>CM074719.1:534603066-535128066 GCA_037306005.1 Rhinophrynus dorsalis
AGTAAAGACTACCAAAAGCGTTTGGCTGTGCCACTATTCTTGCTACTCTAAATAAACAGACACTCACTCACTCGAACATTTTAGACCTTCAAACCCCATGTGGCCCTTTATAGTTTACTAGCAAAAAAAAAAAAAAGGGGCACAGAGTTGTCCATGGCAATTAACATACCTTCCAACATTTCAAATTGCCAAAGAGAAACACTTGTGTTTTAGGGGTTTTGCTGGGTATGTGGCTGGTGGAAGGGGTATTACCAAATTATTTTATTTACACAGACTACTTTTTAAACACATAGACTGACACTTAAACAAACAATGTCAGTTTTATAGCTATGGAGCAATGTGATAAACTTATATCCACACAGGCTGATCTCCTAAAAAGAGGGACATCAGGGTGGGAAAGAGGGACAGAGGGATTTTAGTCCAAAAGATGGACCACTTGGGAGGAATGGATTAATTCCTTTGGCTGATTGAGGGTTATTCAACACATTGATTGACAAAGGTTTAGCTACATTTGCAGCAGTGAAAGGTTTCTGTTTGACAGTCAAAAAGGTATCCATTCAGTGGAATGTCTTGGAGATTTTAATTTAATTAACCCTTTGAGTGACAGATATCCAATTCATTGCAACACAATGCATTGGACACCTCTCTGGCACTCATAGGGTTAAAAGTAACGTAACCCCTTGCATACTACATGTCCAACGTATTGCAGCAGATTAATACAATTAAGAGCTCTCTACCATGCAAAACATACCTGGGAACAAACTGTGCGTTGCAGCTGTGATTTGCATGCTGGCAAATGCTGTCCGGGTCCGGACATTCATACACCAACTTAGCAGAGTGAACGCTGTACTCTGTCGACTATGCCAATTTGGTGTATGACAGGATGCAAAGTTTTTTGTAAAGTTGATACCTTTATTGGCTAACTAAACATATTTAAAAAGTACACATGACATTGTTTATAATGGAAATCAGATAAGAACGTTAGTCCAGATACAAATTCCTTGATCAGTCAATGGTAGAGGATGTGATTCAAATAGCATTCTTCCTCTGAGAATCCGGACAGCATTTGCCAGCATGCAAATCACAGCTGGAACACAATTTTCTGCCTCACAGTCAGCACAATATGTGTTGTTCTTCCTTCTGTGAGAAGCAGCAGTTTTCCCCACCACCATCTCTCCCTCCCATACAGACGCTGTTGAGGCAGCCCACAGAGCCCCCACTTCCTTGTGAGACTGTCCTCACTGACTCCTGCAGGCACCAGTTGCGAGATTTGAGCACCAGGATCCTTTGTCGGTTGCTTTGTGCAAGTTAGTGTGGATTCAATGAGGTATTCTGCTTCCGGTAATGGTATTGGCTTTCTGTGTTAGGCAGTTTGTGTGTTGATAGAGTGGCATTAGTCAGCCATATTATTATATATATCTATCTCTATCTATCTATATTATTATTTTTATTTATTTATTGCACAGGGGGATAGAAACTCCTTGCAGATCCTACTCCTGTGAAAATCACTCCACATTGTAGCTCCTGGTAAGGCAGTATGGAGGAGACATGAATATCTTCTGCTTACTGCTGCCCCTGGGTGTGTGGGTGTGTATGCCTGAGATTGAGAATCTGGTGTAACAGAAGCTACGAAGGGACCACGTCACCTTCCACCGTTGTTCCCGGGTCTCTTCCTCTCGGCGCCAGAGGACCAGAGGGACTTCATGATGTCTTTGTCAGCACACCAAGACAGGAAAGTAGACCAGACTCAATGGTAGGCCTTAGAGGAAACAGGCTTATGGGCCTTAAGCATAGTAGCCACCACAACAGAAGAAAATACTTTTTTCTTCAAAATTGAGGATTCAAGCTCCACGCCGTCAAAGTCAGACGATGAACGTCTTCCTTGCAGAGGTAACCCTGTAGAAGAAGGTCCGGATGGGGGTGGGGTGGGGGTGGGGGGGAGTCGAAGAGGTTCCTCCATCGAGAGGTCCAGAAGCTCCGGAAACCAAGCCTGTCGGGGCCAGTACGGAGCAATCAGAATGACTGGTCAGCGCTCTAGTCTCAGCTTCAGAAGTACTCTGTTCAACAGGGGAACAGGAAGTAAGATGTATGCCAGAGGAAATGTCCACAGGATCAACAAGGCATCCATCCACTGCCAGAGCCAGGGGATACGCCCAGCAATAGCAGAATGTTGACACCCCTGGTTGCCATCAGGTCGATGCAAGAAAGACCCAGCTGCTGGATGAAGAGGTTGAACCCCTCTAGATGTCCACTGTGTGCCGACTGAGGTAGTCTGCCAGAACATTGTCTACGCCAGTAATATGAACTGTAGAAATGGCAGGAACACGCTCCTCTGCCCATGATAAAATAGACTTGACCTCTAGCCAAGCTCTGAGACTTCTTGTGCCACCTTGCTTGTTGATGTAGGCCACTGCTATGGCGTTATCTGACTGTACTCTGAATGGGCAATCCTCCAGTTGCCGTGTCCAGTGATGTAGGGCATGAAATATCACCCGAAGCTCCAAGACATTGACGGGAAGGAGAGATTCCTCCTGAGACCACCAAAGGGGAGGGCAGAAAATTGGAAATGCCTTTCGGTCGCAGGCAGGCTACTCTTTGGATGAATGGTGACGTGCAGATAGGCATCTTGAAGATCCAGACCAGAAATTCCCCAGGAGACATGGCCGCTATCACTGTGCGCAGAGACTCCTGGCAGTATTGAGACCTGACCTGGAGTTGAGATCCTTCAGATCCAAAATGGGACGACAGTCTCCATCCTTCTTGGAAACCACAAAGAGATTGGAGTAGAATCCCAAGCCACTCTCCTGAGGGGGAACTGGCACCAGGACCGCCATGTCCAGAAGGGCCTGTATAGCTTCTTCGAAAAGGCGGTGCTTTTTTGCTCCCAAAGGAGAAAGGGAAGCAAAGATCCTTAGAGGAGGAAGAGAGGTGAAGGGAATCCTGTACCCCATAGCCACCACCTGTAAAACCCACGGGTCTGCCACAGAGGCCTGCCAAGCCGAGAGGTAGTGGCGTAAGCAGCCACCTACCTGTGGGTGGGGACCCGGGTCAGGCAAAAGGAGGTTTGGAAGCCTTCAGCTTCGTAGAGGTCTTGGATCTCCATTGCTGCTTAGGCTTGGATGAGGAGAGCGGAGCCTGAGGGACCATCTGTGTCGCTTGGCGCGAGTCTGTTTGAAAGGGACGAAAAAGAAGATTTCTTTTGACAGGCGCCTTCTTCCTCAGGACCACTGGCAGGTGAGTACTCTTCCCTCCAGTGGCCTCGTTGATGAGATCCTTGAGCTCAGACCCAAACAGGGAGGAGCGCTGAAGAGGCAAAGACAGGAGAGCCTTCTTGGAGGTCATGTCAGCAGACCAGATCTTGAGCCAAAGAGCACATCTGGCTACTACAGACATGGTAGATGCCATGGCTACCATACATACAGTGTCAAACAGGGCAGCAGAGACATAATGCTTATCCTCAGCAATGTTAGTGAGAAGTTGCAACATGTCAAAAGTAGGGGCACCCTGACGGACAGCAGAAGTGAGCTGTTCAGTCCAAATAGCCACAGCTCTATTTGCCCATGCAACAGCAAAGGCAGGGTGAAGGGCAGAGCCCACCATCGCAAAAATAGCCTTGAAAGAAGTTTCAAGCTTCTTATCAGTCCAGTCTTTGAGAGAAGAGGCATCAGCCACTGGCAAAGCAGTGGACTTAGAAAGCCTGGAAACTGGGGCATCCACTTGGGGGGGGGGGGGGACCCACTGCATGAGGGCCGTTTCAGAGAACGGGTAAAGTTTAGCAAACTTCCTAGACACAGTTTCTTGTCTGGACACCAAGTGGTCAAGAGTGGGGTTAGGTGGAAAACAAGCTCCTGAAACACATTAGAGGGGTCAGAAAACACCTCCTGCACCAAGGGAATGTATAGGGTGGACAACACAGCCCTGATCAGGCCCCCAGCCAAGGGAATGGGGTCCGCCTCAAAGGGGTCCCCAAAAAACAGATTAAGGAGCAGCTGAACAGTCATCATTAGAGTCCACCAACAATTCCTCCTCAGAGGAGTCAGACACATCAGGTACACCCGGCGGTTTAGGCAGGGAAGATCCGATAGGGGCGGGGGTCTACCATGAATGGAAGACCCCCTGTAAAGTGGATTGAAGGAGTTGTAAGGTGGACCAGAGGTCCCTGGTAGTAGCCTTAAACTCTTGCATCCATACAGGCTCTAGTGCATGGCTGGAGGCCCCTCCAGGGGATTCAGGGGCAGCAGTGCGTGCTGGGCAAACCTGACCTGAGTATTCTCTAGGTAACCCTGAGTGACACGAGGAGCAATGGGGGACACAGACACCCCAGAATCCTTAGTCTTAGGTTTAGCCCCAAGATCTAATGGAGTAGACATTCTCACAGAGTCAAGCACTCAGAGTATCAGAACACCCACAAAATAGTGTGTATGATAAAGGCACCCCAGAAACTAACCAAGACTTATCTGGTAGGTGAAGGGTTAAACTGCGAAGGAGAGTCCAAGCCCTATGTAGGATACTCCATCTGCGAATACACAAAATGGCTGTTGCGACAGGAGCCAATCAGAAACAAGCACACGAAGCGGGCGCTCATAGGAAGTTTCGCTAACGGAGTACCCCAACAGTGCCCGAAGCCCCCTAAAGCCCCAAACATGCCCAGAACATTGACCGGATGACAGAGCAAGGGCAAACTCACAAAAAATGAGCTCTCTCTGACCTCGCTACATGGAGAGATATGTCCCACACTGTAAAGTCCCATAGAAGTGAATGCAGCAATGGCATCTATGCAGTAAACGCGCAGCTTAAAGGCATGGAATATCAAGTTAACTAGGTAAATACCATAACTGAAAACTACTGAAAAGCCCACTAGAATATAACAGTAGACCCATTAAACACTGTGAAGTAGGGAAAGTGTCCAAAGCCCCCTCAAAACGTTATAACCAGAAACAAGAGGGTTAAAGGGATAGTAATGTTTCAAGATCAAAGCAGCTCCAGTTTAAAAGTCATAGTATTTTGGCCATGGAGAGAGTTATTTCAACACAGAGTTGTAGTTCAAGAGTAATTGAATGATAAAGTATCCCCCTCCCACCCCTTTTACTGATGTAACACTGCTCACCTCAGAAAAGAAAGGTTGTATCCAGATGGCTTGCAGAGAGGGACAATCTTAAATTAGCATAAGGGAAAAACCTGTCAAGGGGGCAGGGTTTACATTGTTCTCATAGTAAGAACATTGTCCCTTGCTGTGAGCTGTCTGGTCTATGGATTGGATTCCACATCTGAGGGGAGGTGGCTTACACTAGGTAAAAGGGGCATGAGGGGGACGCTATCAGTCAATTACCCTTGAACTACAACTCTGACAGTATTGTAATAACACTCTCCATGGCCCAAATACTATGAAGATTAATTGGAGCTGCTTTTATTTTGAAACATTACTATCCCTTTAAGTTACCACAGAAACTTGCTACAAACATCTCACAGATATACAGATAGACCCAATGAGTGCATGAGTATGTAATAGGAACTCCAAATGAGACCCCTGTGCGGAGGGGAAGCATGGGACATGTGGACCTCAGCACTCAAAGTGTGCTCACCTTTTTCAGCAGGTCTTCTGCCATATATCAAGAAAAAGCCTAAGTGGGCAACACCTGGGGAAAGAACTTGCAGCCAAGATTTCCCCCCAAGGGCTTAGGTCCACAAAAGCACCTGGTAAACTGAGCTATCCACATTTGGGCGACGGGAATTGTCAGTGATGGTAATCCGCCTAATGGTGGTATTCCATATCTAACAGAAAAATAATAAAAAAGCTAAAACTATAGCAGAACTGTTTTCTTTCCTTGTGTCTTGAACAAGGAACAAATCTTACTGGTTTGGGATTGGCCAGCTGCAAGCTAAGGAGAGGAGGAAGGCTCCACCCAGAAGTCACTTCTCAGAATTGTTCCTGCCTATTAAAGGGGCTGATAGTCTACCCAAAGTTACCAGTAACCTGTATTGGACAAGAGAGAAATTATATTTACACTCTAAACAAATTGGAATACAAACGTCTGGGGGGGGGTGATTTGCAGTGCAGATCCCCTTCTTACAATTAAGCCAGATATGAGGCAAATAAATATTTCAGTTGTGTACTCCTGTTTTACATGTTGGATCTGATTTGTCAATATCTTTAAATGGCCAAATCGATATGACCAAAGTAAGCAAAAAAATGTAAGGGGAAGACTGTTGCACACTGTGCTTTTTAATACACAAATAATTAACATGCACATTGTCAGCTGATTTCTACACTGGCACTCACAGTACAGTACCTTCTTGGACATCATTGAGATAAATGTAACAGGATGTCAAAGAATCACTTTCTCCATTCTCCACACAGTGGCTGCAGTCGCAATGTCATGGAGAGGGATAAAGAGTTCCTCTCTCTCTGTCTGTGTGTGCATTTATAGTGCTCGTTCTAGAACAGCATGATTTGTCTGGATTCCTCCCATTCACAATTTGCCCCAAGTGGCTCCATTTTTTATGCACGGAGGCTACAATTGTGGAACTCTTATCTATCCATTCACAGCAGAAGTTCAAGAAGCAGTAACATGACTGCAGCATTTAACTCCATAAAGTTACATATGGTTTCTAGAAATTAATACCTGTCCCTGTGCAGCATCATGAATCTAAATATAGAAAGGGGACACTGGGACCATTCTATCATATTCTAATTCTATATAATAAATCGATAGGATGTTTGTCACGATGCAGTCATGCGCAGCAGAGACTGCCAGCATTCCAGCAGTCTCTACTGCGCATGATTGCATCCCGTGAGTGAGGCCACGCAAAACTGCATTGTGTGGAGCACTGATGTAGCGGCCGCTTAACCCTTTGAGTGCCAGAGGGGTACGCAACGCATTGCAAAGCAATGTGTTGTGTACCCCTCTGGCACTCAAAGGGTTAAAATTACCCATACCTTGGACCATGTACACGGGCTTTTACACTAGTCCATAAATAAAGCACTGAATTGCGAAACGGTACCTGTACATCTCACTTCATGTGATGGAAATTACAGCTTCTGTATGGGGAACGGAGAGAGAATATTTAAACTCCCTAAATGCTTCTTCAAATAGATACTGTGCACTAGTTGGAGAGAAGTCATCTCCACACAATCACCTTTTTATCACCGTTTATTGAATCTCCCCCCAGGTGAGGTCTTACCAGTGATGTATAAAGTGGCATTAGTACCTCGCTCTCTCCCCCTGCTGCTAATACTATTTCCTATACGGCCCAGTATCTATATCAGGATAGTTGCCTAAAACTGCATTTCTAGAGAGCCGTGACAGTGCAGCTTTTTTTGAGATAACCCTGCTTTTAACTGTGCACATTTAGGAATATCACTCAATCCTGTAAGGACCAAGGAGTGGTACAATGCGTTGCACACCCTGGTCCTTAAAGGGTTGAATTTGCATGGTCTCAAAGGGTGAATGCTGTTCAAGACCACTTGATATATAGGGCCAAATTCACAAAGAAAGAAGCATAATCAACCGCACAACAGGGAAAAGAGAACTCCCTAAATCCCCACTTAAAGTGGATGTATCACCTATATAAAACTTGGGCTACATAGTTAAGTTATATAGCTAATCTCATTAAAAGTGTGTTCATTTTTTTTTTTTTGTAAAGCTTTATTTTATCAAAATGTAAGTTATAAAGTCTGGGCTGCAAGTAATTCCAGACAGACTGTGATTACCTGCCCTGTAACCGGTTTGTTTGCTCTGCCTCTGCTCCCCTCCCTCTATCCAGCCTCCTCAGATGACGGAGGCTTCTGTCTGTAAGCTGGAGCAGTCTCATTGGCAGTGATTGATATCTAAGCCAATGAGATCACTCCAGCTTACAGACAGAAAAGCCTCTGTCATCGTAGGCGGCTGGATAGAGGGAAGAGAGCAGAGGCAGAGCGATGTACTCCGGTACCGAGCAGGTAGTCACAGTCTGTCTGGAAGTAGCTGCAGCCTAGACTTTAGAACTTACATTTTGACAAAATAATAATTAAAAAAAAAAAAAAAAAAAAGTGCACACTTTTTGTGAGATTGGCTATATAACCTAATTATTTAAGTTTTATATAGGTGATACATCCCCTTTAATGCTATTAATCCTTGAATGCTAGGTCTCAAAAGATAGCCTAGCTAGCATCCAAGGGGTTAAAAGGTCAATTTAAAAGTCATTGGAGCTTTTATTTGCTCCTATAAAGCAGGCCATTTGCTGTAGAACTGCCAATTTCTTTAGTACAATAGCCTCAGATATATGGTTTATGACCATACAAATGTGTGGAAGACATTTTAAAAGAAGATTTTTTCTGTAATAGTCTTTGTAACTTGTCCTCTCAAAGAACTGGTAAAGTAAACGTGATTCAATAAGACTTTCAAGTACAAAGTAGTATTCAAATACACTTAAAGGGACAGTATCACCTAAAATGAATATCATGTACACACCTAGCCAGCATTTATAAAAGTTATGTCTTACATCTATAAATATATCTATTTACAAGGGGCTGCACATGACCATTTCACATGCCTTTGTTTACACAAGTTATAAGAGCAACAAAAGGCATGATTTAGGAAAACTAAAATAAAATACATTTTAGGGAACTGAACTTGGTGGGCTCATATCTCAAGTTAGTTATCACTGTGGATTTATCAGGTCTGATAAAAAGCAGTCAATTTAACATATTTTTTTTTTTTTTTTTTTTAGAAAGATTTTACAACTCTTACCAATGGGGGTAGGAAATAAAAAATGCTGTCTAGGAGTATACAATATTTTAATGTATGGGTCTGTTTCTACCTGCAGTCTCTCTGCTAGACAAAGCTCTGATACCCAAGGAGTAAAATGGTTTTGACTGTAAGAATTCCACTGGGATTTCAATTGAAAGTGTTCCACCACAGAAAAAAAAATGAGAATCATGGTCACTTGAGCAAGTGTCATTATCTTTGCACTAGAGTCTAGTACTGCAGACCTTAAAGACAAGAAATACAAAGCATTTGCGCAAAATAGCATAATATTTTTAATAAATCAAAACAATATTATTGTAGAACACAAACACTGAAAAAAAAAAAAAAAACAACAATTTCAAGTAAAGCCAGGAAATTTACAGACCGGGACACTATACATTAAGCGTCTTATCCACAACATAAGAAAAGCAATTCCAGACTATATTAACTGCAGTAAAGACAAACAATTCACTTTGATTTAAATGGGCCACTTAAGCCTTTGAGTGACAGAGGTCTCCAATGCATTGCTTCCTAGAGCATTGGAGACCACTCACCATTTAGATCAATCTGAATGTTAATTTCTACCTTACGATGCACTTGGTTTGCCCCAGAATTGCTCCTCTTTAGTCCATAAGGTCCTAAACAGTGAAATCATCCCACAGAAGGAAAGCACAGATTGCTGTAAATGTATACTTGTTGGATGCTGGAGATATCACTAATGCATTGCAACATTCAAACATCCTACAGCCTTGTAGCTTTGCTTATAGGTAATTTCAGGGTCTGTACACTACAGAATAGCTGTGCAATAGCTGTGTGACCAACCATGCTCCCCAAGGGCTACCATCAGTGCATTTTTTTAGGATATCCCAGGTGGAGGACATGTGGACAGATTAGTGTCTCAGTCACTTTAAAGGGACAGTAATGTTTCACAAAAATAGCAGCTCCAATTAATCTTCATAGTATTTGGGCCATGGAGAGTGTTATGTCAATACTGTCAAAGTTGTAGTTCAAAAATAATTGAATGATAAAGTTTCCCCCTCCCACCCCTTTTACCTAATGTAAGCCACCTCCCCTCATATGTGCAATCGGGTCCACAGACCAAACAGCTCACAGCAAGGGACAATCTTCTTACTGTGAGAACAAAGAAAACCCTTACCCCCCCCCCCCCTGCCTTGACAGGTTTTTCCCTTATGCTAAATTGAAGATAGTCCCTCTCTGTAATCCACTTGGACACTATCCTGCTGCTCTGGTGTGAGCAGTGTTAAATCAGTAAAAGGGGCAGGAGGGGGATACTTTATCATTCAATTACTTTGAACTACAACTCTGACAGTACTGAAGTAATACTCTCCATGGCCCAAATACTATGAAGAATAATTGGAGATGCTTTTATTATGAAACATTACTATCCCTTTAATTATGTGCTTCATGTGCTCAGTCAGTGATACCCCAAAAACATGAACTGTTGGTAGCTCTTGAGGACCAAGGCTGGCTACCCCAAACCCAATAAAAGCAGGAATAGCACAGTTTTTGTTGTGGCTTTCTGTTTTATGTGGATTTTTTTCATCTTATAAATAAAAGGTAAGTGCAATAATTTATTCTAGTACATGCAAGATTTTAATCTTAGAATGGACCAGCTCTGTCTGCTTGATACTGCTTTAATAAGAGCACAATGTGCCAATACTTAACTACAGCTCTGGAAAAATCCTGCAATATGTTATGCTCTTTGTTAAAGAAAAGGGATGTTACTTCAAAACATACCTTAAAGGAACAGTAAACATTTTTTTGAAAAACATATGCTGCAGTGCTTTAATTGCAGTGTAAAACAATGGCACCCTTCTGGGAGGAATTTCATGCAAAATTCAACAGTTTAATTTGTTTTAAACATTTTATATATTCTGTCTACATCTTACTAGCAAAAAAGCATGAAATTGCCCGTGGACATATTGCTAAGTGATAAGGGCGGTTGCAGATTAGTGGTAGGAAGGTGGAGAGGAGTGATAAGGGATGTGGTGGTGGTGGTGAACAGCAGTGTAAAATGTGTTACTAGACATTCTGGCAGTGAATGATTTATTATCTTATACTGCTACACTGTAACCTTGATTGCATAATTCTAATCTGGGAGCATCTGTCTGTAATAAATACAGTCTCACCTGGGCAAGAGTGTAGTTTCCCTTTAAAAAAAACAAAACAAAAAAAAAAACACAAAACCCCACAATGCATTGGAGATGTCTCTAGCACCTATGGGTCACTAGGAGGGGCTGCTGAATTTTAGTCTAAGTTTAATTTCACATAAATGAATATAGAATTGGGGGGGGGGGCGCCCAAGAAGCACAATTTAGGCAAAACTCTTATGATGCTTTCCACAAGGGTGATTTACTCAGTGCAAGTTAGAGCTGCTTCTTCAAACTGCTACCACTGTTTCAAGTGGTAATGCAGTGGAATCTCCGTAAAAATGCTGGTAGATCTGATTTCAGTGGGTTTTTAATCAGGTGGTTAGATTTCCACAAGCCACATCTACATTTCATTTAAAGTAAAACAATGAAAAATAGATGTCAAAACAGGGAAATTGGGATATAAAACACTGCCTATAGAAAGAAGAAATTTAGTTTTACTCAAGGAAAAGAAAAATCACTTCAACATTTTAATCACAAACATTTGCTGTTCCTTTAACTGGGAGAAACTTGCGTTTTAGCATTAGTGTTGTTTGAGACACAAAATTGCATAAGTTAAATTACTTTGTCTGCCAGCAATGGAAAGTCCTTTTCCTTTGCATTGCTCACTTCCTGGACAGGAAGCTATATTGTGTGCAAGACAGCAGGAAGTGAAAAGTGCATGGGAAATTAATTCCCCATATCATATGAGCATTACTGGGTACTAGTTCTTATCACAGCAAGTTTCATTATATAATTTGCTTTCTTTAAAGGTGTACCAAGAGAATACAAATGTGTTACTTTTAACCCCCCATGGATACTAGCAATATCTCCAGCATATTGATTTACAATGCGCTGAAATGTGTCTAGCAAACAAGGGGTTAACCCTATGAATGCCAGTGGGATACACAACGCATTGCTTTGCTCTGGCACTCAAAAGGTTAAGACACAAGTGAGTCAAGTCTTACCCTACAAATTTGACTGAACATTTTGGAAAACCAAAATTTTAAAATATATCATCAAAAGGAGGAAAATATTCATCGTCAAACATCTGTAATGTGGAGGCTGAGAAGGAGTCATTACATGTTTCTTTACTGGAACTACTTAAGCTGCTGGTTCTGGGGAAGGACAAATTTTCCGAGGTAACATGTAGATTTGAATGGTTGTCCTTGGATTCATTGTGTGAATAGGTCTGTTGTGGGCCTCGACTACATGAATTATGAGTTTGATAATTGGGCAAGGAAGAGTTATATCCATCAACATACATTTCTAAGAGCCTGTTGCCATCAGAACTTTCTTGTACAGCGCCAGTGGATGTTGGAGAAAATAATTCTGCAAATAAGTCTGCATCCCCTGGACTACTGCACAGAGATGCGCTTGAACTCATGGTGCAAACGGACTCATTATCTGCATTATCTATTTGTTCTTGGAGCTCTTGCAAAAATCCACGCAAATGAGCACGACGATTGAAACTGTTTATCTGGGGAGTATGGTTGTTCTGTTCACTAGGATGGTCATTACCATGAGCTTTTGCAAGCTTTTCCAATGATGCTAGTTCATTTTTCTTGGCTTTCAGTTTTTTTAGCAGTTTTAGTCTAAGTTTACGAATCTTATTTTCGTTGGGCGAGCTTCCATTCTTTGCCAACAACTTGCCATAATCTAATCCATTACGTCCATTCTTCACCTGATTAGAAACTGTGGGTGCAAGGAAGGTATGACCAGGTGGATTGCCTTGTTCTTTTGGGAGACGTTGAACAGTAGGATCATTTGAGTCCATTGTATTAATACCTTTGGCTTTAAAAGCACAGAAGTTCTGTGCCTTTTTAGGAACTTGTGTATCTGTTATTTTCAATGGAGTACATGACATGCCATGATTTGTAATAGGTTTCCTATTTGACCCATGAAGATTGGAAGTCAGAAAAGATGGATTTTTATTTAGCAAACTCTTCATCCAACTTCCAACTACAGCTTTTTTTGTGCTATCTAACAATGGAACAGGAGAAAAATTCATAGCAGATGACTGTTCAGAGATGGGCTCAGCAATACTGTCTTTGACAGTACATGGGTTGCCTTGACTGCAAACATCAACACAAGCATTATTGTGAGGGGGAGACTTGGAAGAGACTGAAGATGAAACAGAAGTCTGATTTTGGTCAGTACATGAAGGCACCAACAAGTCATCAGTAGGCAATGAAAGTGGAGTGCTATCAGGAACATATTCAGACGAGCTTGTTTTTTGTACATCTGTCTGTACTTGTGCTGCATGAAAATTACTCGCATCTGCAACAAAATTGCTATCAACTGGGTTACCCAAAGAGTCCACTGGAATTTCAACAAGAGTGAGTGTTATAACATCATCATCAGCATAACCTTCCAATCCGGCAAGCAAGTTTGATGCATTTGAATCTAGTGATGCAGATGCTTTCATGGAGCTTGACTCCTTTGTCTCTGATGCCAGTGTATTCTGATGCACAATAGGTCCAGGACAGGTAGGAAACTGGTTTTCTGAATTAAGAGCTTGGATTTCAGGCTCTCCTATATCAGCCGGTGTATGATTTTCTTCAGTCAATTTTGGTGGTTTCCTTTCCCAAATTGCAATATGAATCTCTGAAGGAGGGACATGAAAAGATGTTTGTATTGTGCAGTATGCTCCGTTCAGGTCATCAGACTCCAGCCATGTACCTGAAATACAAATATAGTCATATATCAGACAAAACCCCCCCTACAAAATTAAATCAGAATGATGCCAAATATAAATAAAACTCAAAACCTGTATTTTTATCTCAAATGATGTAAGGACATTTACCAGTCAATCAAATAAAATAAATATGGTATTATGTATTGAATTACTTATATAACACAATAATAACTAGAGGGGTGTACAACTAACAAATGGAACACAAAATAATGAATACAAGAAATGTAATATCATCACAAACTCCACGTATCCATTTCAAAAAACATATGCAACGTAGGCGAAATATTTAAATACTAGTTACAAAGCCCATATACACGGGCTGATCCGGAGCGGGGAGCTCCGGATGGCTCACAGCCTGTCTGTGCTCCCGGCTCCGGGGCAGCAGCGGAGGCACTGGGGACAGTTTGCCCCACCCCTTTTATGAAGCGATTTGCGTCATTTTCCTTCCCCTGGGCACTGACAGGGTTACCCTCTGGGTAGCCCTGTTTCAAAAGTTCCCAGGTATGCATACAGGCTGTGAGCCATCCGGAGCTCCAAGCTCCAGATCAGCCCGTTCTGCAAATCCCAACTGAGCATGTGCGGTTAAGCACACGGTGAGCTACCCATTCTAGGATTTTATGTTATAGGATGAAGAATGAATGAGAAGTAGTATAAGGACACAACACAATCAGAGGACATGGAACAGTTTATATGGCCACCCCATTCAAAGAGCCAAACAAGCCTAGCCTACCAAGCCATACCCCCATTTTCTTTGTTTTCACGTCAATTCATTGTTTCTCATTTGCATCTTGATGTAAATACAGACACATTAACTATACATCTACAACAGCGGTCAAAAGTTTTAGGACATCTCAATTTTTGCTACTTTTAGTTATTGCCATATAACTTGACAAAAACATTAGAAAAACATGTCAACACTGGGTATTTCTAAAATCAAGACAAATATTGTAATCTATTTAGCCAGGTTTTTTTTAGCATTTGTAGATGTGTAAAAGATTTTTCATGCAAAAATACAAAAAAAGTGCATTTGTTACATTTGTTTCATCATATTTTATAAAGTCTTTTTACAGGAAATTTGGTGAAAATAACGGTATCTTTAGAAAGCCCACCTTATGGCAAGAAAAACAGTATATATGTGGGTACGTTAAATGAGTAAGAGGAAAATTACAGCTAAACACAAACACAGTAGAAGTGTTAAAACAACCATTGTCCTGAAGGACAATGGCTGTTTTAACACTTCTACAGTGTTTGTGTTTAGCTGTAATTTTCCTCTTACTCATTTAATGTACCCACATATTATATACTGTTTTTCTTGCCATAAGATGGGTGTTCTAAAGATATCATTATTTTCATCAGATTTCCTGTAAAAAAAAAAAAAAAACCTTTATAAAATATTATGAAACAGATTTAACAAATGCATATTTTCTTTTTAACTTTTGCATGAAAAATCTTTTACAATAAAATAAAAGTAGCAAAAACTGGTGTCCTAAAACTTTTGATCGCTAGTGTATAATCAACCGTGCAATCACTTCACCAAAGTGATCATAAAAAAAAAAAAAAAAAAAAAAAAACTAAAAGGAAACCCACTTTCAACTAAAACAAAAAGGTAAGGATTTTTTCATTTTCCTAAGTGCAGTAATGTTTTGGAATGCTTTGCCTCTCTCCAAGTTTTGTTTGCAGATACTGTAGATGCTATCCCAAAAGTAATGCATACCTTTCTGTATCAATTTGAGTTTTTAGTCTTATCTGTTAAATAATTTTCTTTTAGTCCTTATAACTTACAGATACCATGGGAAGGCGATAGCTCCTCCCAGTGGGCTGGAACAATTCTAGAAGTGCAGGGGTGTAGCCATATCAGGCTACCACACTAGCCACCACCAGACAGACTTGTGGAAAAGCCTACTAAGTAAGATAGCAAGAAGGAAGAGAGGAAAACTCCTGTGAGCAATGAACCCATGAGGACTCCCAAGGCCAGTCACAGGAGACCCAGCATGGTCTTTTTCACTGGGTGGGAGACCTGTGAGTTTTATGGACTTAACAGGTAAGACTAAAAGCCTCTTTCCTCTGTCATCCAATATAACTTACTGGTACAATGGGGATGTGCCAACATTGAGCTCCCAGGGTGAGAAAAAGAAGGAAAAGGACCAAGCGCCGGTGCTCACGATAACAGAATTCCCATGGACAATCCAGGACACTGAACAGTCCAAACTAACAGTGTCAATGGACACCGAATAATGTAACATCATACAGGAACAAGTTAAAGAGGTATAAAGGCACATAATGAGAAAAGTCCTAGACAGGCAAAACTGCCTCCAGGACTTTCTTGCCAAAGCTGGCATCAGCCGAAGCCAGAACATCCACACGGTAGTGCTTGGATTCTTGTAGGCCCAGGAGGACCTACCAGGGCTGAACTAGATGGACGCAAGTCTTTTTTTCAACCTAAATTACTATGTTACCTGGTGGAGTGTGCTGTAATGCGGAAGGGATCAGGTTTCCCTCTGAGCTCATACCTTGCAGATGGTAAATTTAATCAAGGATGTGATAGTCACCATGGATGCAGCCAAACCAGCTTTAAGACCCTCAGGCATAACAAATAGTGGATCAGTCTTACGGAAAGACTCAGTACGGTGCACACAGAACTTAAAGCATTGCACCACATCTAACTACCTCTCCTTGTCAGATTTAGGGTCAGGACAAAAGGAAGGCACAACACCTTAGGAAGAAATTCCTGGGAGGTGCAGAGAACAGCCTTATCCTTGTGAAACACCAGGAAATGCAGTTTACAGGACAACGTCTTTAATTCAGCGACTCTGCGGACAGAAACCACAGTCAAAAGAAGTAGAGGAATAGTAGCCAAAGACTCAAAGGGAGGTTGCTGCAAGAGACCCAAAACCAGATTAAGGTCCCACTGTGGAGTGGGAGCCTTAAAGGCAGGGAAAGCATGAGATACACCCTGAATGAAGACTGCCATCAGGCAATACGTCTCTGAAAGAAAACAGAGAGAGCTGAGGTCTGCACTTTAAAGGAACCAAGGCTGAGAACCTTGTTCACCCAAGACACAGGATTGCCAGGAGATCAAACTCATGTGAGGACAGATCCCCATCCACAAACCATGAATGGCAAATGGACCAAACCCTGTGGTAGGCCTTAGAAGAGACCGGTTTCCTAGCCTGGATTATGGTGTAGGCCACTTCAGGAGAATAGCCCTTCCTCCTTAGGATGGCGGCTTCAACAGCCATGCATTCAAAGCCAGACATTCCACTACCTCCCTCCAGAGGTAACCCTGAAGGAAGAGATCTGGTCTCAGTGGCAGAGGAAACGGATCTTGAACAGACAAGTCCACTAGTTCTGGGAACCAAGGCAGCCTGGTCCAATAGTGGGCGATCAAGATGACCACCGCGCAGTCCATCAGAATCTTTCTCAGCACACTGGGGATGAGAGGGAATGGAGGAAAAATATAGGCCAGATGGAAGTGCCATGGAATCAACAGAGCACCAACTCTGACTGAAAGAGGGATCCCCCTGTGAAAGCAAAATATCCGAACCTTCCTGGTGGCCATCAGGGAGACCCCACTAATGCCCGAACAAGTCAAAAACTTCCAGATGGAGCTCCCACCTCCCCGGGGTCCACCATCCGGTGACTGTGAAAGCTCGCCAGGACATTTTCTATGCCTGGGATGTGCACAGCAGAGATGGCAGGAACGTGTTCTACCACCCAAGCTAAAATAGTCTTGCTGTCGGACCAAGGCAAAGTGCTTCTTGTGCCGCCTTGCTTGTTGATGTACGCCATGGACGTCATGTTGTCCGACTAGACATCCACCTCATTGGAGAGGACAAGTACACCACAGCGTGAAGAATAGCCCTGAACCCCCAGGTGACCCAAGACAGCCCGCCAGCCATACAGGCTGGTGTCCGTTGCCACCACAGTCCAATACTGGACAATGAAGGGCTTCCCCTTCTCCAGGTTAGATCTGTCCAACCAACAAAGGAGGTCCTGCCTCGCTTACTGAGGAAAAGAGATCAGACGGCCCAAGAGATCTGGATTCCCACAGCAAGCCCTGATGATGAACCTCAGAAGCTCCCTGGTGTGAGCCACGGAGTACTGAACAGACTCCATGGGGGATTTCAAGAGGCCCGTCAGATGAGAACTTGCACACCGGAGCGGAGGTCCACTCCAAGGCCCGGGACACCTGACACATGATCTGCTGAACAGAATCCTCTGTCAGAAAGACCATACCCTGGCAGGTGTCAAACCTGAGACCGAGGAAAACCAGGTCCTGGGAAGGAACCGGAGCAGATTTGTCCATATTCAGAATCCACCCAAGACAGAGGAGAATCTGAGCACATTCCTGAACTTTGCAGTCTAGGTCCCTGGAAAGAGCCTTCAGCAGAAGGGTGTTCATGTAAGGAGTCACCTGAATCCCCCTGGTATGCAGGTAGGCAATCAATGCTCCCAAAGGGCAGAGCAGTGATCTGGAAGTGCCCCAACGTGCAGGCGAATCTGAGGTACTTCTGACTGTCCGGATGAAATGGAACATGCAGGTAAGCATCCTGCAGATCCAGAGAGGTCAGAAATTCTCCCAGACACATCGCTGAGATGACAGAGCGCAAAGTCTCCATCTTGTATTCAGTAAGGACCACAAGAGTTGAGATCCATGAGGTCCAAGATGGGGCGACTGCTGCCATCCTTCTTGGGAACTACAAAGAGGTTTGAATAAAAACCTTAACCTCTCTCTTGAGGAGGAACAGGAGGCAGGACTCCCTTGTCCAAGAGAGCCTGCACCTCCCAGTCGAAGACACAGCTTTTCTTGACCTAGAGGAGTCCTTGAAAGGAAGGATCTGAAGGGAGGCAGGGATACGAAGGGAATCCTGTTGCCTCCTGAAACCACATGCAATACCCACTGATCCGCAACAAAGCCTGCCCAAATGCTTAAAAAATGGTGTAGGCGACCACCCACAGGTAGGTGTGAACCAGGGTTCGGCAAGTCATGCCGAAGGAGGTTTGTTGGATTTAGGTTTAGAGGAGGTGTGTTTTGACCTCCACTGCTGCCTGGGCTTGGGGGTGGAGCGCAGGGTGCTGGCCTGAGACCCACTTCAGACTCTGCCTTTGCACTTCACTTTGGTAGGGATGAAAAAGACTCTGCTTCCTCGCCAGTTTAGAATGTTTGGTGACCTGAGGCAACACAGTGCTATTGCCCCTGGTGGCCTCACTGAGGATTTGCTTCGGTTCAGGCCCAAAGAGGGACGTTCCCTGACAGGGAAGAGAAATCAGTGACTTCTTAGATGAAAGGTCAGCAAACCAAATCTTAAGCCACAAAGTACATCTAGCAGGAACTGAAAAGGCAGAATCCTTAGCCTCAAGCCTCACAGCATCAAAAAGAGCATCAGTAACAGTTCTGAGCCGCAGAGTAAAAGGACAAAAAGGCCCTCCTTAGGGGCACCCTTGTGGACAGCGTCGTTAAGGTGCTCAGTCCAAACAGCAATGGCTCTGTTTATCCAGACAGAAGCCAAGGTGGGCCTCAAGGCAGCACCTATGGCAGCAATGACAGACTTCAGAATAGTCTCCAGCTTCCTATCCATCAAATCCTTAAGTGCCGTGGCGTCAGCCAGTGGTAGAGCAGTAGACTTAGACAGTCTAGAAATAGTGGGATCAACCTGAGGAGGTGTAGCCCCACTGAGCCAAGGCTGCATCAAACAATGGATCCAGCTTAGAAAACCTCTTGCAAAGAGACGCTTGTCTGATGTTATCCACTCATCCAGGATAACCTGGTCCAGACTGGTATTAGGCGTAAACATAGTAAGGGATTTCTTATGCCTTTGAAATATGTCAGAAGTAGACTGGCTCTCCAGAGGATTTATAGGAATCTGTAGGGTAGTCAAAACCACCTTAATGAGACCCTCTGAGGGCAGAGGGCACAGGATCAGCATTAAAGGGGTCGCCATATGTATGGGAAGAAGCCCCTTCTGCACACTCACCTACCTCAGAATCAACCTCAAAAAAATCCTCCTCAGAGGAATCAGAAAGGTCTGGAATGCCAGGGGCCACAATCCTGAAATAGGTAGGGGGTTTCCAAGAATGGAGGAAAAGAGGGAACTATGCCCTAGAGGACTTTAAGTCCTTTATCCAAAGTGACTCTTGTTCAAGGCTGGAGGGCCTGGGTTGAGTAGTAGGGGCCACAGCGCATGAGGGGCATAAGTGTCCAGAGTACTCTGTAGGAAGCCCTGTTTGGCATGAGGAACAGTAAACAGGGGTGTGGGGGGTGGGGTTAAAGACACCCCTGAGTCCTTAGCCTTAGGTCTAGCCCCATGTCCCTTTTGGATCTGACATCCTAACAGAAGTGTCTAAACAGTAAGAGGGAACCCAAATGCTGTCACCCAGATTAATACCTCAGAAAGCCCAAGAGTACTTAACTTGCAGTCGAATGGTTAACCTGTGGAGGAGAGTAAGGGAATCCAAGCCTCTACACATAGGATACTCGGCCAAATAGAGAAAGAAAATGGCAACCAAACACATAGCCAATCAGATAAATGCCCGTGAAACAGGTGTTCTGGGAATTGTAGTTTCTCTCTTTGTAGAACCCAAACTTCCCAGGGCATGTGAACAGTATGTAGGGCAAGGGGAGACAAGAAGAATGAGCCCTCTCTCAACTCTGCTCTTAAAGGCGTGGAATTAAAAAAAATTGAAAAGTTCTGGAATGTGAAGAAAAGTACCCAAAGTAAGCCAATAAAATCCCTGTGCGGAGGGGAACTGTGACAAGTGGACCATGGCACTCAAAGGGTTGCTCACCTTTTTGCAGGTCTTCTTTCTTCAGATTACCATTGAGGAGAAAGGCGCCTCAGAGAGAGCCCTTTAGGAGAGAGAGAGAGACATGGGTTGCATGATCCTCTCCCAGGGCTGCAAGGGAGCTGGTAATGGTAACCCACCTAATGGGTGAATTCGGGCATCCCATATCTAATAATAAAATAATAAAAGTACTAAACCTAAGCAGAACTGTTCTCAGACATCTAACCAGGAGTTTAGAACAAGTCTATCTGGGTAGGGGCTAGTGAGGTAGCCTGATATGGAGGAGGGGGAGTTTCCACTCCTGCACCACTTCGATTGTTCCAGCCCACTGGGAGGAGCTGTCGCCTTCCCATGGTATCTGTGAGTTAAAATGCATGACAGAGAAACTGAGATTTATGACAGTGTTTCAAAGCAGATAGAATGTGGATCCAGGGAAATAAATGCCTGCCTTTTGGAGTCAGGAAGGATTTTTTTTTCACCCACTTGGGACTTCATCCCTTAAATAGATTTTTTTTTGTCTTCCTGTGGATTAACAAGGAATGATACGGCAAAGGCTGAACTTGATGCCTTATCATAATTACGATTTGTTACCTGCAGGATCCATAAGTCAGAATATAACAAAGTATGTAATGCTTAGCTGGCTGAGGATGATGGAAGTTAAAGTCTTTATAGTCTAACAGTTGGAGACCGCAGTATGCCTCACTCTGTATAATGAGATAACTGGCTGAGTGGGTCAGAGTTCACAAGGAAGTGACTTTGCTGGTTATATTATTTAAATTATAAACTAGCAGTATAAGCTATAGAACCATACATACACTCTGTGAAACCTCAGCCTTGTTGCCCTGGTAGTAACAGAATCACACATGCACCATCTTCTACCAGC
The DNA here is from genome assembly GCA_037306005.1 of Rhinophrynus dorsalis. NCBI lineage: Eukaryota > Metazoa > Chordata > Amphibia > Anura > Rhinophrynidae > Rhinophrynus > Rhinophrynus dorsalis. Next base: position 534,624,307 of record CM074719.1, read on the forward strand.
ACGTTTGCTTCCGAGACTTGTTCCACTGTCCCAGTGATTGTCAGATTCACACATGCATCATCTGATTCTCTTCTCCCCTCCACCCCAGACTAATTCCCTCCACATGGCACCCTGCTCTCTATGGACTCTAGTTTTTCTCATAACTGCTCTGTGGTCTGCCATCAGCTCATTGTGGGGACCATCTTTCTGCTCCTGTGGAGAGGCAGGAAACCTCCAAACTTACGGCAGTGCAGAGATTCTCAGTCCAGACCTGTGCACTCTGAAACCTGAGGAAGATGGGGAGACCTATCACGAACAGACATCCCTTCACCTCAAAGTGAAAAATTCTTATCTCTTACAGTGGACCAGTCCTTCAATTGGAATAGGCAATGGTTTTATGTACAATAATAAATGTAGGAGTCTACTGATAACCCAACTAAAACTCATTCCATGAATACTGAGGTGCATCAGATTGGTTTTGATACTAAAGAAATCCTGAAGATTGTAGGGGATTTTAAATGTTAGCACAAACCAACTAATACTGATAGACAAAGGGTGCTGTATTTAACCCTAATGTGATGAAAATTCCTGCTGCTACTATCCCTGTAGGTGTGAGAAAACCTACAATAACTAATGTAACAATGTTTCAAATAACAGTAGTAGATCGGAGAAAATGTATCTGTGAACAATGTGGCTGGAGGCGGAAGGTCCTGAAAGCCCACTGAAGGAAGCGGGCAGCAAATGGAAGCATGCCGCCCGCTGGGAAGCTTTGTATTTTGCCTTTCATCAATGCGAGACATGCAGACTTCAGTGGGGAGTTAAATCTGAACCAAGTAAGTCTTGGTTTGGCAGCCGTTTTGGCCCGGGGGAGAGAGGAAAGGTATCTGCCAATCCTAATTTTTTTTTAAACTCTCGTGTATCATACACACCCCCCACTTCACATAAGGTGAAGTGGGGTAAAATTGTGCATATTATACCAGAGATTTTACGGCATTGCCTTTATGACTTGACTGATTGTTCCTATTCTTTTTTTCCCCCCTATGTCCCTTTGTATTCTATGGGACAGCCATATAAGTTAGTAGTGGATCATGTATAGTATTGTTGGGTTCCTATTTCCATCTCAATTGCAGTTCAATGTGTGGTGAAATAGGATTCTCAGTTGCTACTTAATTTTTGGCATGTACTATCCCTGGCATGGCATTTTATGTTTTTCTGTTGTTCTGTATCGTTCTGTATCACTGATGTACTTCTCTTTCTATACTATTTTTTATTTATTTTTTTTTAAGAAAGACAAGCAGTAGAAGTACAATAAAAGTGTAATAAAAATACTTAGAAATTTTACTTATTCTGACTGCAAGGGGATAATGTTTTAAGCAGAATCTAAACCGAGGGTCAGCCTAGGACCACCTCTTCCCTTGCCAAAAGCCAGGGAAGAACAGACTTCTGGGAAAAAAAATTGCACAGTGGCTCTCCAGCAGTGCCTAAATAATGTCCTCCCATGACATTGGGGAGATGTCATTGCAGAAGGTTAGAATCACAATTGGCTCCCCTATGCATCCAAAACACAAAGTGAGAACATTTATCTGGGACTTCTTTTGTCTATGTTCCATCCAATATGGCTGCTGTGTGTGCCATTCTTAAAAGCACTGCAACATAAAAATGTATGTAAAAGTGAAAAAAAAAAAAAAAAAAAATTATATATATATATATATATATATATATATATATATATATATATATATATATATATATATATATATATATATATAAAAAAAAAAAAGCACAATAGCGCTAAGACCAGAATCAAGAGAAAATCCCACTGACCTAAGTAATAGGTAGAATAGGGACAAGGTATACAATGCCTTAGCAGAAAGGCAGTGCAGGTGTGAAAAGAGGATTTTAGTCTTACCTGTTAAATCCTTTTCTCTTAGTCCATACAGGTTACTGGTAACTTTGGGTAGGCGATCCACCCCTTTAAGTAGGCAGGAACAATTCTAGAAATTACTGCAGCGTGACCCTGAAGGACCCCCACGGTCTGCCACAGGAGAGCCAAGCATGGTCTCTTCACAGGCTGGGAGACCAGTAACCCGTATGGACTAAGAGAAAAGGATTTAACAGGTAAGACTAAAATCCTCTTTTCTCTGTCGTCCAATACAGGTTACTGGTAACTTTGGGATGTACAACCATTGAATTTCCCAGAGGTGGGAAGTAAGGCAAGGACCAGGCGCAAGGCCCCCAAAGTCACCAGCGCATATATGAACCATCAGATCAGAGATAGCTCAACAACGATAAAGTGTCAACGGACACTGAACAGGGGTAACAACACCCCAAACTGTTACACAGCACACTGAACTAGAGCTAAGGGGGGGGGGGGGGTCAAAGGTAAAGGAAAGACCAGGAACCAAAGAAAATCTTAAATAGGCAAAACTGCCTCCAGGATTTTCCTCCCAAAGCTGGCATCAGCCGATGCCAACACATCAACACGGTAGTGCTTCAAAAAGGTGTGCACAGACGACCAAGTGGCAGCCTTGCACAACTGATCAGCAGAGGCATGATTCTTGTAAGCCCAAGAGGCCCCAATAGATCGGGTAGAATGAGCCGTGACCCTGAAAGGGACAGGCTTCTTCCTCAGCTCATAAGCCTTATGAATAGTGGACTTGATCCAAGAAGCAATAGTCACTTCGAATGCAGGTCTTCCTGCCCTGGGACCCTCAGGAATGACGAACAGCACGTCTGATTGCCTGATAGACTGAGTGCGATGTACATAAAAACTTGAGACAACGCACCATGTCTAACAAGTGGAGATCTCTCTCCTTGTCAGTGGTGTGGTCAGGGCAGAAAGAGGGCACCACAATCTCCTGATTGATGTGGAACTCCAAAACCACCTTGGGAAGGAACTCCTGAGAGGTGCGAAGCACTGCCTTGTCCTTGTGAAACACCAAAAATGGTGGTCTACAGGACAGAGCATGCAATTCCGCGACACAGCGAACAGACACAATCGCCAGCAGAAAGGCCATTTACCATGTCAGAAGGCGTAGAGGAATAGTAGCCAAGGACTCGAAGGGAGGGTGCTGAAGGACACTCAGAACCAGATTAAGATCCCACTGAGGAGCAGGAGCCTTAAAGACAGGGCGAGTGTGAGCAATGCCTTGGAAAAACACCTTGACATCAGGAAGGATAGCAATGCATCTCTGAAAGAAAACAGAGAGCAGAAGTCTGAACCTTAAGGGAACTCAAACTGAGGCCCTTATCCACCCCATCCTGCAAGAACGCCAGGACTGTGGTCAGATCAAATTTCTGAGACAAGTCCCTATCGGCACACCAAGATAGAAAGGTGGACCAGACACGATGGTAGACCTTTGAGGAAACTGGCTTGCGAGCACTAAGCATGGTAGGCACCACACCAGGAGAAAAACCCTTTCTTCTTCAATATTGAGGATTCAATTTCCAAGCCGTCAAAGCTAGACGATGAACGTCATCTTTCCAGATGTAATCCCCGAGTAGAAGATCCGGACAGGAGGGGAGTCGGAACGGCACCGCCACAGACAGATCCAGAAGCTCTGGAAATCAAACTTGTCGAAGCCAGTACGGAGCTGGGCATCGTTCCAGTCTCAATTTCCATAACACCCTGTGCAACAAAGGAAGGGGAGGGAAGATGTAAGCCAGCCACTTCTGAACAAGGAGGTTGAACACATCTGGATGCAGTTCTCATTCTCCGCTGTCCACTGTGTGTCGACTGAGGAAGTCTGCCCTGACGTTGTCTACGTCTGGAACGTGCACTGTGGATATGGCAGGAACGTGTTCTTCTGCCCAGGACAAAATAGCCTTTACCTCTAAGTGGCGAGACTTCTTGTTCCTCCCTGCTTGTTGATGTAAGCCACAGCTGTGGCGTTGTCGGACTGAACCCGGACTGGGTATTCTTCCAGCTGGGGCGTCCAGTGACGAAGGGCATGAAATATTGTCTGAAGTTTCAATACATTGATGAGAAGGAGAGATTCCTATGGAGACCACCGTCTCTGAGCACTCAGGCGACCCAGGACCGCTCCCCAGCTGGAAAGGCTGGCATCAGTTGTCACCGTGGTCCAGAAGGATATCAGGAAGGACTTGCCCTTCAGGAGATTAGAAAGGTCGAGCCACCACGACAAACTCAGTTCCACATGAAGAGGGAGGGATACTGACGTCAGCAGAAGGTCTGGCTGACCCTTGGATACCTGGATCACAAGCCACTGGAGCTCCCTGGTGTGAGCCATCGCAAAGGGGACTGCTTCCATGGTGGAAATGAATTTCCCCACCAAGAGAGGATAGCTTCTTGGCTGGAACTTGATCTTGAGCTAGAACAGCCGAAACCCTGTGTGCGATCTGGTGAGCCACTTCCTCCGTGAGAAACACCATGCTCTGCTGAGTGTCGAAGAGAAGGCCCAGGAAGACCAGACGCTGGGACGGGACAAGATCCGACTTGTCCAAGTTGATGATCCACCCATGATGGGTGAGAGCGTGAATGCAGTCCTGAACCTGCTGACGAAGAAGTTCCACAGAGTGGGCTTTCATAAGCAGGTCATCCATGTATGGAGTAACTGATGCCGTTCCGGTGGAAGATGAACAATAAGGCTTCCAGGACACGGTAGAAGACCGGATGCTCTGTAGTCAGACCAAAGGGAAGAGCTGAGAACTGAAAATGCCCTTGGTCGCAGGCAAATCTGAGATACTGCCGGCTCTCTGGATGTATGGCGATATGTAAATATGCGCCCTGAAGGTCCAGAGAAGCAAGAAATTCCCCCGGAACCATAGCAGCAATCACAGTCCTCAGGAACGCCTGGTGATAATGAGACCAGATCACAAAGGAATTAAGATCCTTCAAGTCCAAAACTGGACGACAACCACCGTCTTCTTGGACACTACGAAAAGGTTTGAGTAAAAACCCGTACCTCTGTCCTGAACTGGAACAGGTTTCAGAACATCCTTGTCCAGAAGAGACTGGATAGCGCTGTACAAAAGACAGTGTTTTTCCACGACCTGGGGCGTATGAGAGGAGAAAAAGCAAAAGAGAGGAAGAGAGGGGAAAGGGATCATGTACACTTCCGTCACTACTTGTAAAACCCATGGGTCCACCACTGAAACCTCCCAAGTGCTGTGATAGTGACAAAGATGACCACCCACAGCTGAATGGGGACCCAGTTTTGGCAAGTCATACCGGAGAAGTCTTGGAAGCCTTGGGCTTGGAGTAGTCCTTGGGCTTCCATTGCTGTTTGGGCTTGGAGGAGGAATGTGGAGCTGAGGGAACCGCCGGTTCGCCGGACGTGTCTCAGTCTGAAAGGGACGAAAAAAACTTGTTACGCTTGAGAGGAGGTTTCTTCCTGGGGACCAAGGGCAGATGAGTACTCTTACCTCCAGTGGCCTCACTAATCAGATTCTTAAGATCTGGCCCAAATAAGGATGTACTCTGAAAGGGCAAGGACAACAAGGCTCTTAGAAGCGGTGTCAGCAGCCCAGATCTTGAGCCAAAGAGCTTGTCTGGCAACCACAGACATGGTGGAAACCTTTGCCACCAGATGGATAGCATCAAATAAGGCAGCAGAAACAGTGCTGGGCCTCGGATATGTTGGCAAGAAGCCACAACATGTCCGAAGATGAATCACCCCGATGTACAGCTAGGGTGAGTTGTTCAGTCCAGACAGCAATGGCCCGGTTAACCTGTGCAGCAGCGAATGCTGGAGGCATGGCAGTACCAGCAGTGGCAAAAATGGACTTGAGGGAAACCTCAAGCTTCTTGTCAGCCCTGTCCTTCAGAGAGGACACATCAGAAACTGGTAAGGCGGTAGACTTAGATAGCCTTGAGACAGGAGCGTCCACCTTAGGTGGATGAACCCATTAAGCAGGCGCCGCCTCAGAAAAGGGGTAAAGCTTAGCAAACTGCTTGGAGACAGGCGGCTTTCTGTCCGAAGATTTCCACTCATCAGGACCTAGGCAGTCCAGAGTGGGGTTAGGTGGAAAACAAGTATGGGGCTTTATAGGCTCCTGGAATATATCAGAGGGATCTGAGGAAACCTCCTGAACCAGGGGAATGTTTAGCACATTTAATACGGCCCTGATCAGGCCCTCAGCCGAGGTTCTGGATCAACCTCAAAAGGATCCCCAAAAAATTGAGAGGAGCCCACAGCAGAACATTCCTCAACATCTGAATCCACCAACAGTTCCTCCTCAGAGGAATCTGAAACATCAGGTACTCCTTGCGGTTTGGGCAGGGAAGATCTGACTGAGGAAAGGGTCTGCCAGGAATGGAAGACCCCCTGTAACTGGGATGGAAAGAGTTGCAATGTAGACCTAAGGTCCCTGGTAGCAGCCTTGAACTCTTGCACCCAAACTGGCTCTAATGCATGGCTGGAGGTCCTTGGGATTGACTCAGGGACATCAGAACATGCTGGGCATAAGTTACCTGAGAATTCTCTAGGCAACCCTGTATGACATGAGGAGCAATGTGCAATGGGGGATACAGAGACCCCAGCATCTTTAGTCTTAGGCCTTGCCCCAAGCTCCAACGAACTTTCAGTGTCAACAACATTCAGAATAATTACCCAATTTACAGTGCGTAAGATTAAAATTTCACCCCAGAAATCGCTAACACACACTTATCTGGCAGGCAAAGGGTTAATCTGCTGAGGAGAGAAGGAGAGTCCAAGCCCTGAGTAGGATACTCGTAGGATACTCGTTCTGTAAAGCTCACAAAATGGCTGCCGCGGTGGGAGCCAATCAGAAACGCGCGCTCATGGGAAAAAGTAAAAAAAAAAAAAAAAAAAAATAAATAAATAAATACCCCAACAGTGTCCGAAGCCCCCTGAGCCCCCCAACACACTTGCAATGTGAACCGGATGATAGAGCAAGGTCAGAAAATTAAAATTAGCCATCTCTGAAGTCGCTACGTTGAACAGTTGTAGAGATATGTCCCAAACTGTACAGTCCCATAGAAGTGAATGGAGCAATGGCGTCTATGCGGTAAAGCACGCCTTTAACTCAATTTTGTCAAAGTTAGAACTGAGAAATAAAAATACATGAAACATCACTAGAACATGTAAATCAGACCCAGAAAACACTGAATCCAGTAGGGAAAGTGCCAATAACCACCCCTAAAGATGCCACCCAGCAGTTAAAGGGTTAATTTACCACACAACATTGCTCCAAACACTGACAGACATAACTGCAAGACCCAGCGAGTGCAGGAGTGTGCAATAAGGACTCCCAGAAATAACCTCTGTGTGGAGGGGCACTGTGGGACAAGTGGACCTGCAGCACTCAAAGGGTTGCTCACCTTTCCTGCAGATCTTCTGTCTTCAGATTACCATGTAGTAAGTAGTAACCTCAGTGGGTAACTCCTGGGGAAGTACCTGGAATCAAGATTTTCCCCCTCAGGGCTTACGGTCCACAAAAAGCACCTGATCACTGAGCTAGCCACATCTAAGTGCATTGTCAGTTATGGTAATCTGCCTAATGGTGGTATTCAATTTCTAAGAGAAAAATAAAAAAAAGTTTCTAAAACTATAGCAGAACTGTTCTCTTGCCTGTGTTATCTTCACCAAGGAACAAATCTTTCTGCAGCTGGTTGGCTAGCTGCAGCCAAGGAGGGAAGGTAGGCTCCACCCCCTGCAGTCATTTCTAGACTTGCTCCTGCCTACTTAAAGGGGCAGATCGCCTACCCAAAGTTACCAGTAACCTGTATTGGACGACAGAGAAATAAGAATTTCACTGGTATGGTAAAGATAGGAACACAGATGCATAATGTATGTGCAGTCAAAGCAGGCCCATGAAACACACCACAGAGAAACATGGTTGTCAAGGCAGAAAAACAAGATCATACTTCCAGGACTTGTACATTCTTGTATAGAGAGAGAATCTTCTTGTCTCTTCAGACTCTTATAAGGCAAGTTAGGCAAGTGAAAACGATGCGGAAAAAGCTGATAATACAAGCCATTCTCTACACACAGGCCTTTAACCCCCTTAAGGACCAGCCGCGTGTGCGGATCTTTTCTTTTTTTTCTTTTCCTTTGTATCCAGTTCCAGGCTCCCCCAACGGCGTGCAGCCACGCGGGGAGCACGGAATTCCATGACGGTCCTGGCACGTCATGGGTCATTAACGCAAAACAACCCATGACAGTAAAGGGTCCTTAAGGGGTTAAAGTCTATGCTGTGGTTCATCCTTCCAAGGAGGCTAGAGATAGAAACCCTCCTAATGGTGGGGATGAAACGGCCTCATTCCTATCAGCAGAAAATAAGACCAACTAAGAGAGAAGCTTTGCTCTTGCTCCATCCTGTTAGAGGGTCACTTTTTAAACGGAGCATGTCCAGACAGGGGTTAAGCAAAGCAGGCTAGTGAGTGTCCCTCTCATAGCCTTTCTAGTCAAGTGCCCTGAAGGAGGGAATTTTACTCCATATTTCCTGCATACCACAAAATTGAGAATGTAATTTAAGTTTTCAACTGTTGAAAACATTTTTAAATACTTACCATCATTACTTGCAATCCAAGTCGAGAAGTGTTCTTTCCGATACTGAATGACTGTCCTAATTTCATACAAGTACCCATCAAATTGAAAGGAATACACCTCTAGATCATTGCTTGGCAATCCTTCCACGAAGTGAAACATTACTACGGAATCAAGCCTGCAGCAAAATTAAAATCAAAACATTATTTAGCATACAAGTAGGCAGCAAAAAGCACATTTAGAAGTATTTTTTGAAGCAGATGTACAAAATTACTGGAGTAATTATGGGGCAAACCAACTGCACCACAGGAGATAAATAAAATAGCCCATTGATTTAACACCTTCAATGCTAGAGCTCGTCAATGCATTGCAAAGGAGTTAACAGCTCTAGATAAATCAATAAACATTTCAGGGCTTAAAATTGGAAGTCCTTTGCTACTAAGCCAGATCTGAAAAGTTACTCGCCACTGCAAGCCATAACATACCACCAGGGCTGAATTTCTACTCGCCATTGGCTAGTGGAAATTTTGAACCCTGAACATTTGATTAATTTGTATTTCTCCCCTATGGTGCAGTTTGTTTACTTCAAAATTCCTCCATTGTACTTAGTACATATAGTCATCATGTTTAACCCTTTGGGTGCCAAATAGGTAATGTAACACAATGTGTTAGACACCTCTAAGATACCATCAGTGGATTTTTATAAATGGGAGGAGAGTGAAAATTTATATAGCATAAGACTTAGCAGTCCATACCTCCAAAATATTGGAATGTACAAATCTGATGAAATATCTAACTTCAATAAACTTCTGTCTGCAAGTTACAATTTTATTTACAATATCCTTGCCACATACCATGTAATACCAAGTGAAGAAAGGATGAAGTTGTACTCAATTGTACAGCGCTGCGGAATTAGTTGGCGCTATATAAATAAAGAATAATAATAATAATAATAATACTCTGTGTGCAATAAGAGTTTCTCTATGAACTCGAAGCACAAAAGAAGCTTGAACTTCCATGGACAGCCAAATCCTAGAATAAAAACACAATCTTTATTGTAGCATGAGTATAAAACATCTTACAGTACTTCCAAAGTCTTCTGACCTTAATAACTCTGTATGGAGAGACTCAAAATTATGTAGCAGCAAACCAGTAGATGTAGCGAAATAGCATCCTAGCAATCAATGCATTTCGCATTCACCAAGCTTATTCATTAGAGATATAGAGAGTCATTAAGGCCATAAGACTCTGGAGGTACTGTAAGACTATTTATACTCATGCTACAATAAAGATTCAATGTTTGTATTCGAGGATTTGGTTTTGTCCGTGGAAGTGCGTTTCTTTTTTGTGATGCACAAGGAGACTGAAAATTTCCAGCATTAGAAAATATGTTTTTACCTGTTAAATCCTCTTCTCTATAGTCCATACGAAACACAGGTAACATGGGGGTTGAACCAGTCCTTTTGGAGGGCAGGACACATCTCAAAAGACAGATTTTTGTAGGCAGAGACTTCCAGCCACACCTCCAGCTCAACCCTTCCCCCAACTTGCATCCCAGTATAAATGTGACCGACGCCACACTAACAAGGCCTCCTTTTTACAGAAGGAAATCTCCTGTGAAAAGAAAGGCTCTAGAGGACCTGCAGGTCCAGACAGGCGAGACCAAACAGATGTCCCTTTTTCTGGTTGGCAGATGTGTTCCATATGGACTAAAGAGAAAAGGATTTAACAGGTAAGAATTCCAAAATCCTATTTTTTACATCAAATATGGAATACAGGGAGCATGGGAATACAAACACACAGCTCCCAGAGGTGGGTAAAAAGGAGGAAGGACCTCATATGCCTGTTCCCATGATACTGGAGTTCCCTAGACCTATCCAGAATCAGAATAGCCCAAACAGAAAAAGTGTCAACACTGCACACACAAGAACAATTGCCAACAGGTCTCAAACTGGTGAACAACAGTATGGCAAACAAATGTGCAGGTTCCTATCCCTAGACAGGCAACGCTGCCTGTAGGAACTTCCAGCCGAAGCCAGAACATCAACACTGTAGCGCTTGGCAAAGGTGTGCAAAGAGGACCAAGTCACTGCCTTGCTCAACGAGGCCTGATTCTTGTAGACCCAGGAGGCCCCCACAGATCTGGAGGAATGTGCTGTGACATTAAAGGGAACAGGTTCTTTCTAAGCTCTTACACCTGGCATATTGTAGCATTAATCCAGGAGGCCACAGTGACCTTGGAATCAGCTTGACCTGCCCTGGAACCCTCAGGAATGACAGAGCACCAGCCTACAGAGCACCAGCCTACAGAGCACCAGCCTACAGAGCACCAGCCTTACGAAAAGGCGCAGTGTGGTGCACATAAAATTTAACAAACGGAGATCCTTCTTCTTGTCAGACTTAGGGTCAGGACAAAATGAAGGCACTACATCCTCCTGATTGATGTGAAACTCAGAAACCACCTTAAAGGGATAGTAATGTTTCATAATAAAAACAGCTCCAATTAATCTTCATAGTATTTGGGCCATGGAGAGTGTTATTTCAATACGGTCAGAGTCGTAGTTCGAGAAATTATCCTCCTCCCGCCCCTTTTACTGATGTAACACTGCTCAGCTCAGAGCAGCAGGGTGGTGTCCAAGTGGATAACAGAGAGGGACAATCTTCAATTAATATAGGGAAAAACCTGAAAAACCTGTCAATGGGGGCAGGGCTTTCATGGTTCTCATAGTAATAAGACTGTGCCTGTGAGCAGTCTGGTCTGTGGACCAGATTCCACATCTGAGGGGAGGTGGCTTACACTAGGTAAAAGGGGCAGGAGGGGGGACACTTATTCAATTACTCTTGAACTACAACTCTGATAGTAATGAAATAACACTCTATATGGCTCAAATACTATGAAGATTAATTGGAGCTGCTGCTTTTGCAAAACATTACTATACCTTTAATGATGACCAAAAGAACCAGCAGATCCTCCTTGGAAACCTTTGCATGGGCAGCCTCCATAAGCTGTTCACCCCATATGGCAGCAGCCCTGTTAACCCAGGCAGAGGCAAAAATAGGTCTCAGAAGTGATGCATAGTGGCAGCAAAATTGGCCCCGAGGAAAGAATCCAGCTTTTTGTGCGCTGGCTAACTAGTTTTAGAATGATTTTGTTTTTAAAATCCCCCTCCCTCCCTTTTCCCTGACGTCTGCCTTTCCCCAGTTAGGGAAATTGCAGACATAATCTATTGTTTGTCCTTACAACTCACCCGAAAGATCACTCATACATATTTGGTTGTCTCTGTGTGAGTAACCCAAATTCCTCCTACCAATGAACGGAGTTTTACATAAGCAGACAACTAGCTCCGCGTGAGTGATTCACTGGGCAGGAGAATCAGCTCATGTCAGGAAAGGAGACATTCTAAAACAAAATAAGGAATGTGACTGATAACTGTTACATACTAATACTTTACAATGTAAGGAGCTAAACTAATTTTGAAGCATTACCATCTTTTTAACCCCTTGAGTTCTGAAGAGGTGTGCAATGCCAATCCCTTCATTACGCAAATGTATAAAAGTGACCGATACTGCAAACAGACTGATTTCACACATCTAAAGCAGTGCATTGTGGGAAAATAAAATTCAGTTGTTTCGCAATTAACTTCCCACTTTTCAGATATCACTAACAAAGGAGCTAATTTCCTTACAGTAACCAACATTTAAATTTTGCTAATGGAGAGCAAGGGAGTGATAGAAGATATGTGGTCCCCACATGACCTATAGTACCAAAGTGCCCGAGGAGTGTTACATTTCAGAACAGAAGATTTCACAGCATAGTTTGTGTATACAAGTATTAGGAAAGAAAAGGCTACAAGCAATCAGTCACAGAATTATGTTTTCAAACTTTTAAGACCTTAAAGGGGCAGTTAACTGCCGAAGGAAGGGTGTTTAAGAATTGTAGGAACATGCTTAACAACCATGGGAATCTAATAAACAAAGCTTAAAAGGCAGTCATTCTCGCCTTTTTTGCCTGTAGATCTGAATGCGCCACAGGGTTAGGTGACAAATTCTTCACTGAGAAAGAGTCTAGGAGAGTTCAGTGTTCTATCCTAAAAAAACAACAGAGGGCTTCAACTAATAGAATAGCTATGCTAATTTCTCTTTTAGAAGTTCTCAGTTAAGTGCTGTTGTCAGCGAGCCCTGCAGATCATGAAAATTTGCAGGGCCAAGGGAGAGAGAGAAAATGGCAAAGCATCAATCTATGGGGCACTGTGTTCCCATAGCAGTCAAATATGTTCCTACAGTCACAAAGTGCCTTCCTATGCAAACTCTGAAGAAGTTTTCTTTTTAAAGTGATAGTAATGTTTCATAATAAAAACAGCTCTAATTAATCACCATAGTATTTGGACTTTGCAGATTGTTATTTCAATTCTGTCAGAGTTGTAGTTCCAGAGTAATTCAATGACAAAGTGTCCCCCTCCCTCCCCTTTTACTGATATCACACTGTTCAGCCTGAGCAGAAGGGAGGTGCCCAGGTAGACTGCAGAGAGGGACAAGCTTCAATTAAGATTAGAGAAAAACCTGAAAAGCTTGTCAAGGGGGGGCAGGGCTATCATTGTTTTCATACAAATAAGATTGTCCCCTGCTGTTATCTGTCTGGTCTGTGGACTGCATTCCACATCTGAGAAGAGATGGCTTACACTAGGTAAAAGGGGCGGGGAGGGGACACTTTGCTTGTGAATATCTCTTAAACCATAAAGGTTTGAGAGATAAGACTTATATCATTCTTCATGTTTTTTTAATGCCTACAAAATAAAATAAAGTTAAAACGAAGTATTACTATCCCTTTAATCCTCTTTTGTGGAACACTATACCTTGAGTATGACCATACATCATTAAAGGGGAGCTATCACCCCTTTACAACTTTGAGTAAATCGCTTTCTTATATAGTGAATATGCATTAAAGTGTATTTATTTATTAATTAATAGTGCTTCTTTGCAGAAATTGCTTCCAAGCAGATTGCGGTTACCTCATCCTCACCGCAGCCTGCCGCTCTCTATCCAGCCTCCTCCGATGATGGAGGCTGGCTGTCTGTAAGCTGGAGCACTCTCAATGGAAAAGATTGATTTCTGGCCAATGAGAGTACTCCAGCTTACAGACAGCCAGTCTCTGTCATTGGAGGAGGCTGGGTAGAGAGAGGCAGAGCGGCAGGCTGCAGCGAAGATGAGGTAACTGCAGTCTGCCTAGAAGTAGGCGCGGGGCTCTATTTATTCTGCTAACTTCTGCAAGCAAGCACTTTAAAATAAATAAATAAATAAAAATAAAAAGGTAGACTTTAATGCATATTCGCTAGAGAGCTGTAAAGGGGTGATAGATCCCCATTAAGTGCCCAGGTCATGAATTAAATTTGTATATTTGTCAAAATTTCCTATGCATCTTGATAGACAGGAGGTCAAAGGGAACTTTAGGACAATAATACTTTTATTTATGGATGATGTTTATTACCTCAGCGCTGCAAAGAACTTAATTGGCATATAATGCATCAGAGAGTACTTAAAGGGATAGTATTGCCTGAAAATAATTTTATTTTATATTGTAGCCCTTAAAAAAACATTAAAAATGATATACGTCTTATCTCCCAAACCTTTATGGTTTGGGAGATATTAGCAAGTAAAGTTCCCTTTTCCTGGCTGTTTTAGCCAAGTCTTCCATCTAGCGGACAGATTTGGAATCCGGTCCACAGATCAGCAGGCAGCTCTTCAGCAGTGTAGAGATTGCGATCTTTAAAAATAACTACTTCATTGGAACAGTCTACAAAGTGTTCCTGGCTTGCAAGCACACTTTGTAAACCATTCCAGTGAAGAAATTATTTTTAATGATCGTGATCTCGGCACTGCTGAAGAGACTCAGCCGGTCTGGGGACCGGATTCCAAATCTGAAGGCTTGAGCCGTGACATCACTCCAGGGGAAACTTTACTTGCTAATATCTCCCAAACCATAAAGGTTTGGGAGATAAGACATATATCATTTTTAATGTTTTCTTAAGGGCTACAGTATAAAATAGAATTATTTTCAAGCAATACCATCCCTTTAATTAAAATATTAGTAATGTTTCAAATCAAGTGAAGCTACAATCCCTCCTTATACTGTGTACTAATGCTGTTACCTTCCTAACAAGAACATTCCTATATTTTCTTTGAAATTATATTATTAATTGTCCATTTTTATGTGGGTAAGCCACCTCCCCACAGATCTGAAGTCTGGTCATCGGACTGGACAGATCACAATGTGGCACAATCTTCCTTCATTCAGTAGAAGGAAAACTCTGCCCTCCATGACGAAGATTCTTCCTTATACTGAATGAAGAGTGTCCCTCGTCACCATCATTCTTCAGTTCCAAGGCAAAGAAGACTGACCTAACATAAGGGGCATGAGGAGGACGATTTAGTATATCATTTCAAAGGAAATATAGCGGTCAGAATTAGGAAGGTAACAGAGCATTAGTACACACTATAAGGAGCGATTGTAGCTTCTCTTAATTTGAAACATTGCTAATCCTTTAAAAAAAGTAAAGCATATATCCTCAGTCAGGGGCAGGCAACATTTGGCTCCCCAGCTGATGGAGACTACAACTCCTAACTACCTGTTGGAAATGTAGTGCCCAACAGCTGGAGAGCCAAATATTGCCTATCTCAACCTAAATTAGGCACATTATATGCTTTTGGATGCTCTGCTGCAAAGGCAGTTTTGAAAGAAAGTTGCAGAAATGTAAACATAATTCACGGCGACCATCAATTGTAATACAACACAATTTGCTCAGAAGTAAACTACTTTGTTACAACTTAGGAAGGCAGTGGAACAATCAATATTAGATGTCTGCTACTGGTGGACAACAAAAATTCCATCAATACAAATAGGTCATAAATGTAAAGGCCTAAATTCTTCCCTACCACCCCAACACAAAATTAACTAGCACACCAGTAGGACCTAATCCTATCCTTACCAGTACTGTACTGTTCAAGAACACATCTGGTGAATATTAGTATTGTCATGGACTTGATACAAAAATAAATTTATATATTTTTTTAAATAGCTGACAGGCTATATTTCACAATCAATATCAATTTAAAAATAAATACTGCAGTCCTCACACTCATGGCTGAATATGAAGGCCAATGTTGAAAAAACACTTGGATGCCCCTGATACAGAGCATTTTCTGCTGAGTACAACAAGGAACATGTGCACTTCCACTATTGTGAGATTTGACTGGCCTTTGTGTGTTTTATTTCTACAAACTAGGGAACCACAGGTTTCTTACAATGTATTAAATATTTCAATAGCATCTCGCCTCACTGCCTCCATTACTCAGAACTGGTAGACTTTCCTTTCTTCTGCAAGTTTTATGCATTTGCGGTTCTAACTAGCCAGTCAGCCCGATATCAGCTCTTCATTAACCCAAGAAACTGACACTTTTGGTCCTACACACAAAACAAAAGTAGCGCTAGTACGGGACAGGAAAGCTCTGGGTAGGAGCTCTCTTCATTGAATTTTACAGTGTTCCAAACCATTCAATACGACATGCTTACCTTTCCAAAGTCATTGTTCGTTTTTGGTCTGAATCCTGACAATTGTTACATGGAGCACGATGGACTGCATTCAGCGGGGACCATTCTGGGAGGATCTTGGTGAATGTTGTTAATGTTTTTTGGCAGCTGTTGAAAAACATAAAATCAAGTTGGATTTTCTTGCCTCAAAGTTTTAACATTTTAGGCTGAAGCCACTGCAAATAAAAGGTTCTTACTGCTTTTCTCACAGATTCCCAAGTATATGAGGGAAATTGTCAGATAAAATGTGTTATAAAGTTATCAAGTACAATGGAGTCCAAGACATTGTGAACAGCAGATCATTTTAAAATGACAGTAAAAGTCAATATATAATTTGTGCTTCACTGATCTCCACTGGGATGCTTTTAGATCTCCTCCTTTTCTGTGCCTTAACGTATGCTGACATATACATAGATCCCAAAGCAATAAAAACCTGTGTCTCTTATTACTGTTTGTATCCTATTGGGGTTGTCTGCAGTAAGGCCTGATTTTATTGCAACTGTGATCCAATGGATCACAAATGGGAAGTGCAAGAGGGGTGCTGTAAAGTCTAAAAACTTGCTCCAGTGAGGAGGACTATTAGTGACAGCCTGCTTCCTCGCATACTGATTATTAGAGATTTGTACTGGTGTGTGTGTGTGTACACGTATGTATGTGCAGACAGACAGACACGTGCACACGCAGATAGAGGGAGACATACACTATTATTATATAGATATATATATATATGATACATGATATAAAAAGTCTACACACCCCTGTTAAAATGCCAGGTTCTTGTGATGTTAAAGAATGAGACAAAGATAAATCATGTCAGAACTTTTTCCACCTTTAATGTGACCTATAACGTAAACAATTCAATTGCAAAACAAACTGAAATCGTTGAGGGGGGAAAAAATAAACTCACAATAACCTGGTTGCATAGGTGTGCACACCCTCTTAAAACTGGGGATGTGGCTGTGTTCAGAATTAACCAATCACGTTCAATCTCATGTTAAATAGAGGTCATCACACACCTGCCATCATTTAAAGTGACTCCAATTAATCACAAATAAAGTTCAGCCGTTCTAGTAGGATTTTCCTGACGTTTGCTTAATTGCATCTCAGAGCAAAAGCCATGGTCCACAGAGAGCTTCCAAAGCATCAGAGGGATTCTCGTTGTTAAAAGATATCAGTCAGGAGAAGGGTACAAAAGAATTTCCAAAGCATTAGATATACCATGAAACACAGTGAAGACAGTCATCATCAAGTGGATAAAATATTGCACAACAGAGACATTACCAAGAACTGGACATTCCTCCAAAATTGTTGAGAAGACGAGAAGAAAACCGGTCAGGGAGGCTTCCAAGAGGCCTACTGCAACATTAAAGGAACTGCAGGAATTTCTGGCAAGTACTGGCTGTGTGCTACATGTGACAACAATCTCCCGTATTCTTCATATGAATGGGCTATGGGGTAGGGTGGCAAGACAGAAGCCTTTTCGTAGAAAGAAAAACATCCAAGCCCGGCTGAAGTTCGCAATAACAAACATCAAGTCCCGAAAAAAGCAAGTGGGAAAATGTGTTATGGTCTGTTGAAACAAAGGTCGAACTTTTTGGCCATGATTCCAAAAGGTATGTTTGGCGCAAAAACAACACTGCACGTCACCCAAAGAACACCATACCCACAGAGAAGCATAGTGGTGGCAGCACCATGCTTTGTGGCTGTTTTTCGTCAGCTGGACCGGGGCCTTAATCGGGGAGGAGGGAATTATGAACAGATCCAAATACCAGGCAATTTTTGCACAAAACCTTCAGGCGTCTGTAGCTGACGATGAAGAGGAAGTTCACCTTTCAGCACGACAACGACCCAAAGCACACATCCAAATTCACAAAAGCATGGCTTCACCAGAAGTTGATTAACGTTTTGGAATGGCCCCGCCAGAGCCCAGACCTGAATTCAATTGAACATCAGTGGGGTGATCTGAAGAGGCCTGTGCGCAGGAGACGTCCTCGCAATCTGACAGATTTGGAGCGCTTTTACAAAGAAGAGTGGGAAAATATTGCCACGTCAAGATGTGCCATGCTAATAAACGCTGACCCAAAAAGACTGATTGCTGTAATAAAATCAAAAGGTGCTTCAACAAAGTATTAGTTTAAGGGTGTGCACACCTATGCAACCAGGTTATTGTGAGTTTTTTATTTTTCCCCCTCAACGATTTCAGCTTGTTTTGCAATTGAATTGTTCACGTTATAGGTCACATTAAAGCTGGAAAAAGTTCTGACATGATTTATCTTTGTCTCATTCATTATCATCACAAGAACCTGGCATTTTAAACAGGTGTGTGTAGACTTTTTATATCCACTGTATATTATATATACACACACATTTGGGCAGGAAGAAGCCTGCCTAAAGTGATATGACTACTTGTACATACAAGTTTTACCATGTGATTCTCAGAGGTGTGCAACTCATTGCTGTGTGACCGTTTGAGTTCCAGAGAGGTGTGCAATGTGTCACTCAAGCCACGAGCACTTAAAGGGTTATACATTTAATGGAACAGTGGCCCTTCATTTTGACTTTACATATTCTGCAAGTACAAAGTATGTAAAGTGAAACTGCTTACAGTTATTGTTTTTTTTTCATGCTCAACTATTTTTAATAATATGTCTGACAGTAAGCTCTGATTTTTTTTTTGTTTACACATGCTTACTGGTCAGCAAACATCAAATATGAGATTATACAGTGCTACAGTCTACCTGCAGGACTGTTTGCAATTTTTTTTTTTTTTTTTTTAATGCTCTGACAGAAAGGTATTCGATAACAGCTCATAAAAAGTGTTGGGACAAAGAAAAAAAAACAAAAACTGAATACCCTTGGTTGGGGGGGGGGGGTTAAGCAATATGACTATCCATAGTATGTACTTGAATTATTAAAGGCCAAATTAACGTGTTTGCCAACTTAGGTGCCTGCTCGTTTTACCCTTATGAGTACTAATTGATTGGAGGAGAGAAAACTCCCAAGTTTTTTCCCTCACCCCCCTTTCACTTTAACCCTTTCAGTGCCAATGGGCTGAAAATCCTGTGGCACTAAAAGGGTAAGGAGGGACAGTGGTAGTTACACTATTCCTGATTTAATGACCAGATATTGCTGCATCAAATTTCCTCCCACTAGAGGCATCTAGAAGGATCGGCCCTCAAGATGGATTAAAAAGGATATAGGCAATTTGACTTGACATATTATACATTTGCAGAACATTTTAAGTCAAATGGGGATGACTGTCCCTTTAAAGGTTTAATACTTCTAAGTCTCAGCTCTACACAGCATATACTTTAATACTAGTTGAACAGCCCGTTACATGGGCCACAGTGCCTCTGGCAGCCGGTCGCGGGACAGTCACGCGCAGCAGAAACTGCCCACGCCACTGCTGATACAGAGCTGGACGCTCCTTCGGAGCGCCCAGCTCTGTATCAGCCGCGGCGCGGGCAGTCTGTACTGCGCATGACTGCCGCACGTGCAGCAGTGTCTAATGCGCATGTCCGGCGTTACACACAACTTAGCGAATTATTATATAGGATAGTTTTAGCAATACATAGTTTTTGCTGCCTTGTATACTATTACTATGGGAGTGGAATAGAGCTTTTGGGCTGTAGAAGCAGCAGATGTAATTGACGATAAAGGATAGTAATGTTCAACCGCCCCTCTGATTCCTAAATGTTTATACAAACGCAAATTCTTACCTTGTCTGGTGTTCGTAACCACATTTTTTGCATGTAAAGTTCCATGAGTAGGAGTGTACAAAACACTTCTCTATCTCTGGGTCCTGCTGCAGCAGTAAGGGAAAGGCAAAAACGGGGCTCTCTCTATCTCCTGCATAAAGACAAGAATGGCATTATAAAGCAGGTATATATCAGTCGACACAATCCAAAGAAATGTACATATACTGATTTTCACCTTTAACCCATTCAATACTTGAAGGCTCTGCGGAAGAAGCAAAACAACAACAAAAAAAACAAAAAAAAAACAAAAAAAAAAAAAAACAAAACAAAACCAAACCCAAAACAAGTGCCTTTTCCTTTAGCCTTACACCCTGTTCCAAATTATTATGCAAATGATATTTTTCTCATTTACCTAAATAATTGATGTAAATAACAGTCAGCATAATTCTCATGTTTTCAACTATTAAGAGTACAATTCAAATGTTATTGAACAAACCTCTTAATGATAACAGTATTTTTTTTTTTTTTTTTAAACATAAAAAAAACTTACAATGCACTGTTCCAAATTATTACGCACAGTAAGTTTCAAAACACTTAATAGGTTGTAAAGAATTGAAAATTGTCATTTGTTGTGTTTGCAGCATATTTACTGAAATAAAAATAGGATTTTAGTCTTACCTGTTAAATCCTTTTCACTTAGTCCATACAGGTCACTGGTACTCTGGGAGGCGTAAGTCCCCTTTAATAGGCAGGAACAATTATGCAAATAATTTGCAAGGGGCGGAGCCTCCCCTCTTACTTAAGCCACCTTCTGGCCAGAGCCACTCATATTGATTTGAGACCCCAAAAACTGACCTCAGGTAAGCAAAAAGAAAGACTCCTGTGAGCATGCCCGAACGGTCTCCCACTGAATGCCACAGGAGAGCCAAGACTGGTCCCTTGACAGGGTGGGAGACCAGTGACCTGTATGGACTAAGTGAAAAGGATTTAACAGGTAAGACTAAAATCCTATTTTCACTGTCGTCCAATACAGGTCACTGGTACTCTGGGATGTACAAACATTGAGCTGATCCAGAGGCGGGAAGTAAGGCAAGGACCAGGCGCAAGGCCCAAGTCACTAGAACTGATATGACCAGTTGATAACATAGCCCAAACTGTAAGTGTCAACGGACACCAACCAAGGGAACAATCCCTGAACTAACACAGCACACGGAACTAGAGCCAACCGGGCTCAACAGTAAAGAAGCACTAAGGATCACAGAGCGGAAGACCTACACAGGCAAGACTGCCTCCAGGACCTTCCTTCCAAAACTGGCATCAGCCGAAGCCAGTACATCAACTCGATAGTGCTTAGAAAAGGTGTGCACAGAGGACCAAGTGGCCGCTCTGCACAGTTGATCAGCAGAAGCTTGATTCTTGTAGGCCCAAGAGGCCCCAAGAGATCTGGTGGAATGGGCAGTCACCCGGAAGGGAACATGCTTATTCCGCAACTTATAGGCTTCACGGATGGTAGCCTTAATCCAAGAGGCAATGGTAACTTTGGAAGCCGGTCTTCCTGCCCTAGGCCCCTCAGGAATGACGAATAGAGCGTCAGACTTCCTGATAGACTCGGTGCGATGAACATAAAACTTGAGGCAACGCACCACATCCAACAGATGGAGATCTCTTTCCTTGTCAGATGAAGGATTAGGGCAGAAAGAGGGAACCACAATCTCCTGATTGATGTGAAACTCAGACACAACCTTGGGTAAGAATTCCTTGGTAGTGCGAAGCACAGCCTTATCCTTGTGGAACACCAGGTAAGGAGGTTTACAAGACAAGGCCTGTAACTCTGCTACCCGGCGCACTGACACAACAGCCAAGAGGAAGGCCATCTTCCAAGTCACAAGACGTAATGGAATGGAAGCCAAGGATTCAAACGGTGGTCGCTGAAGAACTCTCAGCACCAAATTGAGATCCCACTGGGGAGCAGGACTCTTAAAGGCAGGTCGAACATGAGTCACACCCTGGAAGAAGACTTTCACATCAGGAAGGACAGCAATCCGTTCCTGGAAAAACACAGACAAGGCAGAAGTCTGAACTTTGAGGGAACTCAGACTGAGCCCCTTATCCACACCGTCCTGCAGAAAGGCCAGGACAGTGGGAAGATGGAAGTCAAGTGACAACTTCTTGTCAGAGCACCAAGTCACGAAAGTTGACCATATGCGATGATAGATCTTGGAAGACACAGGCTTACGAGCACTGAGCATCGTCGATACCACAGAAGGAGAAAAGCCTTTCTTTGCTAGAATCGAGGATTCAACCGCCATGCCATCAAACGGAGAGAGTGAACATCCTCTTTCCACAGATACCCCTGAAGAAGCAGGTCCGGACGGGCTGGAAGTGGGATTGGATCCTTCACTGACATGGCCATCAATTCCGGAAACCAGGACTGGCGAGGCCAGTTTGGAGCAATCAGGATGACAGGACAACGTTCCCTCTTCAACTTCTGGATGACTCTGACCAATAGAGGAAGAGGAGGGAAGATGTAAGCCAGGGAGAAGTCCCAAGGGATCGACAAGGCATCCACTGCTAGAGCAAGGGAGTCCCTCAACCGGGAGCAAAACACCGGAACCTTCCTGTTGTGTCTGGTAGCCATCAGATCCACCACAGGCATCCCCCACCGTTGAGTGAGCATGTGAAACACCTCTGGGTGCAGAGCCCATTCTCCGCTGTCGACGGTATGACGACTGAGGAAGTCTGCCATGACGTTGTCCACGCCTGGAATATGAACCGCAGAGATGACAGGCACGTGATCTTCTGCCCAAGACAAAATATCCTTGACCTCCCACCAGGCGGAACCGCTTCTTGTGCCGCCTTGCCTGTTGATGTAAGCCACCGCCGTGGCGTTGTCGGACTCCACTCTGACTGGAAGACCGGTCAATTGAGACTCCCAGTGCCTCAGGGCCAGCCGGACAGCTCGAAGTTCCAGAACATTGATGGAGAGCATGGATTCCTCCAGACCCCATTTCCCCTGAGCACTGAAGCGACCCCAGACTGCACCCCAGCCCCGAAGGCTGGCATCCGTAGTGACTGTGGTCCAAGGAGGAACTAGAAAGGATTTCCCTTTCAGGAGATGAGAGAGATCTAACCACCAGTGCAGACTCGACTCGACATGAGGAGGAAGAGAAACAGACAGATGTTGATGATCTGGATGATTCTTGCACGTCTGGATCACGAATCTCTGAAGATCCCTGGAGTGGGCCATGGCAAATGGTACTGCTTCGATTGTGGAAATGAACTTCCCCACTAAGGACGACAACTTCGGAACTGGAATCACGTCCAGGTCCAGGATTCCAGCCACTCTGACAGCTATCTGGTGAGCCACGTCCTCTGGAAGAAACACCATGCATTGGCGAGTGTCGAACAGGAGACCCAGGAACAGAAGCCTCTGAGATGGAATCAAGTCCGACTTGTCCAGATTCAGGATCCAGCCATGACGGTTCAGGGTGTGCATGCACATCTGTAATTGCTGGTGGAGAAGCTCCGCTGAGGAGGCCTTCAGTAGGAGATCGTCCATGTAGGGGGTCACTCTGATCCCATCCTGATGGAGCACCGCTATCAAGGAGCCCAACACCCTCTGGAAGACCTGAGGGGCTGAAGTCAGCCCAAAGGGGAGCGCTGCAAACTGAAAGTGTCCCCTGTGGCAGGCAATCCTGAGATACCGCCTGCTCTCTGGATGAATAGGGATGTGAAGATAAGCATCCTGAAGGTCCAGGGAGGCAAGAAACTCCCCTGGAGACATTGCTGCAATCACAGAGCGCAGGGACTCCTGGCGGAAGTGGGAAGTCACCACATAGGCATTGAGATCTTTGAGATCCAAAATGGGACGAGCTCCTCCGTCCTTTTTGGCTACCACAAACAGGTTGGAATAAAATCCTGAACCTGTGTCCCCCTGAGGAACCGCCTCCAGGACCTCTTTGTCCAAGAGATCCTGAATAGCGTCGTCGAACAGACGCCTTTTTGTGGGTTCCTGAGAAGGACGAGTAAAATGGAACCGAAAAGGAGGAAGGGAAGAGAAAGGGATCCTGTATCCCTCTGACACCACCTGAAGAACCCATGGGTCCGCCACTGACTCCTCCCAAGTCCGGCGAAAGATGCGGAGACGACCGCCTACAGCCGGATGCGGACCCGGGTTCGGCGAGTCATGCCGAAGCAGTCTTGGAGGTCTTGGCCTTGGAGGCAACTTTGGGCCTCCAGGACTGTTTGGGCTTGGAGGAGGAGCGCGTAGTGGGAGGACCCGTTTGGGCCGAGGAGCGTGTCTCAGTCTGAAAGGAACGAAAGGACCGATTGCGTTTGGCTGGAAACTTTTTCTTAAAGACTGAGGGTAGAAGAGTACTTTTACCGCCAGTAGCCTCACTGATCATTTCTTTGAGTTCAGACCCAAAAAGCAAATTCCCCTGAAAGGGCAAGGAAAGCAAAGCCTTCTTAGAGGCTGTATCAGCAGACCAAATTTTCAGCCAAAGAGCGCGTCTAGCCACCACAGAAGAAGTGGAGGCCCTCGCCATCATGCGCACAGCATCAAAAGCAGCATCAGCAACATAGTTCTGAGCTTCAGTGATATTAGCAAGAAGCTGCAACTGTTCCGATACAGGCGCATCCTGGCGAACCGCTTCAGTCAGTCGTTCAGTCCAGGCCGCAATAGCTCTATTAACCCATGCCACAGCAAAAGTGGGGCGCATGGCTGTGCCAATGGAGGCAAAAATAGACTTAAGAGAGAGCTCTAGTTTCTTATCCGTCCAGTCCTGCAAGGCAGAGGCATCTGAGACAGCCAAAGCAGTAGATTTGGATAGTCTAGACACAGGAGCATCCACTTTGGGAGGATGAACCCATTTTGCCAGCTCCGCCTCAGGAAAAGGGTAAAGTTTGGCAAACTTTTTGGAGACAGAGGAAGATCTATCAGGATTCTTCCATGCCTCAGAGACCAGACGGGCAAGAGTAGGGTTAGTTGGAAAACAAACAACAGGCTTAGATGGCTTTTTCTGAAAAACATCAGTAGGATCATAAGTGGATTCCTGAGTCAGAGGAAGGTTGAGCGTATTCAGAACCGCTCTGATCAGACCCTCAGCCGAAACTTCAGGGTCACACTCATAGGGGTCCCCAATGGACCTGTTAGATTCAATAACAGTACGTTCCTCAGCATCAGAATCCTGTAAAAGTTCTTCTTCAGAAGAATCAGTGATATCAGGAGCTCCCTGTGGCTTAGGCAGGGAGGTCCTGATAGTAGAGGGGGTCTGCCAGACCTGGAGAGCCCCCTGTACCTGAGAGGGAAAGAGTTGAAGAGTGGATCTGAGATCCCTAGTGGCAGCTTTAAACTCCTTCACCCAAGATGGCTCAATAGCGTGGCTGGGAAGCCCAGGGTTGCTATCTTGACCAGTACAATTAGGGCATAGATCCCCCACATTATCGCCATCCAGCCCAATGTGGCAAGAGGAGCAAAACGCCATGCGGGTAGCGGACCCCCCATCCTCCTTAGACTTGGGTCTAGCCCCTAGCTCCAGTGAAGTAGACATGCTCACAGCGTCAATATACCCCACTAATAACACTATCACCCAGAAAAAGTGATAAGATTAAAGTTTCACCCCAGAAATGTTCTAAAAACGGACTTATCTGGCCAGCGAAGGGTTAATCTGTTGAGGAGAGAGAAGGCTCGGTCCCTGCGTAGTGTACTCGCCTAGGAAAAGTACCACAAAATGGCGGCCGTCGTGACAGCCAATCAGAAACGAGCGCGAACCAAGCGCTCATGGGAAATGTAGTTTTTCCTTACAAGTACCCCAAACAGTGCCCGAAGCCCCCCTGAACACCCCACATAAATAAAACACATTCCGGATGATAGAGCAGGAGCCTAGAATTAAAATGAGCCCTCTCTGAAGTTGCTGTGACAAGCGGTTCCAGAGATATGTCCCATACTGTGAATTCCCATAGAGAGTAAAGGAGCCCTTGCGTCTGAGCGGGAAAAAGCCGCGCTTAAAGGCGCGGAACACCATTTTTAATAAAGTTTAAGAAAACATTAAAAAGTGCCCAAACAAGCATGAAACACATGAGAAACATAAATAAATGAATACCCAATGCTCCAAAACTCAGAGAATAACACAGAAATTGCATAAACAGTAATAATGCAATAAAAACACCCTATGAGTGCTGGAGTGTATTAAAACTCCCAAATACAAGCCCATCAAAGGGACACTGTGGGGACAAGTGGACCTTCAGCACTCAATGGGTGACTCACCTTCCTTGCTGACTTCTGTCTTCAGGTGACCATGATAGGGAGGGAAAGAACCAGAGGTAAATTCCCCAACAGGGGAGCTGCTTAACACAAGCTGTCCCCTCTTCAGGGTATAGGTCCACAGGAAATCCCTGGAAGCTGCACCAGCCACTTTAAAGAGGGCAATTCACAGCCATGGTCACCCTCCTAATGGTGGTATTCCATATTTGAATAAAAAAATAATAAAATACTAAGATGCATAGATGTTCTCTACCTGGTGTGGAAGCACACCAGGAACAAATCAATATGAGTGGCTCTGGCCAGAAGGTGGCTTAAGTAAGAGGGGAGGCTCCGCCCCTTGCAAATTATTTGCATAATTGTTCCTGCCTATTAAAGGGGACTTACGCCTCCCAGAGTACCAGTGACCTGTATTGGACGACAGTGAAAAGCTATTTCAATCAAACTTTTAACAACATTTTAACTTTTTAAACATTTTAACAGGTCACGTTACATTTCAACATAGGACCCATTATTTGATAGCAGCTTCACAAGTCTTGCATCCATTGAACTTGTGAGTTTTTGGACAGTTTCTGCTTGAATTTGTTTGCAAGACGTCAGAATACCGTCCCAGAGCTGCTGGCTGGATGTAAACTGCCTCCCACCCATATAGATCTTTTGCTTGAGGATGCTCCAAAGGTTCTCAATAAGATTGAGGTCAGGGGAGGATGGAGGCCACACCATGACTTTCTCTACTTTTATCCCCATAGCAGCCATTGATGCAGAGGTATTCTTTGCAGCATGAGATGGTGAATTGTCATGCATGAAGATGATTTTATTACAGAAAGCACAGTTCTTCCTTCTGTACCAGGGAAGAAAGTGGTCAGTCAGAAACTCCACATACTTTGCAGAGGTCATCTTTACACCTTGGGGGGACCCTAAAGGGGCCGACCAGCTCTCTTCCCATGATTCCGGCACAAAACATGACTCCACCACCGCCTTGCTGACGTCGCAGCCTTGTTGGAACAGGGTGGCCGTCCACAAACCATCCACTACTCCATCCATCTGGACCATCCAAGGTTGCAAGGCACTCATCAGTGAACAGGACTGTTTGAAAATTAGTCTTCATGTATTTTTCTGCCCAATTCAGCCGTTTCTTCTTGTGAGCATTGGTTAGTGGTGGCCGAATAGAAGGTTTATGCACAGTCCAAGACTCTGGAGGACTCTACACCTTGATGTCCGTGGGACTCCAGAGGCACCAGCAGCTTCAAATATCTGTTTGCTGCTATGTAATGGTATTTTAGCAGCTGCTCTCTTGATCCGATGCATGGATCTGGCAGAAATCTTCCTCAATGTGCCTTTATCTGCACGAACCTGTCTGTGCTCTGAATCAGCCACAAATCTCTTAATAGTGCGATGATCACGCTTAAGTTTTCGTGAAAGATCTAATGTTTTCATACCTCGTCCAAGGCATTGAACTATTTCACTCTTTTCGGCAGCAGAGAGATCCTTTATCTTCCCCATATTGCTTGAAAATGGTGCTCTGCTTAATAATGTGGAACACCCACCTTTAGTAGTTTTTCCTTAGATTGGGCTCACCTGGCAATCTAATTATCACAGGTGTCCAAGATTGTTTTCAGTGATCAAAAGAGACCTGAGACACAATGCCATCCATGAGTTAAACTGAAAAACAAAATATTTAATCTTTGTGACACTTAAATATAATTTGCATAATAATTTGGAACAGGGTGTAAAAGGATGTCTTTTACTCCAATAGTGCCAAAGATGTCCTCGTTGACCATTAACAGGACACGACTTGAGGATTTCCTCTGGAGCACAGCAAGTTAAATCAGAGGAACAGACATTATGATGAATTCTCTCCTGTGCTCAAGTAAGAAATCCTCATGTCCTGGTCAGCTACTGAGCCTTGAGGAATAGTCTGAGAACTACTACTCTAATCAACTTAAAGGGATAGTAATACTTCGTTTTATCTTAATTTTATTTTGTAGGCATTAAAAAAACATGAAGAACGATATAAGTCTCATCTCTCAAACCTTTATGGTTTAAGAGATATTCACAAGCAAAGTATCCCCCCCACCCCGTTTAGCCAGATCAGAAGGGAGGTGCCCAGGTAGACTGCAGAGAGGGACAATCTTCAATTAAGATAAGGGAAAAAGCTGAAAAACTTGTCAAGGGGGGCAGGGCTTTCATTCTTTTCATACAAAGAAGATTGTCCCCTTCTGTTATCTGTCCTGTCATACAACCAGATTCACATCTGAGAAGAGATGGCTTACACTAGGAAAAAGGGGCGTGAGGGGGAACTTTGCTTGTGAATATCTCTTAAACCATAAAGGTTTGAGAGATAAGACTTATATCATTCTTCATGTTTTTTTAATGCCTACAAAATAAAATAAAGTTAAAATGAAGTATTACTATCCCTTTAAGGCAAGTTTCTGAATCATGTTTTCTACTTACACACACTAAAATGCAGACATTTAGTCACCTCTCAGACACCTGAAATGAAGGGATATCATCCAATTAAACAGGAACCATGCATTACATTATATATGGAGTGAAAGCCACAGGAGTCATTGTTTGGCTAGTTGTGTTAACATGTAGGTGTAGCTAATAATGAGGCCACTGAGTGTTTGTTTGACGTGTGTGTGTGTGTGTGTTGCATACACATTCTGTTAGACACAGTAATTGCATAAATGTATCTGACTGCTGAATGAAGGATGCTTATCCAAGTCCCATGCTGTGAAAATGTATTTGCCCGGTCTGATTTTTGTTTTATACTTTTCACACTGGATTTTGTGAAATAATTTTATGGGTTATATTAATATACAGAGGGAGTCTGAGTAAATAAAAAAGGATGACAAAGTTTGGTTCTTGTTCCATTTGTTTGGTGTGTTAAGAAATCAAATATGCAATCGTCAGGTGTGAAAAAGTTATCCCCCCCTGTTAACTAAAGCTAATGAAAGGGGTTATTAGGGTCAGCTGTTTGAATACCTTGGAAAGCAGTCAGAAAAGACTTTCCCAATATAAATGTAACTTTGACCCTTGCCAGCATACAGGTTCCAAAGCCACATTATGTCACATTCAGTAACTCCTGAAGACCCCTGGAAAACAGCTGTTGATGCACATCAGTCTAGAAATTGATACAGAGACATATTAAAGGCTCTGGGGTTCCACTAAAATGGTCAAATAGAGAAGTTTGGGAACAACAGTGATTCTTCCCAGGAGTGGTTGTCCTGCCAAATTATCTTTAAGAGCAAGGTGTAAACTCATCCAGGAAACCACAACCCTAGAACATTATTCCAGGGGTCTGCAAGTCGCTCACCTCAGTGAAGGTCAGTTATCAAGACTACCATCCTCAAGACACTGTGCAAACATGAGATAAATGGGAGAGTAGAAAAGCAGAAACCACTGCTCAATAAGAACATGAATGCACATCCAGAGTTTGTGAAAACTCAATGATTTATGGACAGATGAGTAAAAAGAAAAACTTTTTGGGCAACATGGACCCAGTTATGACTGTCAAAACCCAAACCTTGTACCAATGCTCAAACATGGTGGGAGCAAAGTCATGGTTTGAAGATGCTTTGCTGCATCAGGCATGAATGCCTTTCAATCAATGAATGAACAATAAATTCCACTTTGTATCAGAGTTCTACAGTTGAATGTCATCCCATCTGTCCTTGTCCTGAAGCACAGCTGTGGTATGCAGAAAAAAGTCGACATCGGAATGGATGAAGAACAAGAAATTTAAAGTTTTGGAATACTTAGTCAAAGTCCAGACCTAAAGCCTACCTAGATATTTGGCAAGTCCTGAAACAAACAGTTCATGATGGAAAAC
Organism: Rhinophrynus dorsalis; assembly: GCA_037306005.1. Taxonomy (NCBI): domain Eukaryota; kingdom Metazoa; phylum Chordata; class Amphibia; order Anura; family Rhinophrynidae; genus Rhinophrynus; species Rhinophrynus dorsalis. Next base: position 534,654,137 of record CM074719.1, read on the forward strand.
CCACAATGTTCTGCATGGAGTGGGCTAAAATTCCAACACAACACTGAGAGATTGATCAGTAAACATAGGATGCATTTGGTTGCAGTCATTGCTGCTAAAGGTGGAGTAATCTGGTTGGATGTGTAAGAAGGCAATTACTTTTTCATGGGGGGTGGGGGGCACTGGGTGTTACATCTCTTTCTTTAAGAAATAAATGAAATAAGCATCAAAATGTTGTGTTTGTTCACTCAGGTTCGTTTTTATACAATATTAAGTTTTGGTCAATGATCCTATCACATTCAGTGCCAAAAATATGTAACAATGCAGAAAAACCAACAGTGGGCAAATCCTTTTCACAACACTATACATATCCCTGACACAAAGCAGTTATACGGAGTGCAGCATAATGGACCCACTTTCAGGCCTAGGTGAGATGGGGAACTCCATCAATCCATTCCTTACAAAAATACAATATACACATACATTTCTGGTGTCTCCTGTTCACCTGAAGCACAGCAGGTACACAGGATTATATTGTCTTAAATACAGTGAACAAAGCAGGGCTATGCTATGAGGGAAGGAGTCATGTTAGGTTAATGCACTCATTGGAGCACGGCATTTAACTCTTTGATTGCTAGAGGCCAATACAAAGCACTGCATTGTACACACTGCTGGCACGCAAAGGGTTAAATACACAACTCAAGCACTGCGGCCAGAACAGTACTCCATGAACCTGACTTACAGAAATGCACACAAACATGGCTCTTTCCCTCCTTCTAGCCGATTTACTCATAGCACAGAGGCCAGATGTTGCTGGTAACAGGGAAGAGGTAGGCCCAGGGTACCAGACAATAATCAAGCCCTTGAGAGCCTTAGGGGTATGCAACACATTGCGAAGAACTGTTTTGAACACCTCTCTGGTTCTCAAGGGGTCAAGCTGCTGCATGTCTGAGATCCCCCTTTATCATCAAGAACTGGGAGAGCAGAACTTCAACACCCTCCATCCCCCATGGCAGCCATGAGGAAGCTGCAAGAAAGTAATATGGCTCATTGTAACATATGGTGTTGGAACTGATGTTCCAGGTGTAGGATGGCTCCTCTTCTTCCCAGACATATCCTCTAACAGTCTGGCTCAGCATTCAGTGCTGGTCCTCAGCATTTCCTGGTTGACCAGCACTACGTGTGAGGTCCATCAGATATGTCCCGGTATGGCAGCATGAACTTGAACAGGAGAACTGATGCAGCTTTATGTCCAAGTGTAAATGCTGTGCATGCTGGGGCTTTTGTTAACTTAGATGGCAGTGCACTAGTTCCAAATATTTCCTGTGTCAAAACACAGACAAAAGCACTTTTGAAATTAATGAGATGATCCTTGACTCAATGTAAAGCCCTAGCATGCACATCATTTACAAATTGGGCTGACTCCCTGCTCCAAAAAAACAAGTAGAATCTGTTGTCTCGTATAAGGAAAAAATATACTTATCCACCAATACTACAATATCCACTTGGGGTAGAGGTGGGATGAGTTTGTGCAACAATGGGCTACACAGTCAAGTGCATAGTAAGTCTGAATATGTCTGGATTTCAGTTCTCACAAGTATACAGCTGTAATTAAGCTTACCCAATTCACACTTTAAAAGGGGCTTTATTTTCTCAAAGATGTTCATTCTGACTTCATTCAGATATTTTTGAGCCAAGGAAAGATTCTTTAGCCACCCTTCAAGGAACAGAAGTGAAAAAAGTAATGTTAGTTGCCTATATTTTATGCATTTTCTCAAAAAAAAAATACCTATTGTCAAACTGCCAACCAAACAGACTGATCTCATCTTAAACACCAATTATTATCCCTAAAGGCAAATTACATCACAAACAGAAACATTAACTAAGGAATGATATACCCCTTTTATCTTGTAGAATAGGGAGGGAGGTAAATTGTGCATTTTTTTCTTCAATGGATAACATTGGCCTAGATTACATTCAAGCTGCATTGTACATCTGGGAGAAAAAAGAAGCTATGAAAAATAAAATTCTATCCAAATTTGTAATTGATTCAAGACTTCACATTATAGACCTCAAGCTTTGTCCGAAGCACTCTTCTGGGCTGTTCGGCAAATGATTAAAGCCACAGAAGAGAACATTAATGCAAATGACCAAGTTCAGTGATTACACAGAAGCAGGCTGAAATTTCAAATGTTACTTCGGCTCCCTATTAATTTCTACTTCAATAACTCAATGCTGTTAAAGGTGTTTAATTTAGTCAATTAGGGACACTTACTAGGCACATATGTAGAATGGTCACAAGACAGTCACCAATTAGCCTCATATTTTGACACAATTTGACTTGCTTGCATATTTAGCCCACACAAGCAAGAGAAGAGAAACATATTTACAGCAGTCAGGTTTCTATAACCTGGACTGGAAACAACTAAATCAGGAGAAACTCGACTCAAATGTAATCCAGGTCATTGTTTTTCCTAGGGGGCTGACAATTAAGTGAATTCTGACCACTCTGAAAACAACGTTCGTGAATGGCAGATCTCCCATTTCCACCAAGGTGAAACTTGTGAAGGGTATCTCTGAGCAACACCCCACGCAGTCCAGCAGCCCCATTCCTTCTTAGCCATATTCAGTGAAAAGGAAATCGTATACACTTTTCAGTGAATAAGATTTTACTACCACCATTTACATAGTGCAGTGAATAGCCCAGGATCTATTTTATCAGCTTAGTAACTATCAACCTCAATGTTAAGTATATTGTTAAATTAAGTTTAAAAATAAAAAATAAAAAACAGTCTAAAAGGCACATAGCTAAGCACACAAATAACCCATCAAGCTGGGTAAAAGAGCCAGAGGGGTATTCAATGCATTCAGAAATTTACATTTTTGATCACTTACCACTTTAAGAGGCAGAGACATAGCAAATGCATTGCAGAGAGATGCATTGAATATCCATCTGCCACTCATTTCTTGAGTATATTTAATATTTTAAGTGCATCTTAATGTAACAATCATTTTCATATGTAGGTGTTCTTTACGTCTACATACGGTCTTCATTATTTGCATTTGATCTCTGCTATAGTATTATCAGATTGTAAACTGAGAAAAATTGACAAAGACAATTTACCATTATGAAGCTCATGCAAATAGATCCAGTGACACTAATGCTTCACATTCAGTCACTTCATGGTTCACTAAACTGACAGATTGCATACAGCAAATGCAACAGAAGAACTTGTCAGCGCTATCTGTGATGAATTTGCTGAATCTAAGGAAATCCCCTCCCGCCACCAAAAATTCTGGATTCCTCAACATGGAAGCCACAGGCCAGATGTGAAGCACTAATGCAGAAAGAAAGGTCAGAGGTGCTCAACTAGGCTCATGAGCTAGCAAATACATGTGAGGAGGACTGCATCCAGCACCTAGGGTGCAATCTCTTAGCTCACCAGTGCCATACACAGAGAGGGAATCTTCTGAAGCATACCCTACTGGTCCTGCCAAATGACAGTCCAGCCACGAATTGCCAGACAATTCCTGGGGTTAGCCATTTTCCTTGTTCAGAGAGGAATTGTCTGGCATTTCGTGACTGGACTGTCATATGGCAGGACCAGTAGGATGTGCTTCAAAAGATGCACCCCAGGCACTGGATGAAGTCCTAGTGAGCTTCTTGCATGTGTTTGCTAGCTCATGAGCCTAGTTCAGCATCTCTGGCCTTTCTTTCTACTTGAAACACTGATGCCACTGAAGAATATTTTCCCTTGTTATCTGGGTGGTTGTGCAGCAACCTGGATGGATGCACTGCAGTGAAGGAGTCGTGGCCAACATACATAATAAAAGTTATCGATTTGAGGGGTTAAAAGATTCATTTAAATCATTTTTTTATTCATCCTCTATGTTGCAGTTGGTTTGTTCCCAGCATTGCTCCTCTATTGTCCGAAATATGGCTATGTTGTCAGTTTCTGACCCAGGAATCATCTTTTGAAGCTGTAATAGTGGATGAAAATGCTGTCAAAGTTAAATTGGCAGGTCTGTTCTAGTTTTCCCTTTAAAGTCTGAGGTGTTAATGTACCTTTAAGAATTCATTTAAATGCTACTGCAATAAAAGGTAAGGGAAACGAGCTTCCTAACCATAGGCAGTTATGGGATATAACGTAAAATCTTGTTGTTGCCTTTCCACTCAAAATTTCCATCATCTGCAGGGAAGGCAGTGCTTCAACATGGTGTTTCTACATTTGTATGCTTCTCCTTTCAAGCCCAATGGCAACACATTTTCTGACACAAAGCATCAATGTAAAATATAATAAAGCTGCACCCCCCCTTATATGTCATCTTTGATATCCCGCCATATACCTGCATGTCCACCACGCATGGTGGACGTCTCTTTGTGCCTTTAACCACTATTGCTGTTTCACAACTGAAGGCTTTCTCGCTCGCTACTCCCTACCTCCCAGTACTTCAAATCCAAGCTATAATAAAGAACACCTCTTAAATGTAGCATTACTGTAATAGGGAAACATTATCTCATGTCAGAAACTGCACTTCCTCCTCTACCTGCTTGTATCAGTAAGTCACCATTCCTATACTTAGACTGTAAGCTCTACGTGGCAGGGACCTTTTACACACCTAGTGTTCCCATTGTGATAGTCTATATAAGCACTTAATATCTGCACTTATTGTACCCCTTCTATACTAAATGTATACTGGAAAGTGCAAAGTACATATAATACAAATAAAATACTCATACATCATATTCCTTACATCTGGAGGGGGGGGGCTCCAGAAATGGAGGTCCTCTCTGATAGCTCCTTATTTCACTAGAGACTGCTTTCATTTAGTCAACTTGTGTGTGAATTCCTGAAGCCAGGAAACAGTGGAGATTCACCCTGTTGCCTGGCTTTATTCATAAAATACACACATGCAGGTTGGCTAGGGAATGCCAAATCATTAGTGCAATAAGCAGCCAGAGGTAAGGACATCCCCAATGACAGTGCATATAATAGATTGGTAGAAAAGTGCTCCCTAAATACTCTCCATTTTGTTCCCTGTTGCAGTTATACTGGTGAACTGCACCATTATCTCACTGCTCCAATGAAATCACACACACAAGTGTATAAAAACAAACATGTATAGGCGATTTGATGTTACAAGGGTAGATTGCCAGCTTAATACAGAGTAAACTTTTTGGGTGGGTTGGCCTTCCTAGTTATCCCCCTGAGCACCAAAATGTGTGAGCAACAAATGACCACCACTCTACTGGCACTCAAAGTGTTAACCCTTTGAGTGCTAGAGGGGTATCCAGCACATTGATTTACAATGCGTGGATACCCCTCTGGAACTCAAAGGGTTAAAAAGCACTTTACTCTGAGGCAGTTTCTTTGGTGAGCTTATAAGGAAAAACAATGACAATCAATTTAGTTGTGTGCAACTACCTACCCTTTTTGCCTTTCCTGCCTTTTTGGTTCAGCAGTGCATTAGCTTCCTTATAGGTTTTCAGAAGGTTATGAATAGTTGATTCTTCAAAGGTAACCAACTCTTCCACAATGGTATTAATTGAAGTAGAATGCACCAGGGCTGATAACATGCAGTCTAGCCAGCAAAGGGCATATTTATTTCTCCACTGTAGTGGTTTCCGTGCTTTAGAGTCCAATGGGCTATTTGCACGTACAGCAGTGCTAACCTTGGTACAAGAACGTGGTTCACTGGGGCGGTTCTCTGTAACAGTATTTGTTGCCAATGAAGTCTTGGGTCCGTTTACCTTCTTTACTCCATTTTCAGTTTTCAAGGTGACTTCTGGCAACGAGGATGCTGTTTCAGTATCTGAAGCACCAGGATCGTTTACAGAACAGACTACTGTCTTCACTTCACTTTGATTTATTATTTCACAGTGATCACCTTGATTGTCCTGTAATGAATCATATGATTTTGATAGTTCATCATCAGTTAATGACGATGTCTCCAGGGTTACATTACTGCTGTCTTCCTCAATGGCATCTCCATTACAAGGGGGACTGGACACCTGCCCAAGCATTTCTTCTGCTTGGCTCTGTGGCTGAATGACACGCAACAAAGAAGGAGAGACTGAAGGTTCAGATGCACATGCAGTGTTCTGTATGAACTCACACTGTTTTAGCTCACTATCTGCTACTGATGCTGCCTCTAAAAGTACATTCTCTGTTCCTTCCAGAACAGCTTTCTTGCACAAGTCTCTTGACAATTCCGTTGATACATTATTTTTTTCCGCTTCAAGCTCAGGTTGAATCTCATGCAACAAATGAGGTGCAATTGCTGGTTCATACAAACTTTTCTGACTGTTCTGTGTCTTAAGAGGCTCTGATGTTTCACCCTCAAGTATGGGTGCTTCTGTAGTAACATTTACACTGTTTTTTTCAACAGCAGATTCCTTGCACAAAGCACTGAGCACTTCTTTAAATGCACTTTCCTCTACTTGATGCTCAGGTGTTAAGAGAGGAGAAACTGAACGTTCACAAACACTTTTTGGACTGTTCTCCATATTATTTGGCGTAGCCAATTCACCTATTGATATGGAAGTTGCTGCCACAGTTATATTTTGGCTGTTTTTTCCATCAGCTTCAGCTACCAAGTCACTGGAATCTTCACCTAACGAGTTTCCTTCCACTCTGTGAAGCGAGTAAATACTATTTAACAGGAGGGATGAAGTTGAATCTTCACAAGAACTTTGACTGTCTTGTATCTTATTAGATTGTTCTGACAATTCACTCTTTGATAGTGAACCTACTTCCAGTACTACACTGCCACTGTCTTCCACAAGAGCAGTTCCATTACTGGGGAGGAGAGACATTTGGATTAATCCACTTTCCTTCTTTTGATGCTCAGGACGAGTGTTGTGCAACAAAGGAGATGATACTGAAGGAGCACGCACACTAGAGACAGACATTGACTGGGATTCACTGGGTGTAATGTTCTGAGTCTTCTGTTGCTCAGGCTGGGTGTTGCAAAACTGAGGCAATACTGAACTTACACAGTTTATAGACACTTGATGCGATACATTGAGTGCAGTGATCGGTGTCTCTTGTTGCTCAGGCTGAACATTATACAACTGAGGCGAGATCAAAGGAGAACTCACACTAGTGGCAGACTCTGGATGGGATGCACTGGGTGTAAATTTCTGCATCTCCTGCTGCTCAGACTGGGTGTGGTACAACTGAGGTAATACGGATTGTGCACTCACACAGTTGACAGACACTTGGTGCAGTATATTGGCTGAAATATTCAGTGTGCTATGTTGCTCAGGCTGTAATTTCCACATATGAGGCGAGACTGAAGGTGCACAGACACTGGCGGCAGACACTGGATTAGATACACTGGGTGTAATGCTCAATGTGTCATGTTGCTCTGGCTGATTGCTGTAGAACTGTGGTGAGCATGAAGGCACACTCGTACTGGTGGCAGACATTGGATGGGATACACTAGGTGTAATGTTCTGAGTATCCTGTTGCTCAGACTGTATGTTGTCCAAGTGACGAGATACTGGAGATGCACTCACACAGTTGACAGACACCTGATGCAATTGAGTGGATGTAATGCTCAGTTTGTCACGTTGCTCAGGCTGTACATTATACAAATGAGGTGAGACTGAAGGTGCACTGACACAGTTGGCAGACACTGAATGAGATACACTGGGTGTGATGCTCACTGTGTCATATTCCTCTGGTTGATTGTTGTATAACTGAAGTGAGACTGAAAGTGCACTCGTGCTGGTGGCTGATATTGGAAGGGATACACTGGGTGTAACATTCTGGGTCTCCTGCTGCTCAGACTGGGTGTGGTATACCTGAGGTGATACTGAGGGTGCACTCACACAGTTGACAGACACTTGGTTCAGTACATTGGTTGTAATGTTCAGTGTGTCATGTTGCTCAGGCTGTAAGTTGCTCAAATGAGGCGAGACTGAAGATGCACCAACACTGTTGGCAGACACTGGATGAGATACACTGGGTGTAATGCTCAGTTTGTGATGTTGCTCTGGTTGACTGTTGTATAACTGAGGCACGACTGAAGGTGCACTTGTACTGGTGGCAGACTTTGGATGGGATACACTGGTTGAAACGTTCTGGGTCTCCTGCTGCTCAGACTGTGTGTTGTACAACTGAGGCGAGACTGAAGGTGTACTCAAACAGTTGACAGACACTTGATGCAATACAGTGGGTGTGGTGCTCAGTGTGTCATGTTGCTCAAACTGTCCATTGCATAACAGAGATGAGACACTACTGACAGAGACTGAATTGGATAGACTGGGTGTAATGCTCAGTGTCTCGTGTTGTTCAGGATGAGTGTTGTATAACTGAGGTGAGACTGAAGGTACAGTCACGCTGGTGACAGGCACTGGATGGGATACAACAGATCCATTCTTTAGACAACCATTTTCCATACCTTCATTTTGCTCAGGACACATATGGGGGTTTAATATATTAGTGCACATTGAGAGCTTGCATACTGGGGTTGCAGCTGGTTCTACATATTGCAGGAGAGAAGGGCCAGTATTTAATGCCCTGGCCATTCCCAGATCACCGTGGGCAGTTTTTTCTTGAATCTTATTCTGATCTGATAGTCGATTGGATCGGCTTGAAAATTCACTCCTTGTTACGTTAAACACTGTTGAACAATCTTCTGTCCTACTCGACACCAAAGTATCATTAAAAGGACTTGCCTCCCGCAGCTCCCTGCCCTCATTCTGACCATTACATAAAGATGCAGGCTGTACTTCATATTCCGATTTTATAGAGGTAGATATAGATTTTCTCCTGTCATTCTGCAGAGATCGAAAACCACATTGTGAAGTATATTCCTCACAGACATAGGCATCGGTCTTTGCTTTCTTTGCACATTTACTAGTTATCGAGGTTTCAAAGATCTTGCGCTTGGCTGGACTATGGCGAGTCTTTAGATTTGCAGTGTTTGTAATTATGTTATCCAGAGGTGTATATCCCAAGGGATAGATACACTGAAAAGAAAAGCAGAACAAAATTACCAACAAGGATATTTCTATTCAAATCACTTTGCAAATACTGTAAAATTCTTAACCCTTTGAGCGCCAGAGAGGTATCCAATGCATTGTAACACAATGCATTGAATACCTCTCGGGAATCAAAGGGTTTAATGCACTTCTTCAAACAGTCCTAAAGGTCATGTCCACGGAAGCAAGTACTGCAGTTAGTGCATGAAGCAGGAAATGGGCAAAAGCCTTCTTAACACCGAGTTCCAGAGGGGTAGCACTGCATACCCTTTTAGCACTCAAATGGTTACCCCTTTAAAGGACCAGGTGGTGCACACTGCATTGTGAAGGTGCGCAGAGCTTGAGGTCATGTGGTCCTACTATCAAGTCTGCATTCATGGGCATTCCAGGGCTGATTTAAGATGTTACGTCGTAAAAGTAAGAGCAAGATGAAAATTCATTGGGTTACCAGTAAATTCTGGCCAAAATAAGGCAAGTGGGAACTATTATTAGGTTGCAACAGTGTTCCTTTAAAAAACTGCACCAAACATGAAGCAGTTAATGTAGTATACAATCCAAATGATATTACCACTAACTGCAATGTATCACCTTGTCTTCTGTAATAGGAATTAGCCTGCAGTACTGCAGTGGAACCACAGGCCATATGTGCAATGGAATCTGGAGCAAATGTGGAACAAATAAAAGTTCCTGTTTGTGTAAATAAGACTTAACCACTTAGATACTAGAGCGGTCTCCATAGCATTGCTAAGCAACGTGTTGGAGACGCCCAACATTCAATGGTTCAACTCAATAGGAATTTGTGGATATTTTATTTGTTCCTTATGGTGCAGTTGGATTCCCAAAGAATTAACTTACTTTTGCATTTATGAATATGTGAGAGAATAGCCACAAAAGTTAAAGAATCATGATGTAAGAACATACATAGTAAAACTGGTTCAATACCTGTGGATTCGCACACAGGAATATTGACTGAGTAAAATTAATGCGGAACGTCCGAAGAGCTTGCACCTGTCCCTTGGCTTTACATACAGGACAACTTCCATCAGGAGGAGCTGTGAAGGACTCTACAGTCTAAAGGGGAAAAAAATGCATTTATTAATTTAGGCTGATATGAAAATTAGGTGGTGGGGGGGAAGCTTTTCAGTATTACATTTCCACACCACCATATGAGAGTGACCACTGACAGAATAGTATAAAAAGCCAATTTAATCCCTTTGAGTGCCAGATAGGTATCTAACACATTGCATAGTAATGCGATGTATACCTCTAGCAATCAAAGGGTTAATGCATAGCAAAGCCTAAAAAGTATTAATAGGAGTCACACACACATAAATGAGGCTTCAGCCCTTTCAGAAGAGCAGGAAACCATGGTGACAAATCACTCTAGTGAGGATGGCATTCAGGCAGTGCATGCGGTGTGGTCTTGGGGGGGTCCCTCTCTTTTCAAGTTGTCCAGACTGCCCAAGATATAGGTTCCCTGCAGGTATGGCAACACAAAACTCAACTGAACAGGAGTCAACAAAAAGGGACAAAGAAAAATTCCCATTGATCTAAACTGAGCTTTTAATCCCTTGAATGCTAGCGGTGTCTCCAACACATTGGTCTGCAATGTGCTGGAAGCCTCTCTGGCATTCAGGGGGTTAAAATCCATATTAACATCAAAAGGAATTTGGGGAATGTAAATTTCTTCCCTATGGTGAATTTGCTTTCCTACACATGGCCAAACGCTCGGAGTTGGCTGAAGCACGTGTACCTCTGATGGATGGAAGGGTTGTTTGCAAACGACATTCGTTTTGTTATGTCTCATGGACAATCAGTATTTTCGAGGAAGGGACATTAGATCACAAAACATGTAAGGTTAAGAGATCCATCTGGCACTCACTACACACTGTAGAGCAGCACATGCCTAACAGTCATCCCAACACTGAAGAGGACTTCTGCACAATACACAGTGCTGTGATGGGCCCACATTGCTAGCAGGGAATTCAGGACATAACACTGATCGTTGTGAAGAAAAGAAGACAAACAGGAAATGAGACAACGTGCATGACACTTAGGACTGTATGTTCAAAAGAAAAATGGAGGCGTTCTGGGGCAAACCATTTGCACTATGGGGAGAACTAACAATTCCCACCGATTTAAATGGGAATTTTAACCCCTGGAATGTTAGAGAGGTTTCCAACTCTTCTTTTGAACATAAGGCCATTAAACTCAAAGGCACTAACAAGATTTAAGTGAACAGACCTTATGCATCTGGAGCAATTATTGGACAAGACAACTGTACCACAGCACAGGGTAGAAGTTATTCCTATTTTAAAGGCTTTCTTAAAAGGTTAGTAATACCCGTTTTTAATGTGAATCAATATTGTAGAGGTTAAAAAATAAAGTATCTGGAGAAAGTCCCATCTCTCAAACCTTTACGGTTAGAGAGATATTCACCACTAAAGTTCCCCCTCCCTCATGTCAGCTGTAAAGCTGACAGGAGATTAGAGTCATGCAGCTGGAGGCAGAGCAGAAATAGTGATATTTAAAAAGAACCACTTCATTGGAACGGTCTACAAAGTGTGCTTACAAACCAGGCACACTTTGTAGACCGTTCCAATTAAGCAATTATTTTTACATTTTGCTATTTTGGCTCTGCTGAAGAACCTCCGGCTGGTCCCAGGACCGGGATCTCCTGTAGTCAGTAGAGCGCTGACGTCAGGAGAACGAGGGGGGGGGGGGGACTTTAGCTGCGAATTTCTCTCAAACCATAAAGGTTTGAGAGATGGGACTTATTCCACATACTATATTTTTGAACATCTACAATACTGAATCACATTAAATACGGGCATTGCTAACCATTTAAAGTTCTATTCAGATCTACGATAAGTTTTATTTGTGCCCTGTGGTGCTGTTTGCATCCCATGATACATATGGCCCAGTGATTTACAGCACTGACCTAAGAGAATGGCTTACAGCTGTAACAGACATTAGATGCCTCATTTACATTATATATGTGACAACCAGGCAGTTGTTTTTAAACCTATATATTTAAATGGGAGGCAATACCTTAAAACTAGTGTTAAACGTGTTGTATCAAGATTCTTTGAAACAATAGTTCAGCCTCCCATAGTAATGCTGTACTTGAAAGGGAGAATGGATAAAGGGAGAGGGAGAGAGCAGGTGCAAATAAGCAGTAAAGGTAGCTGTATCCCTTTAGCAAACAGGGTGATATGGGAAAGGAACAAAATAATTCTGGTTATTTTTGTCGCACAAAGGGACAACTTTAGCAAATCCCAGTCACTATCGGCAGTTAAGCCCTGCTCTCATTCTACCTGCACTACATTTGGGAACTGTTCCCTACATTAGGATGGCAGATTCAACTTCACCTTCCGTTGTTCACACGGACTCCTTACACCTACAGTGGCAATAAAGAATTATTCAGCTTTTAGTCTTCACTCCTTGACATTGTTATTTCACGTTAGCTAAAACCTTAGAGCAGAGGGTGTTATGCAATAAAGTGTGATAAAGAGGCGATAAAGTGGAGATAACTTCTCCAGTGTTATAAACTCTTCAAGGCCTATGTTATTCTATGGAACCTATGCATTAATATCTCCAAAGCTGGATTGACACCATAGGATAACATAGGCCTTGGAGAGTTTATCGCACTGGAGAAGTGATCTTCATTTACACCTCTTTAGGACTCACTCCTTAGTGAATCTCCACTCAGGATTGAACAAAAATAATGAATACTTCTGTGCCAAATAAAATTATTAGGAGACACTGACAATACAGAAATAGAACCCTAAAATTAAAAAAAACCCAGAACATTTTAGGAGTCTGGGCCTCTAAAGGCCAATGGGATTCTCCACATATGCCTCAGATTGTTTTCATTTAAACTACTTTATACCAAGGGTTAACACCCAACCCTGCTTCTGAAGAGCTACAGTACTGTGAAAAAAGTTTTAAGCAGGTGTGAAAAAAATGCCGTAAAGAAAGACTGCTTTCAAAAACAGACATCTTAATACTTTATATTTATCAGTAACAAAATGCATAGCAAGCGAACAACTGAAAAATCTAAATAAAATCAATATTTGGTGTTACCTTCACAACAGAATAAATTCTTCTAGGCACACTTGCACAAAGTTAGGCATTTTGTCAGGTGTATGATTATACTTTTATACCAAACAGATGCTAATGATAATCAATTTAATATGTAGGTTGAAACACAAATACCCGAAACAGCTGTGTAGGCGGAATAGAACTGGGTGAGGAACAGCCAAACTCATTTACCAAGGCCAGGTTGCTGAAGACAGTTTAATGTCAAAAGTCATACACCATGGCAAGACTGTGCACAGCAACAAGACACAGGGTATTTATACTGCATCAGCAAGGTCTCTCCCAGGCTGAAATTTCAAGGCAGGAAGGGGTGTCCAGATGTGCTGTCCAAGTTCTTTTGAAGAAGCACAAAGAAATGGGCAACGCTGAGGACCGCAGAAGCAGTGGTCGTCCAAGGAAACTTAGTGGGGTAGATAAAAAACATGTTTACTTCCCTTCGCAATAAGATGTCCAGTAGTACCATAAGCTCAGAATTGGCAGAAAACAGTGGGACCCTGGTACATCCATCTACAGTGAAGTATGGTGGCGGTTACTTGCAAGTTTGGGGCTGCATTTCTGCAAATGGAGTTGGGGATTTGTTCAGAATTAATGGTAGCCTCAGCTCTGAGAAGCACAGTCAGATTCTTATCCATCATGCAATACCATCAGGGAGACATCCGATTGGCCCCAAAAGTATTCTGCAGCATGACAACAACCCCAAATATACAGCCAAAGACATTAACCCCTTAATGACCAGGGAATCGGCGAGCGGACGCGACTGAATGACAACGGAGCATTTTTTTTTATTATTGCTCTGTTGCATTCCGGACTCCCCGAATAGCGTGCAGCCGTGGGGGGAGCCCGGAATTTGATGACGGTCATAGTACGTCATCAGTCGTTCAGTCAAATCGACCCTTGACGTACTACGACCGTCAAGGGTCGTTAAGGGGTTAAGAACCATCTTTAGTGTAAAGAAGAACAAGAAGTCCTGGAAGTGATGGTATGGCCCTGACAGAACCAGGATCTCAACATAGAGTCTGTCTAGAAGAATGTATGCAATTTTGATGACAAAGAGTGGTCATCACACCAAATATTGATTTGATTTAGATTTTCTTCTTTTCTCTCACTATCATTTTGTTAAATATAAACTATTAACATGTCTATTTTGAAAGCATTTTTTCACACCTGCCTAAAACTTTTGCACAGTACAGTACCCAACAATGATGGCTCTCATGATCTCTGCTTGAGTACAGGTGGATCAGTCTGTGGCTCAGTCACTTTAATTGACCCACCTGTACTAAGACAGTGATATCCAAAACACACACAGACCAGGGATAGGTACCCAAACATTGATCCATCATACAATTATGGGACAAACCAATTTCAAATAGGGAGCAAATGTATATTTCCATTTATTTAAATAGGCCTTTCAACCCAGTGAACGATAAATGTCTCCAAAGCTTTGGAGACCTAACATTCAAATGGTTAAAGGTTTTTTTTGGCTCAGATTTGCTCTGCTTTCTTGGCCTTAAGTCATATACGCATCAAAAATGGGGCAATTCTACAGCAAATCATCTACACTGCAGGAGACAAAAACCTATGGTCAGAGTGCCAAAGTGGTATCAAATGCACTGCGTTTCAACTCGCTAAATACATCTGTGGCACTCAAAGGATTATATAGGGATTTTAACCTCCTAACTGCTAATGGTATCCAACATATTAATTCACAAACCACTGGATACACATTGAGAGGGCTATAGGTACTATACTATATAATTTTTTTTTTTTTTTTTAATTTTTTTTTTTTTTTTTCTTCCTTTTGGTGCAGTTGGTGTGCCCAAAAATTGCTGCACTTCTCTTTGTGGATATGGCTGTTATATTTTATGTCAGGGGTAGTCAACGCTGGTCCTCAAAAGCTATAAACAAGTACATGTTTTCAGAATGTCACTGACTGAGCACAAGCAGACCAATTAAAGTGGCTAAGCCACCAATTTGTCTGCCTGTGATGCAGCTGGGATATCCTGAAAACTTGCATGGTTGGGGGTCTAGGGGACCAGAGTTGGCTACTCCTGGTCTATGGTCTGGCTCACAAAGCAGTGGTACACATAATTTGTTATAGTACAGGCCTATTCTATTAAACTCTGTGTGCTAAAAGTTGTGAAATGCGCATTGTTTGCTATACTGGTATGTGTGTTAAAAATTGTGATGCCTGGGACGGAAACAGTAGGTGGTCACAATCTCATAACTTTATTTTAGTATATTTGATAGTTTTGATCACACCACTTCTCTTCACTTCCCCAAATAATACATCGTACATTGCTTGTGTCTCAACTAATATGCCTGCAAATTGACATATACTCCAAGCGAGTCCTCACACATTCTATGCAACCTATCATTCAGCTGTCTTTAAATCCCACCTTTAATGTATCACTTGCATAAACTTGAAATCAAGTAAGATTACTATGAAGTCTACTGCTGGATTTCCATGTCCTACTTGCACGGTTTACATTTTGTTGTATTAAAGGGATAGTAATACTTCATTTTAACTTTATCTTATTTTGTAGGCATTAAAAAAACATGAAGAATGATAGAAGTTCTCTCTGAAACCTTTATGGTTTAAGAGATATTCACAAACAAAGTATCCCCCCCCGTTCAACCAGATCAGAAGGGAGATGCCCAGGTAGACTGCAGAGAGGGACAATCTTCAATAAAGATAAGGGAAAAAGCTGAAAAACTTGTCAAGGGGGGGAAGGGCTTTCATTGTTTTCATACAAAGAAAATTGTCCCCTTCTGTTATCTGTCCTGTCATACAACCAGACTCACATCTGAGAAGAGATGGCTTACACTAGGTAAAAGGGGCGGGGAGGGGAACTTTGCTTGTGAATATCTCATAAACCATAAAGGTTTGAGAGACAAGACTTATATCATTCTTCATGTTTTTTAATGCCTACAAAATAAAATAAAGTTAAAACGAAGTATTACTATCCCTTTATGGTTTAGATTGTATACATTTGCCTATTCCTCGTTCTCCCAAATCATTACTCATAAGCCCCTCTCCCTAGCAATGTCAACCATGTGTTATCTACAAATAACCATGCCTTGCTTTGGAGACCACTAGTGATAATTAATGCTTTAGTTCAAGTGTAAGAAACATTTGGGTATCTGATAGTTGGAGAATACAACTCCCATCGTTCCTAACAATGATGGGAGATGCTGAGGCCAACAAGAGGGCAAACGCGCAGTCCTGCAAAGGCCAACAAGAGGGGAGGAGCCTGGTCCGTAAAGGTAACAAGATGGAAGTCATCTGGTCTGTAAGGGTAACAAGTTGAGTCACATGGTTTGGAAAAGCCAAATTAACTACTAGAAACCTAGGCCACAGACTAGGACCTATGGCAACATGAGGAACACAACCATGTGGCTCATCCATGGCAAGGCGACTTACAAGTTTAGAGTGGTGAGAGCATGGCAAAGGTATGACTGTCTTCTGTAATTATGCTGGATAGAGAACAGTGCATACCGGGGTGTTGCAATAAATCCAGATTCAAACAATAGACACAGAGCATATTATAGCTCATATTGGGTATCCTTTCAAAATGTCATCCACTTTTTAGAGAGTAATTAAACGGCGCATTACTTATGATGCCAGCATGAAAAGGCGCAACATAAGAATCTCACCCTCATCAAATGGTCAAAAAATTCTCATGTCGCGGGGTTGTGTCACACATTTAAACAATGTAAACAGAAAACATCACAGACCTTGTTGCAGACTCGCAATACAACAATGGATGGCCAAATCAAAATAATTCTACACCTGCCTACAATGTCTATCACAGGATATTACCTCATCTGCGTGTACTCCCGCTCTCCTTCCCCTCAGTGTCCACGGCCATTTTTTTTTTTTTTTTTTTTTTTTTTTCTTTTAAACAAAAGTTGCAAGAAGCGTTCAACAGATGTGCAATTCACCCCTACAGTATGTGCACTTGTGTATATACATCTGACCAGCTTGCGCTGTATTTGAAGGCCTGGTTGGATATATAATTATATATATATATATATATATATATATATATTATATATACACACACACACACACACACACACACACACACACACACACACACACACACGTGCACATACTGTAAGGGTAAATTGTGCGCCTGTTGAACACTTTTTTTTTTTTTTTTTTTTTAAATAACAGCCACGGGCACCGAGAAGAAGAGCGTCGGTATACACAGATGGGCTAATATCTTTTGATTGATGTTGTAGGCAGGTGTAGAATTATTTTGGTTTGGGTATCCATAGTTATACAGAATCTGCAACAAGATCTGTGATGTTTTCTATTTACATTGTTTAAATGTGCAACTCTTAACCCTGCGACGTGAGACTCTTGCCCTTTTGATGCAGGCGAGATTCTTATGTCGCCCTTTTCATGCTGGCAACATTACTACTGCGCTGTTTAGTTAGTCGCCAAGAAGTGGATGACATTTTGAAAGTGAACCCTCATGTTGACACCGGATTCAATATAACACCCTAGCATGTACTGATTCTGTCAGACACTGGCCCACTTTTCTGCTCCTGTCACAGGCAGTGGATTAACGATCACAGTCGCAGGGGTCGCAACCACGACTGGGCCCATTCTCCAGGGTGCCCGGCCACCCAGTCAACTGCAGCAATGCAGCCTGACTCTAAGCCTATACAGTTCCACCAGACATTCTGATATTGCATGGTGAAACGTCACATACATATGAATAATAAAGATGCACGGCTACCTCTTTGTTAAATGATCTATTCACTGTTCTACTTGCCAGAATCTTTAGCAGGTATTGTGGCGGATCTGTCTCAAGTAATATTTTGCTCACCCCTTTCGATTACTTAAGACATGTCTGCCCCAGTATCTGCTACATCATATTTATTATTCATATGTACATGAAGTTTCACCACGCAATATCAGAATGTCTTTTTTTTCCTCATTCTTCCGACATTCTAATGTTCCCCTTTTGCTTGATGTGACATTTTAAACTAGCTATTTTCATGGTCATCAAATACATGGCAACCTTTTAATAGAATACTGTCCTTGCACACCCCTCCGTGTATGGGAGAGGGCATGGGGGACAGTGATATATACAGGAGAGGACATAGGGTCAGTGCAACACTCCCAGACTCTCATCTCCCACCCCAGCCACAAACCTTACTAGCTTCTCTCTCTCTCGCCCCCTTATATTCCATTTCTATCTCTTCTCCCAGATCTTCTCTGCCTCCCTTTCTCCATATTTCTCTCTTTGCCCTTCCTCACTTTTCTCAGTCCTCTTGCTGACCCAAAGCACTTCGCTCGTTTTTTCACTGCGTTTTCTGTCTCCTGCAGACTGCCTCTAACATTTTCCTATACCCTATTTCTATTTCAATCTCTTAGTACCTCATCACACTCACTGCTCCAAGCCACGCATCAACCCAAGATAGGACTGGAAAGAGTTTTATGAAGATTCTGAGGTAGAGAGAGGGACCGAGAGATAGATCACATTATTTATATCCCTCTCACTACCAGAGCATTCACTTTTTTTCCAGTTCACCATTGGGTTGATGCTTCAGGCATGTAAGGTTGAACCAAGTATACATGTAGGCATGGGGTCCCAAATTGGTGCAATACCTAGTGTCCTATGTATTAATCTGACTCTGGTCTGTTACGAGTAATTAGGGACTTGGATTGTCTATAAGGGTAATAAGAGGAATGTGCATGGTCTCTAAAGAGAACTAGGAGGTGGTGCATAGATTGTTAGGGTGCGGAGAAGGGCCTGGAGGTGCAAGTTCTTTAAGGATACTAAGGGTGATGGTGGTTTATGCAATTTCTTATGGAGAACTCATATCATGTCCACTTAGTATAAAGGCATGTGTTTAGGTTTCTCAAGTCTCCTCATTTGTACAACGAATGCAATATTTTTACAGATATTAGAGAGAATCAGAACCAACCGAGGTGAACAATACATTCAAAACACAATGGGCCTTATGTACAAAGGTACAGGAGTAATTCGGGGGCAAGCTAACTGCACCATAGGGGATAAATATAATTTCTTATTAAGTAGGGATTTTAACCCACTGAATGCTACAGACCTGTGACATTCAAGGTGCTAAAAGCCCAATTTAAGATCGGTGGGCATTTGTGGAATATTTGTTCTCTATAATGCAGTCAGTTTCATCCAGAATTACTACAGTTTGTCTTTATACACAAGGACCAATGTTTAAAATTCGAACAATCTTTCGCCTTTATTTTTTTACTTTAGTTTTCCGTGGAAGGAACAAAAACAGAAAAATGTGCGCAGATATAAAAACATACAAAACTTTCACTGACTTTTCCCAAGCACCCCACCATGTGGAGCGATGATTTATCTAAATTTGACCCTTGTCCAACCAGTGACACTGCAGATCCAGGAGTTTCTGAAGCCATCGTGGTGACCCATTGACTTATTTTTGTCATGTCACATCTACCCTGCCAGCACCGTTAAGTTCATGTCAGACAGAGAACCCTGAAAAACAAAGTGAATAAAAAGTTATTTCGCATGGTGATACTCGGACCTTGCCCAAGACCCAACACCAGAGCTTCCCGTCACAGTGATGTCATCATAGAAGACCTTTACCCATTTCAATGTCAGAGTCAATGTGGTAGAGACTCAGGGGACCACTCCTATGATCAATACAAGAACAAGAGTTTGATGTACTAAGAAAATTGGAGTAATTTTGAGGAAAATAAAACCTTTATTAAATCAACTGGAATTTTTAACACCTTGAAAGCCAAGGGTCTCTTAAAATGTTGGAGAACACCAGCATTCAAGATGCCACAAGCCTTATTTAGATCAACAGGAGTTTTTCATTTGTACTTATGATAGTTGGTTGGTTCAGAACTGCTCCAGTACCTCTTAGTACACCAGCTTCAGAGACAGAGAATGCCCTTTATTAACAACTGACAGTTGCGCAGAGCTTTAGGAATGAAGTTTTTAAAGTGGACCTGGCATCTTTACATAAAGTGGTCTTAAAATGGACCTGTCATTTTGATTCAAGTTTGCATATTTGAAAAACTGCACTTAAAACTTGTGTCTCATGTTAGCCGTAAGATCAACAAATGTACAGTTAAGGTAATATTCATAGTTGGTAGAGTATGTTAATTGCTATACACATGCAGCACCATTTCTTATGCTAATTAATCTTTTTCAGTGACCTTTTATATGCTAATGAAATGTATGTGATGTTTTATATGCTAATGAAGCCCTGAGCTGCAAACTTTCACTTTTCCCATAAATAAGTGTGAATATTTCCTAAACTACACATCTACTGAACTTTTGTCAACATTACAAATAGGCGGCTTTGAATGTAGCATTCAAATATGTAACAGGTCTGCTGCAAAAAAAAAAAAAAAAAACACAAAACTTTTATTATAGGGCTTTCCTTGTATTGGAAAACAAGGGTACTTCCCATTTCTACCCAGCTGTTTCACTAAAACGATATATCCATTCAAACTATCAGGGAGTAAAAGCATCATTACTTCCAGAAAGTTCAAACTGACCACTAAAGGGCTCTGCTAACATAAAAAACACAATAGTATAAACTGTAATACAAACAGTACAAAAATGAATTTCTCAACAGTGGAAGTATCCTTGTTTTCTACAGCAGCAAAGGTATACCATATACCGTAAAATCTCAGGTATAATACGCATATGTATATGATACACAGGTGTAAGTTTTAGCCAAGATTTTAGGGGGAAACAAAAGTGCTTATGTATAATACGCACCCTTCATTCCCCCACTCTACTCACAAGAGTTTTTTTGGGGTCTGATTCCCTCCATTCACCCACCTCAATGTACTCGCAGCTTCACCTCCTGCTACTCACTCCCTCAGAAGTCATCTGTAATATTTACACAGAGGGCAGAATGCTTGCATTTGATGCCACTTCCTGCATTGCCCTGTGAGGACCGTTTAATTGAAGCCAATGGTAATGCCCTTTGAGAAATTGAAGGTCCTGGCAGGGCACTACCATAGATCCAGTGCATAGACCTCTGATCATTATACACCATTTGCCTGTCAAAGCCAGTCACACTAATTCCTGGCTGTTCCTGTGTGTGTTGGAGTACCTCAGCAGGGGCAGGTTAACCCCCCTGTAGCCTTAAACCAGTTGGGGACTTTACAAATGGTTTTACATGATATGTTTGTAAATACATGTTGTTGTTTTTTTTTTTTTTTTTTAACATGTATAGAATGTTGATACTTATTGTTCTTAAAGGGATAGTAATACTTCGTTTTAACTTTATTTTATAGGCATTAAAAAAACATGAACAATATAAGTCTTATCTCTCAAACCTTTATGGTTTAAGAGATATTCACAAGCAAAGTTTCCCCCTCCTGCCCCTTTTTCCTAGTTTAAGCCATCTCTTCTCGGATATTTAAATAGAGATCTTTATTTACAGAGTCAATATTACTTTTTTGGTGATAGATTCATGTTTTGTTTTTTTTTTTCATTTAATCTGGTTACACTAATTATAGATATTTGATATCCACTACTAAATTGTCAGAGTATATATCTTAGTATCTGGGTTTGTTGATCTTGTACTGATGGGAGAGGTGGGTTTATTAGTTCTAGTTAATGCTTTAATTGTTCTTCAGAAGAGCTCTCCATTAATATACGGGAAATTATGTTATGCTTCTATGTGATCTTATATGTCGATATGAAGGGTGACCTTTTCTTTACGGAGTGGGTACTTATGAATCCACAGATTATTAGTTCTACTCCAGCAGCGAGGAGGTCAAAAATGATAATCCTCCAGTTGATATCTTTGGCATCGCAGACAATTAAAAAAAAAAAAAAAAAAAAAAAAGTTTTCTTCAAATTATATTGTAAAATTGGACAATTATGCCATGTATTTCTATGAATGATCTTTGATGAGCTCCACCTTCATATAAATAGTTCTAAATGGTCTTCTATTTATTTTTTTGCTTTTTGTTTTTATTATGAGTAGCAGTGTATATATAGTAATATAAAGTGTAATTGTAAAGTACGAGGAAAAATTCAGCAGGCAGAACAGAGTGTAACGGAGTTTAAAAAAAAAAACAAAAAAAAAACATAAGAATTGAAAGTGTGCCATCTACTGGTTGTCAGCAGAATGAATCAGGAGCTTAACCCTTTGAGTGCCAGAGGGGTACGCAACACATTGCAAAGCATTGAGTTGCATACCCCTCTAGCACTCAAAGGGTTAAACGTAGCCTAAAGTAAATGCAAGGTTTGCCATCTGTCGGTTGAAGTTAGAATGCAAGCTGTGCAAAGCATGCCATCTATTGGATGGTGTTGGAAGGAATATAAGATTGGCGTTTATTGATGGAAGTGAGAGTGCAAGCGCTGCCTCGTATTGGTGAAAATGAGAATATGTATACCATAGATGAGTTCAGGGCTCAAAACTTCCACTTGCTACTAGCCAACAGCGAGTGAAAATTTAGCCCTGGCGAGTAGAAATTCAGCCCTGGTAGGCATGTTATGTCTTGCAGTGGTGAGTAACTTTCCAGATCTGGCTAGTAGCAAAGGACTTCAAATTTTAAGCCCTGGATGAGTTGGTATCAGAACAGGATCAAAATGCACCTTCATTTATGCAACTAAACAGTGAGTGGCAAGGAGGTATCCAGTGTATTACAATGTAATGCATTTCATACCTCCCTGACACTCAAGGAGGTTTAAATAGTGAGTATAGTTCTTTTATATTTTTGTAATCTTTACCAATTTTATTAGCTTTATATCAGTGACAGAGGGCTTTCTGGACTTATGAAACACAGATGGATAAGAAGAGGAGACACCGGTTTCAATAGAGCTTTGTGTTCAGTGTAGCAGGGCAGTGATACAGTGCACCAAGGATGGTGTACGTTTTATCTGGACAACAAAAACCTTCAGTGGCTTCAGGGTTAAGGATTCACATATGTAGGATGAAATTACAATTCAAACAGCTGCCCCGGAAGTGTCAAACGTACTTGGAAGTACAACAGTGTGCAAATGAAAGTATATGCAAAACGTCCATTAGTCCAGCAATAAACAAAGAATAATTTGCTGCACTGTTGGACAGCATTCCCAAGTTTGCCAGGCACTACTATGTTATATTAAAACGGAACTTTCAAGCATTTTAATGTGCCCCCAAATCATTTTTAACATAGTGTTAAGCATAACCACACTTGTATTATCCCTAGCAAGTTCAGCGTCATGTAGAAATGTAACATCTAAGACTCCCCGGCAGACATCTTGCCGAAGAGGCATCTGAGACCCTGCTCTATCCATCCCTGCCTCCTCTGCGATTGTCCCAGTCTGTACCTTAAAGCAGAACTACCACCCAACACAACCTTCACTAAGTCCCCATCTGGCAACTAGCTGCTTAGTAGTGCTAGTCACCAGAATAATTACCTTATTTAATAGATTTCTGCTCTCTTCCATGGCTGACAGGCAGGACAGATCTCGGACATCTTGCCATTTTGACGTCTGTGCGCCTGCGCCGTCAGTCCTGGCAGGGTCTAGGAGGCGTTGCTAGGAGCCATTTGGCTCCGGCTGGGACTAACAGCGCAGGCTTCACAATGACAAGATGTCCGCGCTCCGTCCTGCCTGTCACCCATGGAATAGAGCAGAAATCTATTAAATAAGTTAATTATTCTGGCGACTAGCGCTACTAAGCAGCTAGTCGCCAGATGGGGACTTAGTGAAGCTAAAGATTGTGTTGGGTGGTAGTTCCGCTTTAAGGTACAATGCAACTCCCCCTAGCCAGACAGTGCAGGTGCACACATGCCTCTACACGTCACGATCCCTGCCGGTGTGTGTCACGATCCCTGCCTCCCAGCTGGTAGGACCAATTAAAAAATATAAATTCTGTGAGCTCACTTCCCCCTGCAGCTATACACCTGTCCAAGCTGCAAGACATAACAGGTTAGAGGTGGTACAGTAAAGGCACACTGCAGTAATTATTATATGACTGACATAGTACAGTATTATGGAATCAATACAAATACCAAGAATAACCCTTCAGGGAGGGTTGCCATGGAAGGGCACAGAGGAAAACCAAATATCGGTGACTAAATTTCACCTTTTCCTCCGTGTCCAATCCAAGGCATACTGTGAGACTTACCAGAGCGGTACCCCAGAAGTTCGGGAGGGCTGAGACAATAAGATCAGACAGGAATGGCGGCTTCAAGAATCTTCTTTCCGAACTTGTTGTCAGGTGATCTTTGAAGGTCCAGTCTATACTGTTTGATGAAAGTAGAGACTGATGAAATAGCAGTCTTGCCATCTCAGTAGGTGTTGCAGCTGCTTCCTGAGCCCATGAAGTTGTGATAGCACAGGTAGAGTGGGCTTTAATACCCTGAGGAGGGTCTAGATTAGCCAAGTCATAGGCTCTCTTAATGTAGTCATGAATCCCACGCATGATAGAGGGTCTGGTGGCTGAAGAACCTTTGAATTTTCCAAGAAATTAAGAAATGCATCAGTCCTACGTAGTTTGTTTCTGCTGAGATATCTGAAGGCAGTGGAGAAGATCCAAATGATGTAGTCTCTTCTCAATCTCAATTAAAGGATAGGGACAGGTCTATGGTGAAGGTGAAACTGAGCAATGACCTTGGAGCTGAAGCCTTAGGATGTAGGACTACCTTATCTTGATGGAAGACCAAAATTGGAGTAACATAATTGAAGGATTATTGGAGCAGAGACTGATTTATGATCCAGATACTGTGATAGGCACCAACTGTGGAAAATAGACCAGGCTCTGTAGAAGACGGTTGTCTGCCTCTCAGCATGGTTTGGATGACAGGCTCAGATACACCCTGTAGTCTTAAGGATTCCTGCTCAGCCTCCAGGCCTTGAGCTGGAAGAAAGCTGGACCTGGTCATAACCGGTCTGGGATGTTTGGCAGAGGCATGGGGGCCTGACTGACAATTAAAGGAGATCGGCATACCAGGGTTTCCTGGACCCGTCCAGGGCAATAAGGATGGCATACGACCTGTCTCACCTTATCTTATTACCTCCACGAGTATAGGAAGGAGAAAACAGGTATGCCAGACAGAAGTTCCAGGACACGAAATGCATTCTGTGCCAGGGCTGGAGGCTCGTGCCATCTGGATAAGTAGGTCTGACATTGTCTTTTCTGAGATGTGTCCATCATATCTATTGAGGGTTTCTTAAAGTTGCTGTTACTGAATGAAACGCTTTTTGTTTAGAGTCCACGCTCCTGGATCCAATTTCTTGCGGCTTAGAAAGTCTGCCTAAACATTTAGATGACCTGACAGGAAGGATGCTGAGAGAGTCAGCAGGTTCTTTGCTACCCAACAGAGAATCCCCAATGCATGGATGCTGAGTGTAGTTCTCCCTGGTGTAGAAGGTAGTGTACTGCTGATATATTGTCTCATCTAATCAAGACAGCTGTACTTTGTAGATCGGCCTGAAATGTTCAAGAGACTTCCAAAACATTGATGTGTAGACCGAGTTGGCCAAATACCCTGAATAGTGTGCAGATTCCAGATTGTTCCTCAATGTGCCGGTTTGTTTCCCAGATCAGGACATGATAGCAGACCTATTCAGGTGGCTAAGCCATGCGGATGTATCAAAATTAGAGTTGATGACTCAATTTCCATTTTGAAATGACAGACCTGTTAGTACAGAGCTGAGCTTCTTAAGGTCCAGGATGAGGCATAGCTCCCCAATAGGTTTGATAACAGAAAAAGAAGTGGAATGGAGCACCTGAATCTCTGATGTAGTGGGACCTCCCTATCTATTAAAGGAATGGAGAACTTGACATATGAGGAATGGCAAGACAAACCTGGATGAGGTGGCCAGGGGACACCCCTTGAGATTAGAGGAAAGGAGGTTTAAACTTCAGCAGTGGAAGGGGTTCACAGTAAGG
Organism: Rhinophrynus dorsalis; assembly: GCA_037306005.1. NCBI lineage: Eukaryota > Metazoa > Chordata > Amphibia > Anura > Rhinophrynidae > Rhinophrynus > Rhinophrynus dorsalis. Next base: position 534,680,088 of record CM074719.1, read on the forward strand.
TCTGTTAACCACCTGAGTGCCAGAGTGGCATGGAACGCACCGCTTGCAACGCACTCAGTACCACTCCTGCACCCAAAGGGTCAAATTGTGGAATTCCTTGCCCAAGGAGGTGGTTTTGGCAGATACAATGGATACATTTATTGCAAAAGAGAACATACAGGGTTATACTGAATATTAGTAGGCAATTCAGGAAGGTCCGATAAAAGACTAATGTAATTGATAGCAGGATAGCTATACAATTCTCGTGTCACTAGGGTATGAGGCAAAGGTTGAACTTGATTGACCTGTGTCTTTATGTAACCCAATTACTATGTACCCTGTTTGAAGCAGAATGTGTACTGCCCGTTTCATCTGTAGAGACCTTGTTTTTTTTACAGATGACAGGCTGAAATAGGGACAGGCTGAAATTTCAGAACCCATCTGTGTGATGAACTAGAATCCAGGCCTGGTTGGTCTGGCTTTATTGTCAGAACGGACATCTTTTTTGGAAATCTTTACCATTTCCAGATCTGATTCTGGGGAAGGCCACACTTCCTCTTGGTCGTATGCCTTATTTGGCTTGTATCTTCTGACTTCTTAAAAGACTGGTGTCTGAAGTGACTGGTTTTTGCAGGAGAGTCTCTGGCTCATTTCTCCTGGGGTAAAAGGGGATCTTGATGACCTCTTGATAATTTCTTCTGGCAGATCTCAGAATAGCTTAGTTCCAAGAAAGTCAAAGAGGGCAGTCTGTATTTAGAAGAAGGGTCTGCTTCCCTGGCTTTACCATCAAATAAGAATAGCTGACAGTCTCTTTGACAGAACCCAGTTCTTTTAAGATATGGGATCTAGAGACTGAATACTCAATTTCTTCTAGTTTGGTTAGCCATACACATAATGTATGAAAGACAGATGCCATGGGAATGGCAGTGGTCAAATTCTGCCCAATTGTTTTCACTCACTCGTAGTAATATCTTGTACAGAGCTGTGCACCGGTATGTGGGGGCTTGATTTCTTATATCCCACAATGCAGTATTCATAAGTCAAAGCCGTCTGGACCTCGGAAAGGTCCAAAGATTTTCTCACTGCCCTTACCAGTCGGTTCGGCTGATCAAAAATTAAGCTGCCAACTTATTTGGTAATCTCAGCTTCTTTAGCTGAGGAAAGTGCAGATTCAAGATCAGTGAAACTATCTTCATCATGCACCCTAGCGGGTCCTTCGTCTGGGTCAGAAGTTCTAGGCTGCCTTCCTGCTGCTTCCTGCAATGTCTTCTTCCAGATAAGGAAGTCCTGGAGCTGAGCAGGTACAATACCAGCAGCAGCATGCTAAGGTAGTAGCACAGAGTTTGGCAGGGCCTGTCATAGCTATATCTTGATCACACCCTGCACAGGTTTTGGTCTTTGGGTCTAACTTCTCTGCCTGGGAGGGTCAGAAGCCTTGGGCTTCTCCCTATAACATTTGTTAGGGATAAACATAGTGCAAATGGCATAGCAGCAATAAGCAAAGGGTCACAGTAAGTATAGAAAGCAACCACAAACACTTGTATGAATTGAACAAGCAATAAATATATATTTAAGGTAAATGAAACACCACAAGGGTTACTCACTGTGCCTGCATGCCATCCTGAAGTTTTTCCCCAGGTCCATCGAACAACCTGCTTCCTTTATGCGTTTCACCAGTGGAATGCAAAAGTACTGAACTTTCAGTTTCCAGTTGAGGCAAGGCTGCTCTACAAGCGCACATTTTCAAACAAGAGCTCTGAGCTGGATGGCAAGAAGGGAGGACTGAGCACTGCACTGTATATCTGACCACAACCCCAGGACTAACTAAATCAGAACCCATGCGACCTCACCAGGATTCTGAGGTATGAGGTTCCTTTGTAAGGTGATGTAAGCCGTGATTAGGCAGGCCACATGGAAGAGAAAATAATAACATAGTACTTTCAAAGTTTAAGATGAGAGAGAGAGGCAAAAAGCCTCCTTCCGCCAGCTTGGTAGGACCAAAATAACCGCAGGGGGAAGTGAGCTCACAGAATTTATATTTTTGCTTGGTACTACCAGCTGGGAGGCGGCGGCATTTACCCACAGTATGCCGTGGATTGGACACAGAGTTAATAAAAAAAAAAATCATATACTTATTTTTGCTCCCCAGTCCCTCCACCCACCTCAATATGCTCTCATTATGCCTCCTTGTATTCATGCCCTCCTTCTACTTATGATTGCATTTGCCACCCGCATTGCCCTAAAAGGACCTTCAGTTAATGGTAATGCCCTTGGAGGACCTTCATGTTCTCGCAGGGCACTACCATAGCTCCAATTTGGCAAAACAGTAATAATGATTGCAGTGGGGCCTCCAATGACTACATACACCACTAAATAGGACAGTTGCAGTCTAAGAAAACTGAATTCTTCCCTTTCTGGGCAAAATGTTCTGTTAAAGTATTTCTCTATCTGTACATCTTTCCTATAAGCCATTACCATTTCTGATAAAAAAAAAGTTATACAGCACACAGGGCTCAGAGTTCTCTGCCTCCAATCTAGTCTACTCTAGTCTATCATTTTCAGAATACAGATTCACAGCTCCCGTGGGCCAGCTATCAGACATGCCTCGCCTGCTTTCTAAATTGGCGGTGGAAGAGAGATAAGAATACAATTACAGGCGACAAATATTGTGTAGGGGACTACCACAGTTCTATGAATTAGGTTTTAGGCTGCTAAAAATCAACCCGTTTCCAGCAGAGGCATAAGAAAGGAGGAAAAATCATACAAATCTTCTGAAGACTGAAATTTCCACTAAGGGAAGGACTGAGAGAAAACTGTGCAGCTTAAAAAAAAATAAAATAAATAAATAGTAAAAAGTAAACACTGTATTTTTAAATAATAGGCAAAACAGTTTCTAAAGTGATAGGACCACTTTAAGAGCTTATTTCTAGGGTACATTTCCCCCTTAATAGCTGCCAAATCAAAAATTGTTTGGAAAAATTATCCATGGCAAGACATCAAATTAGGAAATAACATTAGACGGCCTATATATTATATACACATGTGGTCAGAAGGGAGGTACTCACGTCTTAGGAGGAATCCTGCCTGAATGCTGATGTGGTGACATATACAGTCAAGCCATAGATGAACATAAGCACACACAGGTCTTAAAGGTGAAATAAAATCAGAGTTTATTGTTCAAATAAACTATTTTAATTTACCTTGAGGCCCTGTGTATGCTTATGTTCATCTACATCTGTGCATATATATATATATATATATATATATATATTTCCAGAGGTGAGCCAAAATCAAACATTCATAATAACTGCTGCCAATACATTTTTACCCTTGATGCAAAAGCAGAACTTTTTAAATTGATTTTATAATAAGCAGGTGTGCACTCACTTAGGGGTGCGTGCACATACACAATTACCTTTGCAATGCAATTTGCGTTCCAGTCTGTCTGATAGGAGCCATTTTGCAGCACAGAGCAGCATCAGACTACTTTGGTGTCTGCTATTGAAGCACTTATTAAAACATGATAATTGCCCTTTAAAACACTAGGCAGAAGAGATCCTGAGTATTCCCAGTCTAAATATTAATACAGAAAGGTTTGTTTTCATTTTCATCTTTTTACACAGTATGAAAATGAAATGAATGACATAAGTCAAACTATGGTTTTAAATTAAAAAACAAAATAAAACAAAAAAAAAAAAAACCTAACAACATTTAGGCGACTGAAATCTTTCATAATCGCCCAAGATGTTATTTAGGGATAAGTCTGCTTTAACCATTTGGGTGCCAGAGGGATATCCAGTGCATTGTGGAGCAATGCATTGGATACCCTCTGAAACTCAAAGGGTTAAAACAGGTTGATAATCACTGGCTCAGTCATTGTAATTAATCTATATGTGCTTAATTAAGACTATCTTTAAACATACACCAATACCTAAACATTATTTGGGGTTATACAGAAATAAATGCCTCATACGCCATGATGGCATCAAACAATTCTTGTTTCTGAGGCCTCAAGTCTAATCTTGATAGGATGCCTACAAAGGGATTGTTCTGCATGTTCTTTAATTGTACTGCGATAAGGTAATCTTTCTAAATAGAAAGACATTGAGTGCAAATCTAAACACATTAGCAGCATTATATCTGTACAAACAATTAAACAAAATGTCTTAACATAGAATAGTCTAAACATCCACTATAAAAAAAAGTCTGAGATTAGATTATATGAATTGAACATAAAATAAGTAAATTGTACAAATACTAGGTAGAAGTAAATGATATTTAAAAAATTATATACCCCAATTTCATTCTGAGGCGTTAGTGTTCCCTTAAAGTGGATCTATCATCATATATATAAAAAAATATGCTCATTAGTTTAATCTTTTGCTCAGATAACAGGGTTTTGTCAAAAATGAGTAACATGTTTAACTTTTTCGCTAAATGCTCAATGTTTAAAAGGTGCCCAGCAGCCCTACTTCCGCTTGACGCTGCGGCAAGCTGCTTGCCGCACAGAGGCAGCTCCCGTCCCACTACCCAGCATCCTCCGATGATGGAGGCTGTCTGTCTCCAAGATGGAGCCATCTTATTGGCTAGATATCGAACTCTGCCAATGAGATGGCTCCATCTTGGAGAAAAAAAAGCCTCAGTCATCGGAGGATGCTGGGTAGTGGGACGGGAGCAGAAGCAGTGCTGCAACCCGGAAGTAGGCTGCTGGGCATGTTTTAAACTTGAATTTTTGCGCAGATATTTTTTTTTATTTTATTTTTTTAAAAACGTTAACATATTAAAGGTTTTCGCTAAATGCTCTATCCAATGAGCATTACTTATCTATATGTGATAGATCCACTTTAACTCTTTGAATGCCAGTGGGGTATACAATGCATTGCAAAGCAAAGCGTTGGATACACCCTCTGACACTCAAAGGGTTTAATGCCTTAAGTGCCAGAGGGGTACGTAATGCATTGTAAAACCTGCATTGCACATCCCCTCTGGCACTCAAAGGGTTAGACCGGACCTCTTTATGTTCCCCAAGGACTGAAGCTGAGAATGACCAATAGGGAGAATACATTGCAAAACTAAATCTAGCCTCTAAATTCTGGGGCTGAATCCTAGATCTAAAGCAAACTTGTGAAGACCTGTACTAATGACCACTGGATGCTAGAGAGCCCTCAGTACATTAGGCTTATTCCTATTTTCCAAAAATAGATGAATCAATGAAGGTCTTGATCATTACTACAAACTGATTTTCCCCAAAAGCATAACACCAGTTATGTTACCACATACACGACTGAAAGTTCTGCTTGCAAATAGGTTTTACACATCATGCATTAACCTTTTTACATGTCCTTCTCTCTCATAACCAGCAGTATTGCACTTCAGACGGATCAGTGGATTTTGCCAGGTGTGACTATTAATATATCTGTGGGATCAGCAAGAGACAGCTGCAGTCCCTATGGATGGTGTTGCAGCTTCTCATACACCAACAGAATGCACCTCACCCCACTACTATGTGAGTGATAGTAAAAGATACAGACAGTTCAGAAAGTGAAGATGATCCAGCCTGCAGATAGCAGTATCACAGCTCCAGGAGTATCCTGCAGTTCTAGGGAGAACTGAAGAGATTACTAAATAAAACAAGCAATGTTTCTGCTACAAAATACCCCAAAAGAACAGCAATTCTGGTGCAAACCAAATGCATCATAGGAGGGAAAACGAAGCTGTGTATCGTTTTGAATGCGGCTGTGAACCTCTTCAATGCCAACCAGAGTGATAAACACAGTATGATCAACATGTTGAGACCTTTCTAGGATACAAGGAGTTTACCCTTTGAGTGCCAGAGAGGTATCTGACAGATCTCTCTCTGGCACTCAAAGGGTTAAAAACCCAGTTTGAATCAATGAGAATTAGGGGAATTATGAGTCCACTGTGGTGCAGCTGGTTTTGTGCAGGATTGCTCCAGTTGTTTTTTTAGCACATCAGCCCCATACACTATAATTACAAGGTATAAAAACACAAAACTGTACAATCTCTAAACTTTTACATGTCCGAGGACCACAGAACTTATTTCTTCCCTATGGTGCCATTTGTTTGCTCCACGATTGCTCTTTGTGTATGCAGTGCTTCATTTAGCACCTTTTACAAACAAAATCCGATAAATGTCCGATGAATTTCAGTTCTTACATAGACAGTAACTAAACTAGTGATTCTCAACTCCAGTCCACAAGACACACAAATAGGTCAGAATGTTCTCAATTATTTTAGGTTGCTGTATCCTGTACAAGTTTTCTCAATGGGGAACCCAAACGTCAACCCAGAGATTTAGAGGGGCTCCCATTATACAATGCTTCATCTATCTGATGACTCGGCTCTTAGCCAAGCCTTGTTTGTGCCTTAATTCATATACACAGCTTCTGGTAGAATAATAGCAAAAATAAATTAACACTCTTTAAAGGTGAAATAACACCTCCTAGTAATCATTCCTCTTTACCATGGTCAGACAGTGCTAATGGCTGACATGGCCCCCCCATCTTCAGTCAGTAACAGATGTCATATCCATAGAGGAAGACATGACAGTTGCTGGCTGTGTACGCAAGTCTACTTAATCCATCAAGGACCAGAAGAGTGCCCAATGCATTATATCCCCCCAACTGATCCTTAAAAGGTTATTACCATGTGCATTGGGCAGAGTTTGTGTCCTGTAGTCCTGCTAGCAACGGCCATGTCCACCTCCATGACTGCTTGAAGATGTTTTCTCTTGAGCAAAGATCAAGGGCAAAATAGGGGCCATTAGGATTTTCTGGCCAAAGAAAGGAAAATAGAGGATATTAACAGGTGTTACTTCTCCTTTAAGGATATCCCTGCTTGATCACAGATGGGTGATAAGTTACTATGAATTACCCACCTGTGCATGATTAAAACAAAAAACACTAACAACTCACCTGTGATCAAGCAAGAATATCCTTTAAACGTGACCTATTAATGTATCCTGAAGCAGACATTAAGAATCACTGATCTATACTAAACAGTTACTAAAAATGTTACTTGCTTCATAATCACAGTTATTCTAAACCAGGGGTTCTCAACCCATGCCCTCAGTGGCCACTAACCAGCCAGGACTTAGGAATTCCCCTGCTAGAGCACAAGTGTGTTGCTCAGAGGCTCATTCACATTGATTAACTCACCTGTGCTTTCACAAGGAAATCCTCAAATCCTGGTCTGTTAGCGGCCACTGAGGGCATGGGTTGAGAACCACTGTTCTAAACCCTATAGTTACTGGAAACCAGGGTTGTACAACTGGTCTTCATGCTCACATAGAGACAGGAAGAAGATGCACTAAGGTTTGACAAGAGGATAGGACAGCGATATGGTGGTGTATTTGCTTCTATTACACCTCAACATAGGTCGGACTTGATAGGCTCGGAGCCCAGGGGAAAACTAATTATAAGAATAAGGATCTCTTAACACTACTGAAAGGGTTGTGAAAAGCATTGTTTCACAATGCTTTGCACATCCCACTGGCACTCAAGTGTTCATTGGTTTTACAACAGGACTTAATACTACAGTCTGGCAAGGGTCAATACAGACAATTTTGCAGACAACGTCTGTAAAAATAGTTTTATACCTACAGAAATATTTATCTTAGCATCAGTGACTGTTAAATAAATACCCCCCTACTGAAGAGGAATATTGCAAACAAATCTGCCCTATGAACCTCAGTGCCATCACTCTGTAGTCAAACACCCCAGTCTCAAACTGATGACTTCTCACTGAACAACCACAGGTAATGCTTCATAAATAAGGCACTGACATCACAATGGTCAAAAATAACCATTGTATTAAAAACTAAAGGAGTTGTAAATGCAAAATCTTAAAAAGGTCATATGTCCCTGACTACTACTAAATTGTTCTGGTAGCACCCAGCCACATGCCCAGTCTCATACTGTTAAGTGAAGGGTAGAGAGCATGCTGCTCGATACTAATCCCAGGGTTACCAAATCATGTTAGAAGTAGTTAGGGACACATGGCCACTTTTATAAGATAATATAGGTTTTTAGTTTACTGTTCCTGTAAAGAACAATGTGAATCAGTTATTTATTTTTGCAATTGCTTTGTATCCATTGGCCTTCATTTTCATCAACTGACCCACGTGTTCATTTGAACATATCCTGAAAAGTTCCACTGTTCGTAGGAATTAAAGGACAGGTTTGAACACCGTAGTGCAGGGTTAGACAACCTCTGGCTTTGCTTTAGTCTAAAGCACCTTTCCTCTAGTCTTAATGGATGACTGTTATTACTTAGCTCTTGTAGTAAATAGTTATTTAGAGAGTTATTAACCTTGAATATATTTGTATATAGTAATAAAATCTTAATTTAGTCTCTATTCAAAACTCTGATCCTCCAATCCCTTTATCAGTTTTACTGCATGTCCCTGCACTTTTTCCAGTTCAATAATGTGTTTTTTGTTTTTTTTTTTCTTCAAAATGGTGTCCAAAACTGTACTAAATATTCTAGATGAGGCCTAACCACAGGTTTAAAGAAGTAGAATTATATTTGCATCCCATGCATCTAACCTTTTTATTCCCCAATTTAGTGTTTATGTAGTTTGTTTCTGCAAACCAAATGCATAACTTTACATTTTTAAACCTCACCTTCTACTTTTTTGCCCACTCCATTTATCCACATCTTTCCGCAGAGAAAAACATCCTACACAGTTTAATATCATCAGCATAGATTGAGGCATTACTTTCAATACCTACTTCTAGATCATTTTTAATCCCTTAAGGACCCACAACATACAGGACCATCATGGGAAAGCTTCCCTAAAAGACCAGTGACAGTCCTGGAATGTCGTGGATTTCAGGGCTCCCCTTGTGGGTGCATGCCTTTCAGGGAGCCCTGAATCTGATAGTGTAAAAGAAAAAAAAATGCTCCGTGGTCCTTACACGTCAGCCATGCCCATTTGGCCCATTACTGATCCTTGCGGCACCCCACTTACAACTTTAGACCAACTTGCAAAGGTTCCATTTCCAACAACTCTCTGCTATCTATCATTTAACCACTTATCTATTCATGCACAGATATCACCTCCTAAAAAGAAACCTGTTCATTTATGCAGTAACCTGTTGTGAGGCACAGTAGCCAAGGCTTTTGCAAAATCCAGGTATACTACAGCAACAGCAATATCCTTGTCCAAATTACTACCTACCCCTTTCATAAAATACAAGGTAGTTTGCATACCACACTGGCACTCAAAGGGTTAAACACAAGGCTTAACATTGCCCCATGTTTCTTTTGTTAAAGAGGAACTACCACCCCGTCTAAAGTTGCCCCCAAAGAATTACCCATCTGGTGACTAGCTGCTCAACAGCACTAGTAGCAGAATTATTACCTTGATATACAGAATTCCTACAGCTCCTGGTACTGACAGCCAGGAAACATCACAGACATCTTTGCACAGTGAAGTCTGCGCGCCTGTGCTGTCAATTCCTACCGGTACCTTCAGGTACCTAGCAACGCCTCCTAGAGCAGACTGGGACTGACCGCGCAGATGTCACTATGCAAAGATGTCTGCTCTGTTTCCTGGCTGTCAGTCCCAGGAGCAGTAGGTATTCTCTATAACGAGGTAATAATTCTGGTGACTAGTACTATTGAGCAGCTAGTCGCCAGATGGGCAATTCTTTGGGGGCAACGTTAGGCGGGTTGGTAGTTCCGCTTTAAAACTTAAAGGGATAGTAATGTTTCATAATAAAAGCAGCTCTAATTAATCATCATAGTATTTGGACTTTAGGACAGATTGCAGTACAAGGAAAACCCTGCCCACTTGACGAAGGATGGCCAATGTTTCCTTATGCCAGATGAAGATTAACCCTCACTGCATTCTGTCCAGACCGGCTTGCTGAGGCAAGTAAAAGGGGAGGGAGGGAGAAACTATTATACAATAAAAGTAAAATGACAGACTTACGCGTGCTTATACAGCTACAGATCCGTATATACAAATGTATATAGTAAAAATTACATTACTAACCCTTTAACCAAGGCCTAACATCCAACTCTTTTCAAGTACATTCAACATAAAGCTTTTTGGTCATTCTCAAGAACTGAATTTGGGTAACTGTGTACTACTTTACACCCATTTAACCCACCTGTTTTGATGAATGTGCTGGACTACCGAAAAATTCTACAGGATGAAAGGAACAAAAATTTGGTGTTCTTTATACTGAACACTGGATGACCAACTGCATAGTCACATTTCTTTATCTGCATATCTGGGAACTTTTTATTGTTGTCTCCCAGAGGGGAGTCCTCTGCTGCCATGGGTGGTGTGAAGAATAACTCGTATCACATCAAAAAGGGGCGGGTCTTAACACAAGTGTCAGGGGAGGGCTTAAAAGAAGGCTGGGGGGGGGGGAGGAGCTACACCGGGGGAAAAACTGGAAGTGGGTAGAGTTTCAATAGAAACTCCCCACATCCGGAGGACTCAGCCTCTGCCCCGGAGACCTGGTAACGCAGTGCCAAAACCGGAGTCTTCGAGGCAAATCCAGAGAGTTCCCAAGCATGTTTATTAAAAGATTTTTCCAGCCCTGCATATACATACTAAGTGTAAATGAAGTCTGGGGAGACTGTAGAATATCAGTGGTGTCAAACCACATTACTAGAGGTACAATAAAGATTTTTTAAGATACCACAAAAACCTGCAGTGTGTCTGCCCTCTAGGATAACAGTCCAAGAACCATGGTATAATCAGAAAACTTGCTTTATCCTTCAGAAGCAGAACTAACACTTCTAAATGATAAATGGCCCCTAACCTTGTCTTGTCCTACAATCCCTTATGGCCTCTCCAAATGTTTTTTGGCTTCTTTGGTTGCAAAGTTTACATTTTCTTCACTCACAAATGACATGTCCACAGTGATAGACAGCACTCCTGTCAGACTCTCAGATCCAGAAACTCCCCACATCGTATCCATCTGTCTTCTGCAGACTTTTGTACACTGCCAGCTTCAGTTACTAAGAATACTTGAAGTTCTTTACTGGCTGAAATCTGGCCGCAGTTGATGTCTGCATTTTCACCCTATAAGATTGGTGCTGCAGCCATATACTTCCAATTCTCCTGTCCAAACGTGTCACTAGGAAACAAGCTTGTAGGTCAGGGGGAGCATGTTTACATCAATTGCTGCCAGACCAGAGTTAAGGAACATCTGGTATTCCTTGTAGAGGAAGGTCCTTGTAATTGAAGCTGACACAGTACACAAGCCCACAGAAGATGGGCAGCTAACGTGGGCATAATTTTGTGGTCTGGGAGTCCGGAAAACAACAATCATTGCTATCTCTGTAGATGACCTTTGGGAGTGAAAGAGACCACCTTTGGAACCAAGGAAAACAGAAGGCAATAACAGTGGGCATGGAATCTATGAGTGAAGACAACTACAACTGTGAAACAAAACAGAGTGGACACAAGGGGTTTCAGGATAAGTTATGAGAAGATTTACAGTTTAGAGGAATTTGTCCCCCATCAAAAAAAAAAAAAAAAAAAAAAAAAAATGTATGCGTTACGCACACACAGTGGAAAAATAATTGAGGATCACCAGGGTGGGTGTGGGGAAGATGTTGCCTTTACTAGCCAGGATGTGAATGTTAAATGTAGAAAACAGTGTCTGTTTGCTTGCTTTACACTACTCAGACTACTGGAAATCTCCAGCCCTTTATGCGTATATACTCACGCATCCATGCGCCCATCCCGATTGCTGGCATAAGTCACAGGAAGATAACTGAGTAGCCACCCATCACATTTCACCAAATAGTGGCAAAGGCCCTCCCCTAATGCTTTAATGTTTAAAAGTCAAAATAATTTGGTGTGGATTGCAGCATGCCCATAAAACTATGCCATTGATAATGCACTACACTGGATAGGCAAAAAGCAAAATAGAACAGCTTAACAGAATCCGGGGGTTGACTTATCTATAACTGTTTTAAATAAAATGGGATCGAACATCTTTGTTATGTGCAGGGGCATCCTGAGCAGCACAAAATCTTAACACAGAATTTGGGCAGCACCAGTAGTAAGGACCAATGCCACACTGCAGAGCACTGTTGCAGTGCCTTTCACTGTACAAAAACTCTAAACAGTTAGAGGAAACACTCCACAGTGCAAAACCTATCAGCACAAGATCAGAACTCTGCTTGGGATACAACTCTCCAGAAAGCATGAAATCTGCACTTAGTGACCAACAGAGCAGTTGTACCTTGAAACTCAGCATTAAGTGTTTTTATCTCTGCAGAACACTGCATTTTGAAGCTTTGCACTAAATTATATTTTACATTGCGGGCCATTATGAATCTCTGTGGTAAAATAGTTCAGCCGGTTTGAAACTCTGTGCTAAACCAAATCACTAAGGAGTGAACAAGTTTGAAGTTCTGCCTAAGTTGTCACAGTGGGGCCACTTAAAGGAAAAGTAATAACTTAAAGGGATAGTAATACTTCATTTTAACTTTATTTTATTTTGTAGGCATTAAAAAACATGAAGAATGATATGTCTTCTCTCTCAAACCTTTATGGTTTAAGAGATATTCACAAGCAAAGTATCCCCCCCCCCCCCCGTTCAACCATATCAGAAGGGAGATGCCCAGGTAGACTGCAGAGAGGGACAATCTTCAATTAAGATAATGGAAAAAGCTGAAAAACTTGTCAAGGGGGGAAGGGCTTTCATTGTTTTCATACAAAGAAAATTGTCCCCTTCTGTTATCTGTACTGTCATACAACCAGACTCACATCTGAGAAGAGATGGCTTACACTAGGTAAAAGGGGCGGGGAGGGGAACTTTGCTTGTGAATATCTCATAAACCATAAAGGTTTGAGAGATAAGACTTATATCATTCTTCATGTTTTTTTAATGCCTACAAAATAAAATAAAGTTAAAACGAAGTATTACTATCCCTTTAAAGCATCTTATGTGATTTAACAGCGCTTTTATACACACCTGTTATGGTAACCAAATTTGTAATATTTGTGTCATCTAGATGAGTCAGTTTATGCCAATTCGCCACTACTGGTTGTTACGTCATGATATCAGTGGAATATTAACATGCCACAAATTCACACGTGAGATGGAGTAGTTAATATCTAGCACATGGCTGTCAGTAAGCAGTGGCCAAATCGAATAAAATAGCAAAGCTAAATTTATATTAAACTATAGTTAAATGTGTAATAAAATGATATTCAAAGCTTAACCAAAACACACAAATGTGCAACTTAAATGATTTACACTTTAAAGCACTACAATACACCAGCAACATGGGTTACCTCCTGCATACTCAACATACACCACTAATGGGTTAACTCCATGTCCTGCATATTGTAATTTAATTGTTACACACTGCATGTATATCTAATCAAATGGTGCCAACGCAATGCCCTACACGGTAGCTTTATATAAGGTGACACTGATGCCCATTACTAACCAGCTAAAAATCGGCGCAGCTTCAGCACGTGTTGATCACATTGACCCTTGCACACAACCTTATCCGCTCATCTTATTCCTTAGCGTATGTGTTTCTTCCAGATATTTTCACCTCGTTCTCGAACCGAGAGATAGATGCAAAATCCTCTCTATAGGACCGGCTACACGTGAAAGCAAATACGTGAAACCAACGTTACTACTTCCGGCGACATCTAAAACTCGTCATAGCACTTCCGTGCGGTTAACTAGAATACATCCTCGCTTCCGTTTGTTTGAACGGTCTCAGTAAAACTGGACGCCATGCTTAATTTGGGCGAGTAGCCGGTACAGATTAACGATTAAAAAAAAAAACAACAAACAAAACACAACGCAATTAGACTAATACATACCGCCTGACAGTTCACAGATGGAAAAAAAAAGTAAAACTTCAGCCGTCGCCACCATAAAACTACCAAACACGCTTCCTTTGTGTGTACTGACTTTTTAACAGCCAGATACATCATACGGCTGAATATGCACGGAAGTTGTCATGTATGAGAGTTTATTTACCTGTCAGATGTTTCTTTTTGTAAATTATTTCTTATTGCGTCGTATGTTTGTGACCACTTGTATACCCGAGTAGTTCTGTATTACTTGCTGAACAGTCTTGTATAACTCCATTTTCATTCGATACTGAAAAAGGGTAGAAAAGTGCAAAAGGTACTGTTCACACTAAATTTAAATTACAACTGGAGGTTATGCGCTCAAAATAGCCTATATTCTTTAAATATCTGGATTACAGTTAAGTGGATATACAGTCTATAGGAGAGTTGAACCTAATAATAATTCAGCGAATAATTACATTTTAAAATGTTTTAGTTCCAAATGTAAAATGTTTTAGTTCCAAGTAGGTAGCATTCGTTGACATTTGGTTGGCCAACGATTGTTTGATTACAATCCTCATAATCAACTGTTCATGAATCCACTGTGGAGCTGGGGTCCCTATGTGGGTAAAAATAGCATCAGCAATGCAAAATATTTAAAGTTTAAAATACTTCTCTGCTCTTCCTAATGTACCTGCCTTTGTTATTTTTACCCCCTCTGCCATTTTATTATTTTTCACTGGCGTCCAATACAGGTTACTGGTACAGTGGGAGGTGATCCGCCCCTTTAAGTAGGCAGGAACATTTCTCCAAATGAATGCAGGGGGTGGAGCCTCCCCTCCCTCCTAAGCTGCCCTCAGCCAGAACAAGCCAAAATGATTTGTTCCTGCGTGCTGTGCACACCAGGTGGAGAACATCTCTCAATCAACTTTAGTTTTTTTATTGTTTTCTTCAAATATGGAATACCACCATTAGGCGAGTGACCATGGCTGACAATTGCCCTCTCCAAAGTGGCTAGTGCAGCTTCCAGGGATTTTCTGGTGGACCTTATGCCCTGAAGAGGGAACAACTTGAGTCAAGTAGCTTCCCTGCTGGGGATTTTCCTTTGGTTGATTCCCATTTCACATGGTTACCTGAAGACAGAAGTCCTGCAGAAAGGTGAGCCACCCTTTGAGTGCTGAAGGTCCACTTGTCCCACAGTGTCCCTTCATTGGGCTTGTATTTGGGAGTTCTCATTATGCACTCCAGCACTCATAGGGTGTTTTTCTTTATATTGCACTGTCTTTATGCAATGTCTGTGTGTATTCCCTGGGTTTTGGAGCAGTTTATGGGGGTTTTAACCTTTTCCCTGCTGTTTTCCTCATTGGGACATTGTTTTATAATGTTTTATATGTGTTTAGTAATTTTTTCCTGTCACGGTAACTTTATTAAAAGTGTATGTTCCGTGCCTTTAAGCGCGCTTTTCCCGCATAGACGCCATTGCTCCTTTACTCTCTATGGGTTTACACAGTGTGGGACGTATCTCTGGAACCGCTTGTTACAGCGACTTCAGAGTGGGCTCATTTTGTTGGTCTTCCCTTGCTCTATCATCCGGTTGTATGATTCAGTGTGTTGGGGGTCTTGGGGGGCTTCGGGCACTGTTTTGGGGTACTTCTGAGAAAAACTACGTTTCGCTCCTGTTTTCTGATTGGCTACCGCCGCGGCAGCCATTTTGTGAGTTCTTCTCAGCGAGTATACTACGCAGGGACCGAGCCTTCTCTCTCTCCTCCGCAGATTAACCCTTCGCTTGCCAGATAAGTTTAATTTTAAGCATTTCTGGGGTGAATTTTTAATCTTTCACACTTCAATTGGGTGATTCTTGTCAGTGGAGTATATCTGACGCTGTGAGCATGTCTACTCCACTGGAGTCAGGGGCCAGACCCAAGACTAAGGAGGCTGGGGTGTCAATTTCCCCGATTGCGTTTTGCTCCTCCTGTCACTCCGGGCTACCTAGAGAATTTTCTGGTCATTTATGCCCAAAATGTGCAGAAAGCCGTGACAGCAACCCAGGGCTTTCCAGTCACGCTATTGAGCCAACTTGGGTGAAAGAGTTTAAAGCTGCCACTAGGGATCTCAGATCCACTCTTCAGCTCTTTCCCTCTCAGGTTCAGGGGGCTCTTCAGGTTTGGCAGACCCCCTCCACAGTCAGGACCTCCCTGCCCAAGCCACAGGGTGCTCCTGATATGTCTGATTCTTCTGAGGAAGAACTATTACAGGATTCTGATGCTGAGGAAGGCACTGTTATTGAGTCTACCAGGTCTATTGGTGACCCTTTTGAATGTGACCCTGAACTCTCTGCTGAGGGTTTGATCAGGGCTGTGCTAACCACACTCAACCTTCCTTTGAGTCAGGAATCTACTCATGATCCAACTGACGTTTTTCAGAAACCTTCTAAAGCTGTTATATGTTTTCCTACTAATCCTACTCTTGCTCGTTTAGCCTCTGATGTGTGGAGAAATCCTGATAAATTCTCTTCTGTATCCAAAAAGTTTGCTAAACTTTATCCCTTTCCTGAGACTGAACTGGCTAAATGGGTTCATTCTCCTAAAGTGGATGCTCCAGTTTCTAGGTTGTCTAAATCTACTGCCTTAGCTGTATCTGATGCTTCTGCCCTGCAAGATTGGACGGACAAAAAGTTAGAAACTTGTCTTAAGTCTATTTTTGCCTCTATTGGCACTGCCATGCGTCCAACCTTTGCAGTGGCGTGGGTTAACCGGGCCATTGCGGTCTGGACTGAACAGCTTACTGAGGCGGTTCGCCAGGATGCGCCAGTGTCTGAGCAGTTACAGCTTCTTGCTAATAAAAATTATGTTTCTGACTCTGCTTTTGATGCTGTGCACATGATGGCGAGGGCCTCCACTTCCTCTGTGGTGGCTAGACGTGCTCTTTGGCTGAAAATTTGGTCCGCTGACACTGCTTCTAAGAAAGCTTTGCTTTCTTTGCCCTTCCAAGGAACTTCACTTTTTGGATCTGAACTTAAGGAGATGATTAGTGAGGCTACTGGTGGTAAAAGTACTCTTCTACCATCAGTCTTCAAAAAGAAATTTCCTGCCAAACGCAATCGGTCCTTTCGTTCCTTCCAAACTGAGACACGCTCTACGTCCCAGGCGGGTCTGTCCTCTACGTGCTCCTCCTCCAAGCCCAAACAGTCCTGGAAGCCCAAAGTTGCCCCCAAGACCAAGACCTCCAAGACTGCTTCGGCATGACTCACCGAACCCGGGTCCGCATCCGGCTGTAGGTGGACGTCTCCACATCTTTCGCCGGATTTGGGAGGAGTCAGTGGCGGACCCTTGGGTTATTCAGGTGGTTTCAGAGGGATACAGGATCCCTTTCTCTTCCATTCCTCCTTTTCAGTTCCATTTTACTTGTCCTTCTCAGGAAATAAAAATAGTAGTGAAAAGAACCCTGTGAAAATAGCACTCAAATACTCAAAAAAAAACTCCTAAAGTGTACTGATGTCAAGACATAAGTTAAAATATAACTTTTATTATTAAACAAAAAACTAAAATATGTTGGAAAACATCTCACCGGGTCACATAATAAAAATAAATAAAATAGGGATAATAAATCCAAGTGCGGCTATATGTGTCTGTATAACACAAATATGTAGTTGTAATGTTATTCAAAAAACATCAGATGATGAGTAGGAGTAAAGCATCATACACACTCCTTATGATGCCAAAATATTATAGCCTAAGAATATATATCCCTAAACAGCCTCCTGTCTCATCCTGTGAAAACTCTAAACGGATACAATGTCTGGTAATAGTATGAGATCGCTATACAAGAAAAAAAATAAATGGCGAGTGAGTGAGATGATTGCTACAATCAAAATTGCACACGGACTCGCCAAAGTAAAGCGATCGGAGAAAAACGGGTGAAACAGGGGAGAGAACTGACTCGGTTCTAACTCCCCGGCATCATCCACATACAACACAGACCTACACCTGAACTAGAGACAGAGGCTGAGTGTGCCGTTTCGTCGGCACTTCTTCCGGGCAATGTTGCAAACAGAGAGGCATCATCACAGCCTCCTTTTAAACTGAAGAGACACATAGTGATTGGACGAAATCCAGCAATGTCAGATTCGAATCTGACTGGTTGTACAACTTGTCAAGCAAAAAGAGAGAAGCAAAGAATAGGAAAGCCAAACAAATATAAAGGATTAACTCCTTGAATACTCATTCTCAGATACATGGAATTATGATTTATTCATATATCCACAAAAATGAATATATGTCTGAGATCACAATAGAATATAGTTGAATGCCAGATATAGTAACTACAGCCAAAACCTCACGCTACACATGAACGGGTAAGGGTAAGATGTTACAGATATCAAAACAAAAATTACAAGTGATAGTAATAATAGATAACACCCAAATAATGTACCTGACAATAATGAAGATAATAGATTACATTAATCTAACATCCTAAAATGATGTTACATATATCTTCACATAAACATTAGCTGTTAGATTATATACAATATAATAAATAGAATTGCAAGTGTTGCAAATATTGTAAGTATTTTTTATTATTTATTATATAGAATACAATAAATAAAATTGCAAGTACTAGGGTCCTATAAGTGGACACTTAAGGTCCACTCTTCATTGAGACCCAAAGGAGTCATGCAGTTCAAAAGAAAAATCCAACGTTTTTCATTTTTAAGGAGAACACGATTATAATCCCCACCTCTGATTCCCAGTTTAATTTGTTGGAGTCCCCATGCTCTCAAAACAGCTGGATTGGAATCATGGTGGGACAGAAAATGTTTTGCCACTGATGTTAGTTGTTTTGTGGTGTTGTATGTGGATGATGCCGGGGAGTTAGAACCAAGTCAGTTCTCTCCCCTGTTTCAACCGTTTTTCTCTGATCACTTTACTTTGGTGACTCCGTGTGCAATTTTGATTGTAGCAATCATCTCCCTCACTCGCCATTTTTTTTTTTCTTGTATAGCGATCTCATACTATTACCAGACATTGTATCCGTTTAGAGTTTTCACAGGATGAGACATGAGGCTGTTTAGGGATATATATTCTTAGGCTATAATATTTTGGCATCATAAGGAGTGTGTATGATGCTTTACTCCTACTCATTATCTGATGTTTTTTGAATAACATTACAACTACATATTTGTGTTATACAGACACATATAGCCGCACTTGGATTTATTATCCCTATTTTATTTATTTTTATTATGTGACCCGGTGAGATGTTTTCCAACATATTTTAGTTTTTTGTTTAATAATAAAAGTTATATTTTAACTTATGTCCTGACATCAGTACACTTTTTAGGAGTTTTTTTGAGTATTTGAGTGCTATTTTCACAGGGTTCTTTTTCTGGTGAGTTCTTTTCACTACTATTTTTATTACCTGATATCTCCCTGGAGCACCTATTGACTCTTACTCCTTCAATAGTGCTACATTTTTGTCTCTTTGTGGATTTCTTGAATGCGTGGTTCTGTATATATATTTTTGTCCTTCTCAGGAGCCTACAAAAAGACGTCTGTTCGACGACGCTATTCAGGATCTTTTTGGGCAAAGAGGTCCTGGAAATCGTTCCTCCAGAGGACACAGGTTCAGGATTTTATTCCAACCTGTTCGTTGTGGCCAAAAAGGACGGAGGTGCCCGTCCTATTTTGGACCTCAAGGATCTCAATTCCTTTGTTGTGAGTTCCCACTATCGTCAAGAATCACTGTGTACTGTGATAGCCGCAATGTCTCCAGGGGAGTTCCTTGCCTCCCTGGACCTTCAGGATGCATATCTTCACATCCCTATTCATCCAGAGAGCAGGCGGTATCTCAGGTTTGCCTGTCACAAAGGCCACTTTCAGTTTTCAGCTCTTCCCTTTGGACTGACTTCAGCTCCTCAGGTTTTTCAGAGAGTATTGGGAGCTTTGATAGCGGTGCTTCATCGAGATGGTGTCAGAGTGACTCCCTACATGGACGATCTGCTCCTGAAAGCTTCATCTGCGGAGATCCTTCACCAGCAGGTTCAGTTGTGCATCCAGACACTCAATCGCCACGGGTGGATCGTGAATCTGGACAAGTCAGACTTGATCCCTTCTCAACAGATCCTTTTCTTGGGTCTCCTGTTCGACACTCAGCAGTGCATGGTGTTTTTACCGGAAGAAGTGGCTCATCAGATTGCTCTCCGTGTATCCAAGATTCTGGATCTCGAAAGGGTTCCAGTGCCGAAGTTGACTTCTCTGGTGGGGAAATTCATTTCCACAATCGAGGCAGTGCCATTTGCCATGGTGCACACCAGGGAGCTTCAGAGGTTTGTGATTCAGACTTTCAGGAATCATCCAGATCATCAACATCTGTCAGTCTCTCTGCCTCCTCATGTCGAGCTGAGCTTAGAATGGTGGTTGGACCTGTCTCATCTCCTGAAAGGGAGGTCCTTTCAGATACCCTATTGGACCACAGTCACGACGGATGCCAGGCTCCGTGGTTGGGGGGCAGTGTTGGGTCGTTTCAGTGCTCAGGGGAAATGGGGACTGGAAGAATCTCTCCTCTCCATCAATGTTCTGGAACTCCGTGCCATCTTTCTTGCCCTGAGGCACTGGGAATCTCAGCTGGAAGGTTGTCCAGTCAGAGTGGAGTCCGACAATGCCACCGCAGTGGCCTACATCAACAGACAAGGCGGTACAAGAAGTCTCACCGCTTGGTTAGAGGTCAAAGCCATCTTATCTTGGGCAGAAGCTCATGTTCCCGTCATTTCAGCGGTACACATTCCAGGCGTAGACAACGTCATGGCAGACTTTCTCAGTAGTCACACGGTCGACAGCGGAGAGTGGGCTCTTCATCCAGAGGTGTTTCACCTTCTAACCCAGATGTGGGGGGTACCTGTGGTGGATCTGATGGCTACCAGACACAACAGGAAGGTGCCAGTGTTTTGCTCTCGGTGGAGGGACCCTCTTGCTCTAGCAGTGGACGCTTTGTCAATCCCTTGGGAGTTCCCCCTAGCGTACATCATCCCTCCTCTCCCTCTGTTGATCAGAGTCATCCAGAAGCTGAAGATGGAGCGTTGTCCTGTCATCCTAATCACCCCGAATTGGCCTCGTCAGTCCTGGTATCCGGACCTGCTGGCCATGTCAGTGGCGGATCCCTTCCCACTCCCTGCCCGTCCAGATCTGCTTCTTCAAGGCTACCTGTGGAAGGAGGATGTTCAGCATCTCCATTTGATGGCTTGGAGGTTGAATCCTCAATTTTGAGGAAGAAAGGGTTTTCCTCTTCTGTGCTGTCTACGATGCTTAGGGCTCGCAAGCCTGTGTCTTCCAAGATCTATCATCGCATATGGTCAACTATTGTTGCATGGTGTGCTGATAAGGATCTGTCACTTTATTTTCATCTTCCCACGGTCCTGGCCTTTTTGCAGAATGGGGTTGAAAAGGGATTCAGCCTGAGTTCTCTCAAAGTTCAGACTTCTGCTCTGTCTGTATTTTTCCAGGAACGCATTGCTATTCTTCCTGATGTTAAAGTTTTCTTCCAAGGTGTGGCTCATGTTCGGCCTGCCTTCAAGAGTCCAGCTCCCCAGTGGGACCTCAATTTGGTGCTTGGGGTTCTTCAGAGACCCCCGTTTGAATCCTTGGCTTCTATTCCTTTACGTCTCTTGACATGGAAAATGGCCTTTCTCTTGGCTATTGTTTCAGTTCGCCGGGTAGCAGAGTTACAAGCTCTGTCTTGTAAACCTCCTTACCTGGTATTTCACAAGGATAAGGCTGTACTCCGTACTTCCAAGGAGTTCTTGCCCAAGGTTGTCTCCGAGTTTCACATCAATCAGGAGATTGTGGTACCCTCTTTCTGCCCTAACCCTTCCTCTGACAAGGAGAGGGATCTTCATTTGTTGGATGTAGTGCGTTGTCTCAAGTTCTATGTGCATCGCACTGAGTCTATCAGGAAATCTGACGCTCTGTTTGTCATTCCTGAGGGGCCTAGGGCAGGGAGACCGGCTTCCAAGGTGACTATTGCATCTTGGATAAAATCTACCATTTGTGAAGCCTACAAGTTGCGGAATAAGCACGTTCCATTCAGGGTTACTGCTCATTCCACCAGATCAATTGGGGCCTCTTGGGCCTATAAAAATCAAGCGTCTGCTGATCAACTGTGCCAGGCGGCCACTTGGTCCTCTGTACACACATTCTCGAAGCACTATCGTGTGGATGTACTGGCCTCGGCTGATGCCAGTTTTGGGAGAAAGGTCCTGGAGGCAGTCTTGCCTGTATAGGATTTTCTTCTTCTGTGATCCTCAGTGCTTCCTTACTGTTGAGCCCTGTTGGCTCTAGTTCAGTGTGCTGTGATCGTTTAGGGGGTTCGTTTTTACCCCTGGTTGGTGTCCGTTGACACTTCTGTTATTGGGCTCTATGATTAATTGGTTCATAGGAGTTCTGGTGACTTTGGGGCCTGCGTCTGGTCCTTGCCTTCTTTCCGCCTCTGGGAAAGCTCAATGTTTGTACATCCCACTGTACCAGTAACCTGTATTGGACGACAGTGAAAATAGGATTTTAGTCTTACCTGTTAAATCCTTTTCACTTAGTCCATACAGGTTACTGGTCTCCCACCCTGTCAAGGGACCATGCTTGGCTCTCCTGTGGCATTCAGTGGGAGACCGTTGGGGCAAATCTCACAGGAGTCTTCCTTTTCCTTCTTATCTCTGGTCAGTATCTGTGTCTCAAATCATTCTGGCTTGTTCTGGCTGAGGGCAGCTTAGGAGGGAGGGGAGGCTCCACCCCTTGCATACATTTGGAGAAATGTTCCTGCCTACTTAAAGGGGCAGATCGCCTCCCACTTTACCAGTAACCTGTATGGACTAAGTGAAAAGGATTTAACAGGTAAGACTAAAATCCTATTTTTTTTCTTATCCCAAAAGTGCTTGAAAGCTATCAGGCAGTGAATAATCTACTTACTTTATATATACTTGCAAGTATAAATCATATCCATGGGCAGGGCCAGATGATTGTACTTTTGAATGTTTTGATACCCCCAGCACTCACAGGATAATGTAAAAGGACCTTCCCAGTAGCATATATGACATAACTACAGAATACATAATACCTCCCCAACTCATGTAGATAGAGTAAAAAAAAAAAACCTTACGACAGGCCTGGAGCTTAGAGCAGTGATTCTCAACCAGGGTGCCTTGGGCATCAAATTAGGGTGCCTCATGTTTTCTATTGAGACTTTTACAAAAAGTGTAATATTGTCTTTTAAATGCAGAAATATGGAAACTGTTCTGCACAATATGTTTTTATTTTTATTACTATGATTGTAAGACCTAATAATATCTGTATATGAATTGTGCCCTTTCTTATGCCCTAGAAAAATTACATTAAACATGTTACGGGTGCCACGAAAGTTCCAGAATGCGTGATAGGGGTGCTTCAGCAAAAAAAAGGTTGAGAACCACTGGCTTAGAGTGTGGCTGACTCTGAAAGGGCTATATGTCAGAATGGCTGGTGTTGCCTACTCTGAGTGAGAGAGACCAGAGTCTAGCACTGCCACTGTCATCTCTCACTCATTTCTGTTACGTCATTCTATGTGAGATGGATATCTGTGGCGAATCCAATGGGATGCAGACTTGGTAATCCAGCTAGTCTCCGCTGTGATCATGTCCGATATGTGCACATCTACATAGTAAATAGGCGAGCATTTGGTTTTAAACAAATTTCAGACTCTTAAGGATGAGAGGGGTTTGCAAAGCATTGTTTCACAATGTGTTACACAAACCTCTGGTCCTTAAACTAGATAAAGAGTGCCATGCACCCCTATGGCACAATTGCCTTTGTAGTAAAAAACATAATAAGTAAAAAAAATGAAATATATAAAATATACATTTTGAATACAAATTAAGTTTAAAAGTTGGGAGGTGAAAATTCACGTTGTACAACTCCAGCTTTATTGTTCCACTGTCCACAAATGGTCACAGAATTACATATGGGCTGTCTGACACTCCAAACTTGTTCTGCTGATAGTTACAGGCCCATACATACATGGTCTTACACAGTCAGCCTAGTTTCCTGTTTCCACTGGCAGTTTTGGGACCGAATGCACTGTCTGATACAATAGAATTGGTCCACTGGTAGTCACAAGACCACATAAACTGTGTGAGACCCCAGCCTTGTCCTGGTGGAAGTCATAGGTCCACACATACACTCCATGAAACCACAGTTCCACTGTCCCACTGGCATTTATTGAACCGCATACTCTGACACCCCAGCCGTTTTCCACTGTATAATTGAAAGAAAAATCCACTCACCAGTTGTTGGTATGACCCAAACGGTTTAATTCAGCGAACATAGTGTACATGTACCTTTAACACAGGTATGGATTCTTTCAGGCCTATAAACATTTTGGGGGGGGAAGTCCTCCATCCTCCGCACGGCCCGCAACAAATAGGTGCATGCAACTAGAACAACTCAACCACTAAATACACACACCATTTTCCCGGTTGGCGCTGGCATGCAAGACCTCCCTCCGATGCGTCATTTCCACACCACCATCTGACATCATCAAATGATATTGGTCCTCTTAGGACTGAGACAGGTGAATTGATTAGTGAGGATAAGGCTATGTCTGACACCCTACATTTTTTGCTTCAGCATTTACAAAGAAAGCAGCAATGACAGGCTATGAGCAAACAGACAAAACCAAGAAATTTCCTCAATCATGTATATGTCTTACTGAGGACAAGGTCCAAAAGAGACTGGAAAGGGTTATGGTGGATAAAGCACCTGGACCTGATGATATATACCCAAGGGCGTCGGCATGTGTTGCTTTCTATTCAGCCTCTGTCTCTAGCATAGTTTATGTCTGCTTTGTATGTGGATGAAACCGGGGAGTCAGAATTCAGTTAGTTCTCTCCCCTGTGTTCACCCGTTTCTCTGATCACTCAGCAATGGCGAATCCATGTGCAATTTTGATTGTAGCAATCATCTCACTCACTCGCCACTTTGTTACATGCTGAATGGCTGATATACTGTTTGCAGACAATGAATGTATCAGATGTTACTAACTAGGAGACAAGAGGCTTGTAAGGGATATGAATGTTTAAGGTTATTTATTCATTTATTATCTTTCAATTTAGCATCTGTGGAATATTATTCAGACTAGCTTCTAAGTGGAGAGGCTGTTAGTCTTTTACTCCACATTACTATAAGCCGAAGTATATTGAATCAGTTAGGTGTCTTTTATTATAAGACAGGAGGTTCACAGTGCTATCTTAATTTTTGTGGATTTTTGTTTTCACTGGTAGTATCACAATTGTTTTTTGACATTCTGCACTGTTTTATATGTAATTCTTTTTGAGAAGTTCCTCTTTCTAACTTTGAACAATTAACCCTTACAGTATCCCCTTAGGTTATGGGTGCTCTCAGTGGTGTCCATTAGTGAGACGTCACTGGAACTACATACTTGAGATCCTCATTATATATTGTATATATTTAAATTATTTTTTATTTACAATTTGTGGCCAGCTGGATATGCTCCAGTATATCATTTTATTTTCTATACAATAAAAGTTATATTTTAACTCATGTCCTGACACTGAGGGAGTTTTTTTTAGATCACGTGAGTGCTATTTCCACAGGGCTCTTTTTCTGTGTGTTCTCTCACCATACATTAATTAGTCCAGTAATAGCAAGACCATTATACTTAATATTTATTGATTCACTTTCATCAGACATAGTGCCCTGTGATTGGAGGAAAGCTGATGTAGTTCCATTGTTTAAAAAGGGAGCAAGATCAAACCAGGAAATTATAGACATGTGAGCCTGACTTCCTTAGTGGGTAATATACTAGAATGGTTATTAACTGACACTATTCAGAACTATGTGAAGACAAACCATATTATTAGTAGGAATTAGCATGGTTTCATGAAGAATAGATCATGTCTGACTAATTTACTTGCATTTTATGAAAGAGTAAGTAGTAATTTGGACAGGGGAATTTCTGTAGATGTAGTATACTTGGATTTTGCAAAAGCCTTTGATATAGTACCTCACAACCTGTTACTGCATAAATTAAAAGGCTTTGGTTTGAGGTTACTGCATAAATTAAAAGGCTTTGGTTTGGGCGGTGTTATCTGTACATGGATTGAGAACTGGTTAAACGATAGATAGCAGAGAGTTTTTGTAAATGGAACCTTTTCAAGCTGGTCTAAAGTTATAAGTGGGGTTCCACAGGGTTCATTCCTGGGCCCAGTGAAAGTAACATCTCAATCTTTGCTGATGACACATACAGAGCTGGATGTTTTTCTCTGCAGAAGAATTTAGATAAACTGAGTGAATGGGCAGAAAAGTGGCAGATGACCTTTAATGTAGATAAATGTAAGGTTATGCATTTGGGCTGTAGAAACAAACTTGCTACATATACTCTAAATGGGAAAAAAACTTGGGAGATCCTCATTAAAGAAATATGTTGGAGTACTGATAGACTTCACAGCAGTGTGCATAGTAACTCAGCTGCTGTAAGAGCAAATAGGGTACTTTCCTGCATAAAAAGAGGTGTAGATGCATGGAATGCTAATATTATCCTACCTCTGTATAAATCCTAGAATATGGAGTACAATTTTGGGCACCAGTTCTTAAAAAATTCATTGTTGAACTGGAAAACGTGCAGAGACGTGCAACAAAACTGATAAAGGGATTGGAGGATCTGAGTTATATAGAGAGACTAGCCAAACTGGGTTTGTTTACATTAGAGAAGACACGTCTAAGGGGTGATATGATTACCATTTACAAATGCATTCAAGATCAATACAAAGAACCAGCCAATTAATTATTTACACAAAGAGCTGAGCTAAGAACAAGTGGTCATCCATTAAGACTAGAGGAAAGGTGCTTTAGACTAAAACAAAGGCAGAGATTCTTTAAAGTAAGGGCGGTAAAGCTTTGGAATTCCTTGCCTCGGTATGTTGTACTTGAAGATAATGCAATTGCATTACAAAATAAGCAATGGATGCCTATCTAGCACACAGAACAATATTGAAAATTCTGACAGATGGCTTCAAAGCAGATAGGATATTGATCCAGGGAACTATCTGACTGCCATTTAGAGTCAGGAAGGAATTTTTTTACCCACTTGGGGCTAAATTGGAAATTGCTCTAGAGGGCTTTTTTTTTTTGCCTTCCTATGGATCAACAGGGGTGTTTTTGGCATGGGCTGGACTTGATGGATGCATGTCTTTTTTCAGCCTCATCAACTATGTTACTATGATTCTGACAACACATGCTGGACACCAAGTAAATAAAATACTACAATACAAGTAAAAGTAGAGCGCCTGGAGACCATACCCTCTTTCACAGTTCTGGCTCAGTATCTTTACAATAATAATTAGTCATCCACTTCATCACTGGGTTCCCTGTATGTTTGGCAATCTAGGAAAGAAAACATAATAAAAACAAATATTAAAATCAGCTACTCCATCTACAGAAAAATTGTTTTTAGACCACTATACAATTTACAAAGAAACAGCTCTCCTAGAGGGAAACGCATGATTCACAGTCATGTAAAGTCAAATCATCTTATATTATAATTCGCTAAGGATGTTTGTCAGAAGCCGTCATGAGCAGTAGAGATGGCTGCGTGTGCTGCAGTCATGCGCAGTACAGTCTGCCGGCATTGCAGCTGATACAGAGCAGGGCGCTCTGAATTCAAACCAGAGTCCTCTCTGCGCACCTTCCTGGGACTGCTTGGTCCCAGGAAGGTGCGCAGAGAGCACTACGGTCTGAATTCGGAGCACCCTGCTCCGTATCAGGCGCGGGCAGTCAGTACTGTGCATGACTGCAGCGCCGCCAGTGTTGGCCCGTGTACACGGGCTTTAAAACTAGTTAATATATAAAGACACATCTGTTCACTTCACTGTGATAACTAGCAAACTACATTATTTCAGAAGAAGCTATTTTAACCACTTCAAAACGTATTACTAAAATAAATCCAATTTCAGTTGTACCCACATCCTATATAATAATTTTCTAAAATGTGTGTAACGACGCAGTCATGCTGAGTAAAGACTGCCCGTGATGAGGCTGATACGGTCGCTCTGTATCAGCCATGACTGCCCCGCGACCGACTGGCAGTGGCACTGTGGCCCGTGTAACGGGCTCTTCAACTAGTATGAATATATAGGACTAAAAAAAGTCTGTTTCCTTCTAAAGTTTTGTGCTAAAATTTTTATGGATGATAATTGCGAATATCAAACAATAATTTCTTTTAAATGCATTTAAAATGTATCTAAAATTCCTTCTGGCATAAATTTATACAAATGTTGGGGGTTTAAGGAATTTAAACTGTATGAAGCAAGCATTTGTATGAAGTATATTTTCTGACTGGTCAATTGTAGTATATAGTTAGGGAAACAGAGGACCAGCAATCCCTAATGCTCCAGAAGAAGGCGTTGTGATTGCACCAAAACTCTTAGAGCTATCGGAATCAGAACGTTTGGGGGTGCCATGTGGAGGATCGTGTCCTTGCAGGACACCAAGGTTGGAGGACCATTGGGCTGGAGTAAGACTGGAGCAAACAGCAGGAGGACAGAGACAGTGCACAGTCACACTGCACAGAAGCGTCACAAACTGTGGGATCTCTTTAAAGTGTTAGTGATGTCCCATTATAAATAGCTTGCATTTTGTAGAGCTTCAAAATTTGAATTGAATGCAAAAAAAACGTATCTCTCCTTGGAATGGTCTAAAAAGTGTGCCTGGTTTGCAAGCACACTTTGTAGACCACTCCAAGGAAGTAATTTGTTTTAAATAAGGCGACTGCGTCTCTGCTGCAGAGCCTCTGTGTCAGTCAACATGGATCTCCTGCTGACAGCTTTACAGCTGAAAGCAGGACACATCAAAATTTGAATGCATGTATCTCTCAAACCATAGCGGTTTGAAAGATATGTTTTTTCCATTCAATTCAACTTTTGAAGCTCTAAAAAATACAAGCTATTTATAATGGGACATTACTAACATTTTAAGTGCTTTAATCAAGGCACTTTTCAAGTAAGGGCACACCTTTAACAATGGAGGATTCAGTCACGTGCACTATACTCTATATAATCGTGTAAGGGGCTATTCAATTACTAGTTGGCATCTCATTGGCTACATTATATATAGTAATACTGTTTCAGTCGTTTATAATTGCTTCATTTGTTCTTTTTTTATCTCCTGTGGCTACCTGCTCCTACATCAGCACTATTGGTTATCCCCATTATCCATTTTATTTAATGTTTGTGTATAGATAGAATTGTGTGCCAACTGTACATAACAAGAGCTTTGCGTAAAAGGACACTAGCAGCTCCGGCACCCCTACTGTTGCTCACATTTATTAATATATTCTTATAATTCTATAACACCTATATTGTATTTTTAATGAAACATTTTTATTGTTTCTTACACATATTTTACTTTGTTTTAATATCTCTCCGAATACAATTTTTTAGATAGGACATATTCACACACACACACACATATATACATTTGTTTGATTCTTGTACTTAATACCCTCCCTCAGAGGCATCTCCTTATCCCATCAGCCTAGTGTCACTATAGTGTTACGCGCCGACTCATTCTCCTTTCACAGTTTTCATTCAAACCAGCTGGTGCAACAGTGTTTAATTTATATGTCCATCTTGCCTGTCTCTGGAGTAAACTTTATCCCATTTCTCCCCTCTTTTCAAGGGCATAACTTGTTCCAGTATTTGATACCTCATTTGTGAGATTCTATGTCCCATCTGATTTAAGTGTCTGACTACTGATGTGTCCTTAATTGTCCAAATGTCAGATGTCCAATCCTATCTTTTAGTGCTTGCATGATTTTACCCACATACCCCAGGCCACAAGGGCACTTAATTAAGTACACCACTAATGTACTGAGGCACACGTTGAAACCCCTCCCATTGAATGTCTTCTCTGTTCTTGGATGTGTCACCTTTAAAGGGATAGTAATACTTCATTATTACGATCCCCGTGTTGTAGCCCTTAAAATTCTGAATTCAACGATACCAGAGGCATCTATGGTTTGAGAGATATCTGCTTTCAAAGTTCCCTCTCCCCTGACGTCAGCATTCTATCTGAAAGCAGGGGAATCCGGTCCCGGGACCGGCGGCGGCTCTGCAGCAGTACTGAGATCTTGTTATAGAAACTGAAGTCCTTCACTAAAATAGACCGTAAACAAAAACAAAAAAAGGTCTGTTTCTTCTAACCCTCTCTTTTCGCATACACAATAGACTTGTGCACGGCAAAAATTTTTGGTAAAAATTCGATTTCGGGCTTTTTTTTTTTTTTTTTTTATTCGGAGGATCCGAATTTCGGACCAGACCTGTTCGACTCGGACAAAATTCGTTAATAGTCCGAATTATTCGGCCGAATTAAAAAAAAAAATTAAAATATTCAATAAAAAATTTAAATTAAACAAATAAAAATACAAAATACATGAAACTACATTAATAATAATATTAAATCTCTAATGAGACAGGAAGGGGTATTTTATAAACCCCTACACACACATGTATGTATATGTCATATCAAATTAAAGCCTTTTCTGCCCTTTAAAAAATGGTATATAATATGTGTTTGTGCAATAAATGAGAAAGATACGAATTATGGTTGAACACACACACACATATCAAAAATGGCAAAATTGCTTGTGTCCTTATGTGGTTAATATCTTCACTTTGCATGAACTGTAAAGCGCCTGTTATACCAGATCTATTTTTAGCAGTATGTAGCAACATTGTAATAGTTTCAGGCGGGGAAGTGCCGTGCCCTCTATTTTTAGTAGCATGTAGCAACGTTGTAATAGATTCAGGCGGGAAAGCGCCGCCCGAATTTCCGAAATTTACACCGAAATTTCAGACTAGGTCCGTCTCGGATTGTGATATTTTTTGTGTGGGCGGACCTTGGCTTTTGGAAGGTCTGAATGATGCCGAATACTCCTTATTCTTCCGAATTCCGAAATTAGCTGAATCAAATTGCACAAGTCTAATGCACATGTAACAGTTTGTTTGACACACAGACACAGTAGGTTTGGATAAAACACAGTTTTATTGAACAGTTGTAATAACAATAACCCTCACGGGTCAGTAATATATCAGCAATATAGTACAGACACAGGACAGGTTACAGTGAGATATACCCACACGGGTCCAGTATATGTAAGTAATACAGAATACAATATACTGACACAGGTCAGGCATTTTACATGTGATACTCAAGTTAGGCAGCACTGAATGGGTTACTATTAGGCTGGGAGGACTGACAGGCCCTAATAGCGCGAGGCCCTTTAAGAAGCTCAATCTTGAAGAGAGAGCACAATCTCGAGTAACGCCCAAGCAGTAACGGGGACCAGAGCAACTTGTGGACTGCCATAGCAGTAACGGAGACCAAGCAACTTGTGGACTGCCATAGCAGTAACGGAGACCAGGCAACTTATGGACTGCCGTAGCAGTAATGGAGACTACAGCAACTTGTGGACTGCTGTAGCAGTAACAGAGACCAGACAACTTGTGGACTGCCGTAGTAGTAACGGAGACTAGAGCAATTTGCCCAGAGAGGCACCCAACCGGGGACTGCATGGATGGAAGTAACACACAGCAATGTCGCCTGGGCGACACCGATAACAACGGAGACTAAACTGCAGAGAGTGACTGTCCAGAGACAGAGAGGATCCTGTCACAACCCCAATCAGAGGCCGGATGAGGCGTAGCAGGAGGGAAACGCAACCACAGGGGCCCAGCCGGGCGGGGTCGGTACACAGAGCAGGAATGTCATCCAATCAGAGTTGGTACACAGAGCAGGAACGTCAGCCGGGCTGGGTCGGTACACAGAGCAGGAACGTCAGCCAATCAGAGTCGGTACACAGAGCAGGAACATTGGCCGGGTCGGTACACGGAGCAGGAACGTCAGCCAATCCAAGTCGGTACACAGAGCAGGAACGTCAGCTGGGCCGGGTCGGTACACAGAGCAGGAACAAGATGCAGAGTCGTCTGGCAGGCCGGGTTGGTATACAGAGATCACACGAAATGCAGGAACAGGCTCTGGTATGGAAACACCACTAAAGGGCACCGGATAAGTGACAAGGCCCAGTATTTAAGGACAAATACTGGGCGGGGACAAGTCACTTCAACCAATGAGCGAGATCAATAGAGGAAAGTGACAGAATGTCGCCCGCATAGCACGGGCACCGTGATAGCACAATCCTATCCCTAAGGTTCCTTGGCCTTTTATATGTCATGTACGGTTTCTCCCTAAGCAAATGTCCTATTCTGGGATCACTCTGTAATATGTACCAGTTCTTCAGGATAGCATTCTGTATACTTCTCGAATGTGTATTGTACATATGTATAAGCTTTATTCTACTGTCACCTATAATTCTTCCCTAGGGGTAGGGTTAGCTCGTTCTTTAGCTTTTATCAGGCTTTTATGGTTATACCCTCTTGTCTCAAACCTCTTGTCATGGGGGGCTGGTAAGGAAGGGGTGCTGACCATAGTAAACAACATAAATAAATATGAACCCAGAAAGCAAGAAAACCAGCACACACAAAAATTAAAGGGAACACAAGTGTATTATATATATATGCAAGAAACATGAAAGAATAATGCACAATAGAACACTCAATGAAACAGAAAAGAACAAGGCCTCTGGGCACAGGGAACTAGTCCGTTCTGGAACACAGGGAATCAGCCAGCTCTGGAGCACAGGGATGCAGTTGGCTCAGGAACTCAGGGGTCCAGCCAGCTCAAGGAACTCAGGGTGCAACTGGCTCATGGAACTCAGGGTGCATCTAGCTCATGGAACTCAGGGTGGCCCAAAAGAAAAGAAACTGAACTGAAACTCAATAAATTGATCAGTACAATCTGGCCCAGAGGAAGGGGAGAGACTGACCTAAATAAGGAGGAGGTGATTGCAAGGTAGGGACAGTTGGGAACAGATTCAGATCTCTTTAGTTTGAGTGCAGCAGCCTAAAACAGCACCAAGGGAAGGTAGTGGCACTGTGAGGTACTGCACCAGGCTGAGGAGAGGATAGAATCATGACAGCACCCCCCCTCAAGGAGCGACTCCAGGCGCTCAAGCAACAGAGAATAACCAGGAGGAATGGGTTGCCCATTCCACTCAAATAAAGAAAGAGGAGGAAGTTCAGGAGGAACAGAAAGTGGCATAGACCAAGGAACAAACCAGAGTAACAAGTAAGTGTTGGAGAAGAGATGGGTGGCATAGAAAATCATGCATGGCAGAATAAGTGAGTTTTTATAAGTGCCCTTACAGAGAAGATGCAGTTTCTCAAACAGCACATGAGTACTATTGGGAATAGACTCCATAAACCATAGTCCTGGGTCATACAGAGATACTGGCATGTGTGATCCTCTAGATAGGAACTGAGATACAAGAACAGACAGGATACGATCTTTGGGAACAAGAGAGATCTCATCATAAGGGACAGGCATAACCTCAGTGGTAGGCAGCACAAATGCGGTGCATACATCCATTTTGGTTTTGGATTCCAGTGATACATTTGAAATGACTAGTTTGAATTCAGCATACCACAGCTGTATCAGGAACACAAGGATAGATAGTACAGTACCTTCAGGCAAAGGAGAGGTTTCATAATTTAAAGGAACAGGAACATCCTCCGGTTCACACAACAGGGGCTTCAACCTGTCCTTAGCTTGTGCAGGAGTGAGAGTGAATTCTCCTACAGCAAAATTCTTCTCCAATGCTTCTGGTGTGGAATATTCAGCAGAGGCAGGACTTATCACCAGACTTGGCACCATGGGTAAAGCCTGTGGAATAGGAGACATCCTTGGCATACAGTGAGGGAAAAAAATATTTGATCCCTTTCTGATTTTGTATGTTTGCCCACTGACAAAGAAATGATCAGTCTATAATTTTAATGGTAGGTTTATTTGAACAGTGGGAGACAGAATAACAACAAAAAAAATCCAGAAAAACGCATTTCAAAAAAGTTATAAATTGATTTGCATTTTACTGAGTGAAATAAGTATTTGACCCCTTTGCAAAACATGACTTAGTACTTGGTGGCAAAACCCTTGTTGGCAGTCACAGAGGTCAGACGTTTCTTGTAGTTGGCCACCAAGTTTGCACACATCTCAGGAGGGATTTTGTCCCACTCTTTGCAGATCCTCTCCAAGTCATTAAGGTTTTGAGGCTGACATCTGGCAACTGGAACCTTCAGCTCCCTCCACAGATTTTCTATGGGATTAAGGTCTGGAGACTGTCTACGCCGCTCCAGGACCTTAATGTTCTTCTTCTTGAGCCACGCCTTTGATGGCTTGGCCGTGTGTTTTGGGTCATTGTCATGCTGGAATACCCATCCACGACCCATTTTCAATGTCCTGGCTGAGGGAAGGAGGTTCTCACCCAAGATTTGATGGTACATGGTCCTGTCCATCGTCCTTTTGATGCGGTGAAGTTGTTCTGTCCCCTTAGCAGAAAAACGCCCCCAAAGCATAATGTTTCCACCGCCATGTTTGACGGTGGGGATGGTGTTCTTGGGGTCATAGGCAGCATTCCTCCTCCTCCTCCAAAGAGCTCGATTTTGGTCTCATCTGACCACAACACTTTCACCCAGTTCTCCACTGAATCATTCTAATGTTCACTGGCAAACTTCAGACGGGCCTGTACATGTGCTTTCATTGAAACTCCACGAGGTGAGATCTTGCATGGAGCCCCAGACCGAGGGGGATTGACAGTTATTTTGTGTTTCTTCCATTTGCGAATAATTGCACCAATTGTTGTTACCTTCTCACCAAGCTGCTTGGAGATGGTCTTGTAGCACATTCCAGCCTTGTGTAGGTCTACAATCTTGTCCCTGACATCCTTGGACAGCTCTTTGGTGTTGGCCATGGTGGAGAGTTTGGAATCTGATTAGGGATGTGCACAGACATTTTGGGGGGCAGGGGTTCAAATGAAAAAAAGGGCACTTCTCGATAAAATCGGACTGATTCAATTTTTGTTTTTTGTTAAAAGGGCAGGTGCTCAAGCCCCCCTTGGTGTCTATGTGTGCACATGCCTGAATCTGATAGATTGATTGTGGACAGGTATCTTTTATACAGGTAACAAGCTGAGATTAGAAGCACTTCTTTTAAGAGACTGTTCCTAATCTCAGCTTGTTACCTGTATAAAAGACACCTGGGAGGCAGAAATCATGCTGATTGATAGGGGGTCAAATACTTATTTCACTCCGTAAAATGCAAATCAATTTATAACTTTTTTGAAATGTGATTTTCTGTATTTTTTGTTGTTATTCTGTCTCTCACTGTTTAGATAAACCTATCATTAAAATTATAGACTGATCATTTCTCTGTCAGTGGGCAAACGTACAAAATCAGCAGGGGATCAAATAATTTTTTCCCTCACTGTAGACAGAGGAGGTGTCACCTTTCACTCTGGCATTATGTGTGCTGCCTGTAGAGTCTCCTTCACCGCAGGTAGCAAAAGCAAAGAGTCTGAGACCAGTTCTAGAGTTGGACTCCTAGGGGAGTGCAAGTTCACTGCAGCCTTGGAATGAGAAGACTGGGTTTTCAGAGGCCTTCTTTTCCGGTGTTTAGACCCTGAAACCAGAGCAAGTGAGGTTTTCACAGAAACTGGTATTTCACTGTCGTCCAATACAGGTCACTGGTACTCTGGGAGGCGATCCGCCCCTTTAATAGCAGGAACAATTATTCAAATGTGTGCAAGGGGCGGAGCCTCCCCTCCTACTTAAGCTGCCTTCAGGCCAGAGCCACTAGATTGATTTGTTCCTGTGTGCTGTGCACACCAGTTGGAGAACATCTATACATTCAACTTAGTATTTTATTATTTTTATTCAAATATGGAATACCACCATTAGGAGGGTGACCA
Organism: Rhinophrynus dorsalis; assembly: GCA_037306005.1. Classification (NCBI taxonomy): domain Eukaryota; kingdom Metazoa; phylum Chordata; class Amphibia; order Anura; family Rhinophrynidae; genus Rhinophrynus; species Rhinophrynus dorsalis. Next base: position 534,715,774 of record CM074719.1, read on the forward strand.
TGGCTGTGAATTGCCCTCTCTAAAGTGGCTAGTGCAGCTTCCAGGGATTTTCTGTGGACCTTATGCCCTGAAGAGGGAACAGCTTGAGTCAAGCAGCTTCCCTGCTGGGGAATTTACCTCTGGTCTATTCCTACTTCATCATGGTCACCTGAAGACAGAAGTCCTGCAGAAAGGTGAGCCACCCCTTGAGTGCTGAAGGTCCACTTGTCCCCACAGTGTCCCTTTGATGGGCTTGTATTTGGGAGTTTGCATTGCACTCCAGCACTCATAGGGTGTTTTTATTTGCATTTCTTATATTTATGCAATTTCTGTGGTATTCTCTGGGTTTTGGAGCTTTGGGTATTGTTTTTCTTATGTTTCTCATGTGTTTGATAACTGTTTGGGGCATTTTCTGTTTCAGTGGGACTTTATTAAAATTTAGTGTTCCGCGCCTTTAAGCGCGCCTTTTCCCGCATAGACGCCATTGCTCCTTTACTCTCTATGAGATTACACAGTGTGGGACATATCTCTAGAACCGCTTGTCACAGCAAATTCAGAGAGAGCTCATTTTATTACTATGCTCCTGCTCTATCATCCGGTGTCTATTTTCGGGGTGTGGGGAGTTCAGGGGGGCTTCGGGCACTGTTTGGGGTACTTCTGAGAGAAAACTACATTTCCCATGAGCGCCGTTTCGCGCTCGTTTTCTGATTGGCTGACCTGACGGCAGCCATTTTGTGGTGTTATTTCTCAGCGAGTATACTACGCAGGGACCGAGCCTTCTCTCCTCTCAGCAGATTAACCCTTCGCTGGCCAGATAAGTCCGATTTTAGGCATTTCTGGGGTGAAACTTTCATCTTTCACACTTTTACTGGGTGATATTTGTTAAGTGGTGTATATTGACGCTGTGAGCATGTCTGCTCCACTGGAGCCAGGGGCTAGACCCAAGACTAAGGAGGCTGGGGTGTCTGTTCCCCCCCATTGCGCTTTGCTCCTCTTGTCTGTCAGAGACTTTGTCCTGGGGGAGCATACAGGGTTAATTCTAATACTAGAATGTAACTGAAATTATGTTGAGGAGATGTTCAAATTACCTCATCTTTGAACAATGAGCCATTAGTCCAAGGTAGGGAGTAAAAATAACAATGTCAGTTTAATGGCAGATGGATAGTCAGTTGGAGCCAAGGTGGCTGAGAGAGACGGACTCCCTTATGTGTAGGACATAGCAAAATGACATATTTAGGAGGTTTTTGATAACCCTTTTGACCTTTCTCAGTTTTGACGAAAGCCACATGATCTGACATAAAACTGATTATAGGTAAAATTCTAAAGTAGAGTAAGAGCTCCACCTAGAGTCTTGAGAGCATTATGACTGGGATATCCGCATTCCTTGAATAATTTGGGATATATTAATATCCAATCAGGGCAGACCGGTGATGTCACGGTATAATGAGATGGATCTTTATCCAATCATTAGAAAAAGGTGGGGATAACTGATAAGGCAAAATTTGTCAATATAATCCCCAGATACTGTTAGTTGAGGGTCTTTTTGACTTCCTAAAAGAGTGTCTTTGGACTCAACTTAACTGGCTGAAACAGAAAAGGTGACTTCCTGAAGGCTTTGCTGATCCTGCCATCTCACAGAGAAATACTAAGAAACTTGGATTGGTAACTATATCATTTATTCATTTAGATTCATTTAATCCAGAATTTTATAATTTTTCTTCTGTTTGAAGAACTTAGTTTTAAATTGTCTTAAGTGGACTGGCCAACCATTTGGGATAATTTATAATAAGCTAGATTTAGCTATTAAATTCTGGAAATAATAGAATCTATATATAATTATTGGGAAATGTTATAAATTGCCAATCAGTGTAATACAGTATATAGCGTGGGTTATTTATATTAGCTAATATTAATCTTGGTATTCCTAGAGTAATATTTTGTGGTTCTGGGAAGATCATAATAGTTAATATTTGATACAGGGTATTCTTTGAATCCAGCTATTAACCCTTTAACCGCTATTTGTCTGCTGTTAGTGGTGTTTTCTTTGGAATTCTCTGTTTATGTGCCAGGCTTATATTTTGTAATTTGAAAGTATTATCTCAATAGACAAAATAACTGCTGGGTGTGGCATCTGTTTAAACGTGTGTATTAACCCTTGGAGTGCCTATAGGTTTTATATATAGGTTGCTGTAGTCAAAATTATGATAAATGTGCATGAAGTAATTCTAAGTAGATTATTTGTGTGATTTGGTTTGACTATATTAATTGCAATTTATATATTTTATTCAGAGGTATTCAATATTGAATTCAGTAGATAATTAAATTATAGTGATTTAAATCTGGGATTCTATTCCAGCTATTCCCTAAATTTGATTATTATTGATATATGATACAAGGAATTGTTAGAGGAATTATTTAATTCATCTCACAATAAACCTTACATCATAATTGGCATAGTCTATACAGTTTCTGGGGCAGAGGTATTAAGAGACCCTGCAGCCAACTGTATTATATTAATTGTAACAATTAACCTATTCTATGCTGCTGAATGCAACTATTGTTATTATACCTCTGAATATACCTATAGGTGGTTAACCCTTGCACCGCTGGTAATTTTTATGATAAATAGTGTGGTTTGATTTTCTGTATACCTATTATAATTGCTAGTCACTTAATTATTTCATTGTTGCTGATACTTGTATATATTGTATTTTAATAAAATATATATTTTTGCACAAATATGAAGGATTGATTCTTGTGATCAATTCGTTACTGTGAAGTAGCGTGTCAATACATATTAAAGATAAAGTTCTCGAATTATTTTATATTCTCATTTGTCTATTTAAGTGAAGAAATCCAGCCTGAGTGGTTCTCTGTTTAACCCTTTGGATACCTTCCTATAAATAGCCCGACATGTCACTCTGGGCTGCCTAGAGATTGTTCTGGTAGTTTATGCCCTAAATGCACTGATTGTCATGATAGCAACCCTGGGCTTTCCAGCCATGCTATTGAGCCAACTTGGGTGAAAGAGTTTAAAGCTGCCACTAGGGATCTCAGATCTACTCTCCAACTCTTTCCCTCTCAGGTACAGGGGGCTCTCCAGGTTTGGCAGACCCCCTCTACAATCAGGACTTCCCTGCCTAAGCCACAGGGGGCTCCTGATGTGTCTGATTCTTCTGAAGAAGAACTATTACAGGATTCTGATGCTGAGGAAGGCACTGTTATTGAGTCTAACAGGTCCATTGGGGACCCTTATGAATGTGACCCTGAGGTTTATGCTGAGGGTTTGATTAGAGCTGTGTTAACTACGCTCAACCTTCCTCTGACTCAGGAATCTACTCATGATCCAACTGACGTTTTCCAAAAACCATCTAAGGCGGTTGTATGTTTTCCAACTAACCCTACTCTTGCCCGTCTAGTCTCTGAGGCGTGGAAGAATCCTGACAAATCCTTGTCTGTGTCCAAAAAGTTTGCTAAACTTTACCCTTTTCCTGAGACTGAACTGGCAAAATGGGTTCATCCTCCTAAAGTGGATGCTCCTGTTTCCAGGTTATCCAAATCTACTGCTTTAGCTGTCTCTGATGCCTCTGCCCTGCAGGATTGGACGGACAAAAAGCTAGAACTTTCTCTTAAGTCTATTTTTGCCTCCATTGGCACTGCCATGCGTCCAACCTTTGCAGTGGCGTGGGTTAATAGAGCTATTGCGGCCTGGACTGAACGACTGACTGAAGCGGTCCGCCAGGATGCACCGGTATCTGAGCAGTTGCAGCTCCTTGCTAATATTACTGAAGCACAGAATTATGTTGCTGATGCTGCCTTTGATGCTGTGCGCATGGTGGCGAGGGCCTCCACTTCTTCTGTGGTGGTTAGACGTGCCCTTTGGCTGAAAATTTGGTCTGCTGATACAGCCTCTAAGAAAGCCTTGCTTTCCTTGCCCTTTCAGGGGAACTTGCTATTTGGTTCTGAACTCAAAGAGATGATCAGTGAGGCTACTGGAGGTAAAAGTACTCTTCTGCCCTCAGTCTTCAAGAAAAAGTTTCCAGCCAAACGCAACCGGTCCTTTCGTTCCTTTCAGACTGAGACACGCTCCACGTCCCAGACGGGGCCGTCCTCTACGCGTCCCTCCTCCAAGCCCAAACAGTCCTGGAAGCCCAAAGTTGCCCCCAAGGCCAAGACCTCCAAGACTGCTTCGGCATGACTCACCGAACCCGGGTCCGCATCCGGCAGTAGGTGGACGTCTCCGCATCTTTCGCCGGATATTGGAGGAGTCTGTGACGGACCCATGGGTTATTCAGGTAGTGTCAGAGGGATACAGGATCCATTTCTCTTCCCTTCCTCCTTTTCGGTTCCATTTTACTCGTCCTTCTCAAGAACCTACAAAAAGGCGTCTGTTCGACGATGCTATTCAGGATCTTTTGGACAAAGAGGTCCTGGAATTGGTTCCTCCAGAGGACACAGGTTCAGGATTCTATTCCAACCTGTTTGTGGTGGCCAAAAAGGACGGAGGTGCTCGTCCTATCTTGGATCTAAAGGATCTCAATTCCTTTGTTGTGAGTTCCCACTTCCGCCAGGAATCTCTGCGCTCTGTGATTGCCGCAATGTCTCCAGGGGAGTTCCTTGCCTCCCTGGACCTTCAGGATGCATATCTTCACATCCCTATTCATCCAGAGAGCAGACTGTATCTCAGGATTGCCTGCCACAAGGGACACTTTCAGTTTTCAGCTCTTCCCTTTGGACTGACTTCAGCCCCTCTGGTCTTTCAGAGGGTATTGGGATCATTGATAGCTGTGCTTCATCGAGAAGGTGTCAGAGTGACCCCCTACATGGACGATCTCCTCCTGAAAGCCTCCTCAGCGGAGCTTCTCCTCCAGCAGATGCAGCTGCGGATACACACTCTGAACAGTCACAGCTGGATCTTGAATCTGGACAAGTCAGACTTGGTCCCATCTCAAAGGCTCCTTTTCTTGGGTCTCCTGTTCGACACTCGGCAGTGCATGGTGTTTCTGCCAGAGGAAGTGGCTCATCAGATAGCCGTCCGAGTAGCCGGGATCCTGGAACTGGACAGGGTTCCGGTACCGAAGTTGACGTCTCTGGTGGGGAAGTTCATTTCCACAATCGAAGCTGTGCCTTTTGCCATGGCTCACACCAGGGAACTTCAGAGGTTTGTGATCCAGACGTGCAAGAATCATCCAGATCATCAGCATCTGTCAGTCTCTCTGCCTCCTCATGTCGAATCAAGTCTGCACTGGTGGTTGGACCTCTCTCATCTCCTGAAAGGGAGATCCTTTCGAATTCCCTATTGGACCACGCTCACAACGGATGCCAGCCTCCTGGGATGGGGTGCTGTGTTGGGTCGTTTCAGTGCCCAGGGGAAATGGGGACTGGAGGAATCTCTTCTCCCCATCAATGTTCTGGAACTGCGTGCCATATGCCTTGCCCTGAGGCACTGGGAATCTCAGCTGGAAGGTTGGCCTACATCAACAGGCAAGGCGGCACAAGAAGTTTCACCGCCTGGTTGGAGGTCAAGGATATTTTACCTTGGGCAGAAGATCACGTGCCTGTCATTTCAGCGGTTCACATTCCAGGCGTAGACAACGTCATGGCAGACTTTCTCAGTCGTCACACAGTCGACAGCGGAGAGTGGGCTCTTCATCCAGAGGTGTTTCACCTAATCACCCAGAGATGGGGGGTACCTGCAGTGGACCTGATGGCTACCAGACACAACAGGAAGGTGCCGGCATTTTGCTCCCGGTGGAGGGACCCTCTTGCTCTAGCAGTGGATGCCTTGTCAATCCCTTGGGATTTTCCTCTGGCTTACATCTTCCCTCCTCTTCCTCTATTGATCAGAGTCATCCAGAAGTTGAAGCTGGAGCGTTGTCCTGTCATCCTGATCGCTCCGAACTGGCCTCGCCAGTCCTGGTATCCGGAGTGGATGGCCACGTCAGTGGCGGAACCGTTTCCACTTCCGGCCCGTCCGGATCTACTTCTTCAAGGATATCTGTGGAAGGAGGATGTTCAGAATCTCCATTTAATGGCATGGCGGTTGAATCCTCAATTCTAGAGAAGAAAGGGTTTTCTCCTTCAGTGGTGTCAACGATGCTTAGTGCTCGCAAGCCTGTGTCCTCCAAGATCTATCATCGTATCTGGGCCACCTTTGTGGCGTGGTGTACTGATCGGAAGATGTCTCTAGATTTTCATCTTCCCACTGTCCTGGCTTTTCTGCAGGATGGTGTTGAGAAAGGGCTCAGTCTGAGTTCCCTCAAAGTTCAGACTTCTGCCTTGTCCGTATTTTTCCAGGAACGGATTGCTATCCTTCCTGATGTTAAAGTTTTCTTCCAGGGCGTGACTCATGTTCGGCCTGCCTTCAAGAGTCCTACTCCCCAGTGGGACCTCAATTTGGTGCTGGGAGTTCTCCAGCGACCCCCGTTTGAATCCTTGGCTTCCATTCCTTTACGTCTCTTGACTTGGAAAATGGCCTTTCTTTTGGCTATTGTTTCAGTTCGCCGGGTGGCAGAGTTACAAGCGCTGTCTTGTAAACCTCCTTACCTGGTGTTCCACAAGGATAAAGGCTGCGCTTCGCACTACCAAGGAATTCTTACCCAAGGTTGTGTCCGAGTTTCACATCAATCAGGAGATTGTGGTTTCCTCTTTCTGCCCTAACCCTTCATCTGACAAGGAACGAGATCTCCATTTGTTGGATGTGGTGCGTTGCCTCAAGTTTTATGTTCATCGCACCGAGTCTATCAGGAAGTCTGACTCTCTATTCGTCATTCCTGAGGGGCCCAGGGTAGGGAGACCGGCTTCCAAAGTTAGTATTGCCTCTTGGATTAAGGCTACTATTCGTGAAGCTTATAAGTTGCGGAATAAGCATGTTCCCTTCTGGGTGACTGCCCATTCCACCAGATCTATCGGGGCCTCTTGGGCCTACAAGAATCAGGCATCTGCTGATCAACTGTGCAGAGCGGCCACTTGGTCCTCTGTGCACACATTTTCAAAGCACTATCGAGTTGATGTACTGGCCTCGGCTGATGCCAGTTTTGGGAGGAAGGTCCTGGAGGCAGTTTTGCCTGTTTAGGCCTTCTGCTCTATGGTTCTTAGTGCTTCTTTACTGATGAGCCCGGTTGGCTCTAGTTCAGTGTGCTGTGTTAGTTCAGGGGTTGTTTTCCCCTGGTTGGTGTCCGTTGACACTTCTATTAATGGGCTATGCGATTAACTGGTTCATAGCAGTTCTAGTGACTTGGGCCTTGCGCCTGGTCCTTGCCTTACTTCCCGCCTCTGGGTCAGCTCAATGTTTGTACATCCCAGAGTACCAGTGACCTGTATTGGACGACAGTGAAAATAGGATTTTAGTCTTACCTGTTAAATCCTTTTCACTTAGTCCATACAGGTCACTGGTCTCCCACCCTGTCAAGAGACCATGCTTGGCTCTCCTGTGGCATTTAGTGGGAGACCTTCGGGGCATGCTCACAGGAGTCTTCCTTCTTGCTTACCTCTGGTCAGTTTTAGTGTCTCAAATCAATCTAGTGGCTCTGGCCTGAAGGCAGCTTAAGTAGGAGGGGAGACTCCGCCCCCTGCACACATTTGAATAATTGTTCCTGCCTATTAAAGGGGCGGATCGCCTCCCAGAGTACCAGTGACCTGTATGGACTAAGTGAAAAGGATTTAACAGGTAAGACTAAAATCCTATTTTTAACTCTAGGTACTGGAGAAAAAAATTTGCTCATGAGAGACTGCTGTTCAGAAATACAGTATGAACATGAAGTGAATTGGTGACTGTGAAGCAGGGAGCACTTCCCCTTTAAATTGAGTCAGCCTGAAAAGAATATTTTGCAGTAACAGATTTCTTAAGGTCTTTTTCCCAAGAGTCTAATTTGAAACACAGTTCTGGGGCCCTTTGGACCATAATGCAGTCTGGAGTTCTATACATTCTTTTGAGTCCGAGGGGTAATCATCTAGTGAGGCTAAATACTGAGCCCCATAAAGGTCAAAGATGCGATCCATTTTGCTGTTCCCAGTGCTATATGCAGATTCATCCTCTGATTCCCAATCAATAAAGTATACAGGGTGCTGGGCATGAGTAGCAGGTTTAGAATCCCAATCAGAAGGATCAACAAGCCAGTCCTCTAAAGCAGAGAAATCTGCTCAGGAGAATAGGATGTAACCTCTATAGCGTGAGTACTCTGAAGTTTGGGGTGCTGAGGGGCCGCTTCATTCCCAACAGTACTCAGGGCTGAAACAAAACAGATCTCAGAATGAGTCACAGAAGGGTTAACAGGTACATGGGTGTGGTTCTGTAAGTCAGCATTTACTGCAGAATCTGCAGTCTGGGAATCTACTGAAGCAAGAGATGCAGGTTTTTGACAAAGGGCTACAACGGAATCAATATGTATAATCCTATCCAGCAACACATCCACCAAACCAGGTAAGGACAAGAATATACAATTGCAGTTGTCTTGAATACTTTGCAGCTCAGTTTTCATGTGAGACACATAATGTTTAACTAAAATGTCTCTTAGCAGCTAGCTCATGAAACTCAGGGTGCAGCTAGCTCATGAAACTCAAGGTGCCCCAAAAGAAAAGAAACTGAACTGAAACTCAATAAACTGATCAATATAATCTGGCCCAGAGGAAGGGGGGAGACTGAACTAAATAGGGAGGAGGTGATTGCAAGGTAGGGACAGCTGGGAACAGATTCAGATCTCTTTAGTTTGAGTGCAGCAGCCTACAACAGCACCAAGGGAAAGTAGTGGCACTGTGATGTACTGCACCAGGCTGAGGAGAGGACAGAATCACGACACCTCTGCACTACTTTTTCAATGGCCCCCTCCACCTCCTCAGGTCTGCTAGTAATTCTTTTAGATCTGATCATCTGACTTTGTGGCACATGCCTAGGATGAAAGCTGCATACATGCAGCAATGAGTTCTTATCAGTTGGCTTGCTATACATTGAGCTGCTGAAGCCACCGGGTTCCCTCTCCACTCTCACATCCATGAAATCAATTGCCACTTCATCCAGTGTATGAGTAAATAGTATGGTATCATGTTGTGAATTAAGGAATACTTCACATGTCTCAAAGCTTTCCTTGCTATCTCTCCATATCACAAAACAATTATCAATGTATTTCCCCCAATGTAAACATTGAGAAAAACGATTGTTGTAGAACACAAACATGGGTTCAGATTGTGACCTGAAGAGTTGGCATGGGCCGTTTCCATATTGGCCCCATTTCTGTCCATTGTCTTTGTTCATAAAATACATGTTTATATCTAAAGTAATGTTTACTTAAGATAATGCGCAGGACAGTCAGAGTAAATGTAATGAATTCATCAGGCAGATCTGCTGACACAAGTACTTCTTCAACATGCCTAATACCTTCCTCATGGGTAATTGCTGTGTATAAAGATTGTACATCTAAAGTACACAGCCATGTCCCTCATCAGGCATTCCTAGCAGATTTAACTTATTCAAGAAATCAGTGATGCCAGTCAAATATACAAGTTCAGAGACCACATGTGGCTGTAATAACCTGTCCACAAAGGTGGCCAGTGGCTGTAAGATGGAATCCATGCCTTCTGCAATGGGTCTGCCCGGTGGATCCACCAGGCTTTTGTGGACCTTGGGCAGAAAGTAGAAGACTGGTTTCACCAGATTTGTATTAGACACTCAAAACAATGTCTGCCTCCTCCAAGGCTCTGATTACAACAGTTTGAATTGTCCTATTGATATTAAAAACTTGATCACTCGGCAGGACTCTATAGTGGTCCCTGTTACTCAATTGGGTTCACTTTTAAAAGGTTGCACACAAAAGCGTGTGAGACCACATAACACATTAAGCATGTCACCATGGTTAAAATGGTGACATGAGAATCTCGCACTGTATGACAGCACAAGACTTTCATGTAGCATAATGAAAGATTGCATATCCATAACTAAAACTCCCATCATGCTTACCTATCTGGTGGCTGCCGAAGGAAAGGCTTTTTTCAAGCAAGAATCTTATAGCACAGCAGAAATAAAATGGGTGTTTAATAATAAATAAAAATGATTACAATATGGTATCTGTATCTCCCCAGCCCAATTTATGGTAATTGCGCATCGATATCTCTCCTTAATCAGTGAAAGATATCCAATGCCCCAATTACATCACATAAGCATAGTATCATGGTGCCCGTGATTCTGTCTGAGCAACATTGTTATTTCCGGGTTTACCCTGGCTGTATTCTTATTGGCTCTGTGTTGATGACTCCTCCCAGGGTTTGCCTTTAAATACGCCCTCCTGTCATTCTACCGGTGCCCTTTCGTGGTGTACCCGTATCTAGCGACTAGTAGCTCTTGTTCCTGTTTCCGTGTATGACCCGGCTCGCCTGACTACGTTTAGTTCCTGACGCTCCTGTGATCCGATTCCGTTGCTGACCTTGGACTGGCTGACTAACTCCTTGAGTACGAGCTAGCTTGGCTGAGTATCTGATTCTGTTACCGACTAGGACTGGCTGACTAACTCCTTGTGTACCGAACTGGCTTGGCTGAGCATCTGATTCCGTTACCGACTAGGACTGGCTGACTAACTCCTTGTGTACTGAACTGGCTTGGCTGAGTATCTGATTCCATTACCGACTAAGGACTGGCTGACTACTCTGTTGCACAGATCTGGCTGGGCTAGTGTCTGGTGGTCCATCTAGACTGGCTGCGAATTCCATGTGTGCTGACCTGGTTGAGCTTCTGGTTCCGTTGCTCACGGGACTGGCTGACTACCTCCGTGTACCGATCAGGGCGACACCGGTTACTGACCGGTTACGTTACGTACCTTACTCTCTCCCACTCGCTTTCAGCATAGCGCCTGTTAGGCCTAACCGCTCCAATAGTCTCCTGGAGCCTGTGGGAGTACAGTCACTCACCAGTGTCTGTGTTGACTCCGGTAACCCTATAATAGTAGGGTCCAGTCTAAACCAGACTTCTGCCTGTGTTGCCTACACTCACCCTAGTGGTCTAGGGCCAGTATACTGCCAGTATATGTTGTGTCTGTTGCCTCTGTTAACCCTAGCGTGCTAGGGCCTAGTCACTGCCAGAATCCTGTCTGTGTTGCCTCCATTAACCCTAAACCCCTAGGGTCAGTTCTCTGCCAGAGTCTTGCCTGTGTTGCCTCCATTAACCCTAGAAGTCTAGGGTCAAGTGTCTACCGGTACACTATCTATGCTGCCTCCGATATCCCTAGTCCACTAGGGGATTGCCCTTCAGTTATCTATCCTTGTGTAACCTATTGCGGTGTGGGGCTGTTGAGGATATTCTTGTTCCTGAAACTATCTTTGAATTCTGCCTGCAAGACCAAGATCAACACATTTATCTTGTATTATTACTACTGTGTGTGTTCTCACCCTGACCCGAGTCAGATTTGGAAAGTACTTGGTATGGACCTCATCTGCACCTGAGTGGGGCGATTGTTTATTATTTTCAATAAAGCTTTTAAGCTTACCTAACTGTCTGAGCGTTCTTAACAAGCCGTGACACATAGTCACAGATTTCTTGTGAGCATTTATTGCACTTTCATGGCATTTTAAAATAGAAAAGGATATTACTCCGAATAAACTTCCAGTGAATGCGCATCTGTAATGCTCCATCTTCTCTCTGGGAATTGGTCAAGTGGCTTAAGGTCACATTTATTCATGGCATTAATGAGGCACTCTTGTAAGCACTCAACTATGCTGAGCGTTGCTCCTGGCTCTCTCTCCCCTTCTCTGCATGCAAAATGATAGGGCAGAGCATAGCACGCAGAGAAGGGGAGAGAGAACGCAGAGCAGCGCTCAGCATAGATAATTGCTTACATGAGTGTCTCGTTAATGCCATGAATAAATGTGACCTTAAAGTCGTAGTAATACTTACAAATTACTAATCCCCATATTGTACGCATGCTAAAAAGAAATGTATTGCCCCCAGTATCATCTATCAAACCCTTATGGTTTGAGAGATAATAGCTCGCAAAGTTCCCCCTCCCTCCACCTTCCCTGAAGTCAGTATTCTAGCTGACTGCAGGGATACCCGGTCTTATGTGCATCAGGCGGCTCTGCAGCAGAGCCAAGATTGCGTTAATAAAAAAGAAATCTTTCACTGAAACGATCTTCTACGTGTGCTTGCAAACCAAGCACACGTAGAAGACTGTTTCAGTGAAAGAATTATTTTTTATTAACTCTATCTCGGCTCTGCTGCAGAGCCGCCTGACTGTTGTACGACAGGCTTCCCCTGCAGTCAGCTACAACGCTGACTTCAGGGAAAGTGGAAGGAGGGGGGAACTTTGTGAGCTATTATCTCTCAAACCATAAGGGTTTGAGAGATGACACTGGGGGCAATACATTTCTTTTCTTTTTAGCATGTCTACAATATGGGGATTAGTAATTTGTAAGTATTACTATCCTTTTAAGCCACTGACTGCTTCTCAGACCAAAGATGGAGCATTACAGATGCGTATTCATGGGAAGTATATTTGGAGTAATAACCTCTTCTATTTTAAAATGCCATAAAAGTGCAATAAATGATGACAAGAAATCTGAGACTATGCTTGTGTGATGCCATCAGGGCTTCGGATATCTTTCACTGATTAAGGAGAGATATCTGATGCGCAGTTACCATAAATTGGGTTTATTTTATTTCTGCTGTGCTGTGGGGTGAGATTCTTGCTTGAAAAAGCCTCTCCTTCAGCGTCCACCAGGTAGGTAAGCATGATGGGAGTTGTAGTTACAGGTATGTGATCTTTCACTGTGCAACATGAGAGTCTCATGTCGCCATTTTTATCCAGGCGATATGGTTACTGTGTTAAAAGGTTGCATGCTTTTTTGCGTTTGACCAAGAGCATGCGACCTTTTAAAAGTATACCACTGTATACTGTACCTCTGTTCTACTCAAGTTGCTGCCTTTCAGTTGACCTTCCCATCTGATATTCTCTACCTCCCTAGTAACTACCTGGGAGTTGGCAATCAGAGCAGGATGGTATACTGGTGGATTAAAGAGACTTTTTGGTTTACAACCAAAAAACATATACATACTTGGTAGTTGATGTACAAGACTTCCCAGGAATTCAGGGTCAGCAGCTTGGCTGTCCTGTAGATTTTCTTGTGGTGCCTATCCTGAAAATAAAATACGTAAGTTAATAGAACAAAAACATTTTTGTAAATCAACAACCGTAGAGAAAACATTCCCCTTTATGAGTAGGCAAAACCTTAGTCTCTTCCTCAGAACCTTTAATTGTATGTCTGTGAGTGTCAGTGGGGATAGATTATATAACCCTTCTTCTGCTGTTGCGTCTGGACTTGATATTGCACAATGTTTTTTGCGTCTTTTGGATCCTTTACTTCTCCTGGTTTTCCTCCTGTAGGAGCCTTTATTCTCCCTACAAAAGGAGTTTCTACTCTTTGTGCGCTTATCGTCGAGTCAGATGAACTGGTAGATTCAATATCAGTTCCTGAGGGTAGTTCCAGTGTCCCAGTGGGCTTATGAACAGTCCATTCCATTCTCAGATTTCTCCATGTAGGTACTCTGTCATACTGATAGTCCAATGGGTCCCTTTTAAACTTCTTTAGCTTGAAGGCCTCTAGCTCCACTTTGTTTTTCAATCAGGACATTCAATTCTGCCAATGCATTTTTATTTTGCTCTGCATCCAACTGTACACTTAACCCTTTGAGTGCCAGATAGGTATCCAGTGCATTGCTTTGCAATGCACTAGATACCCCCTCTTGCACTCAGAGGGTTCATTGACTTTTTATGGTGGTAACAGAGTCCTGGAGTGCTTTCATTTCTTTAGTAAGGCTCCACAGTCAGGATCATTTGGTCTACTGATCACTTATTAAGAATCTGGTACCACCTTTTCAGTAGTTCCTCCAGATGCTGTTGAGTGTAGCCGAAGTATTCCTCCTGCTTTTTCCACTGTCTGCTGGTAGTCACAGAACCACACATACACTGTCGGACACCTCAGTTTTGTTTTGTTTTCCCTCTGACAGTTATAGAACCATATACACTGTCTGACATGCCATACTTGTACCACTGTCCCACCTCTATGGTTTGAGAGATATAAGCTTTGAAAGTTCCCCTTTCCCTCTGGATATTTCCAATTATGTTCTTCAATATACATTTCTACACTCCCAAAATATATAACATTTTGCATCAAATTTCACTTATAAATATCTAGAGGCTATTGCACACACTATATATCTATGTCAACACATATTTTAATTAAGATCTCGACCAACCTGGCTCCAGCAAATTAGAAAACATTTAAATAATAAATATAAACTCTTTATAAAAATAAATGCATAATAAATAAAATAGTATATAAATAGATAATAATATCAACCCACATTAGCAGCCAGGAGTACTGGAGTTAATGTCTAAAACATCCCCATGTTGCATCATTTGCAAAGTGTCTAACTAATGCACCCATGGATCACAACTTAGAATATGCCCCAGGGTACACATACAGATAGACAATGAAAATGTAAAACATTTAGTAAATACTCTTTCTTGTGATCCGTGGGTGCATCAGATAGACACTTTGAAAATTATGCAATGTGGAGGATGTTTTATACCTTACCACCAGTACTCCTGGCTGCTAATTATTTATTTATTTATTTATTTATTATTTATGTTAAGGGGTTTCTTTTTTGCTGGAGGCTGTTGCTATGTTTATATGATGTTTTATTTTATACGATGCTTGTGTTAAAGGGATAGTAATACTTATAATAAAGTGCAGCACCAAGTCTTCTTTATTCTATTTGTAGTGATATATTTCAACATTAACAGTTTTGTAGTTCAACCACAACTGAACTCGAAAGGATCCCTCTCCCTCCTTTTTCCCTTCGTCACACTGCCTCTCATGCTGGTCTGGATGGAGAGCGTTGAGGCACAATCTTCAGTACCAATCAAGCGACAACAGACACAGATGATGTACATGGAAGCTGATTAGACCATGCTGTTGTGATTTAATGCAGTATACCGGTATATGAGGGGACGCTGAAGAGAACGGGAGAAGCTATAACTGCCTTTACTTCCTAAGTGTATGACGTGTTATCACTGGCAGCAGTAAGAAGACAACAAATTGGTGAGGTTGATCCTCATTATACATTTCCCCGTTTATATTGTGAAGGTGTGCATCCTGTTCCGAGGTGATTGAGGTCTTCTACATTGGCTTATACCCTTTATCTGCTGGTGCGCTATATATGTGCTTTATTTCTGGTGTGGCTTATGCAAAACAAAAGAACTGATGCTTTACTAACAGTGTCCGGATTGAGAGACTTACTCGAATTGTGTTTACTAATGCTTGCAAGCTTTATTTTTTGTTGGGCCCAGCCAACGGGACTTAACAGTATCAGTGTCTTCAGCGTATCCTTGAGGATTGCTGTTTTTTTATCTTAGATAGTATAGTAGTATGTTATTGGGGGTAGGAGGGGTTCTTTTATTTGGGGGGGGTATTAGGGTTATGTGTTCATTACTGTATTGTTGAATTTTTGATACTATAGACATTCTCATAATACATTTTTGAGAAGTTGGAGTGCTGGTTGGGATCAGCTGACTGAGGATCAGAAAATAAAGATAACTGACCCTTATAAAGTAGATAAAGGCTATAAAAAGATTTCTAAATGTTTCTTTCGTGCAATTTCTACTGTCTAAAATGTCATTAACAAATGGAAGTTAAGGGGAACTGTTAAGGTCAAGACAATATCTCAAAGAGAAAGAAAAATCTTAGCTAGAACTATTCGCAGACTGGTCAGGAATGGGAAGCAAAATCCCCATATCAGTGTAAAGAACCTGCAGGAAAGTTTAGCTGACATGGGAGTAGTGGTGTAGTGGAAGTAGTGCTTGCACAAACACAAGCTGCATGGTAGAGTCATCAGAAGGAAATTTTACCTGTGACCTCATCACAAAAGTCAACATGTGTAGTATGCAACACAACACTTTGTTAATCCAGAGGCTTTTTGGAACCAAGTGCTGTGGTCTGATGAAGTTAAAATTGAACTCTTTGTCTACTATCAGAAAAGAACATTTAGAGGGGAAAAAGGAGAAGCGTGTGAAGAAAAGAACACCTTGCCAGCTGTTAAGCATGGGGTTGGATTTATTATGCTTTTGGGATTGTGTGGCAACCAGTGACACAGGAAATGTGCAGGTAGAGTGAAGAATACGTTCTACTAACTATGAACAAATCCTGTAAGCTAATGTCCCACAGTCAGTGGAAAAAGATGAGGCAGAAATATATTGGATATTTTAAGAAAATATCCAAAACATAACTCATAATTAACTATGAACTACTTCAAGAAAGGAAAGTTTCAGGTTTTGGAATGGTCTTCACAGCCCCTAAACTTGAATATTGTTGGAAATCAGTGGGTAGATCTCAGACATGCGGTGCGTGCAAGATGGCCTAAGAATATTTTTGATCTAGAAGCATACTGCTAAGAAGAGTGGGGGGGAAATTCCTAAAGAAAGAATAGAAAGACTGATAGCTGGCTACAAGATACATCAGGAGGCTGTGATTTCTGCCAAATGGGAGTTATTCAGTATTACTATTACTAGGTGGGCAAAACAGCAAATGCAAATGCAGCAATTGTAAGTGTACAAGGAGATATTCTGGAGATCTATTTTGTGTCCATTTTGATGATATTTATTCTTCTCTTTCATAGTTAAGAATTTGTCTGGGGGGGAGGCGGAGTTGACTGCCACGGAGTATGGACGTGTTCTGAGCGGCTCTTAGGCCAAGGCGCTACAAATTTGGGCAGAACTGCTTTGCTTACCTTCCAACTAAGCCACATTTGGGAACAGCTACTCCTCATGGCTTCTATAAAGAAAAAACAGAGATCTACTAAGCAGATTTCAAAGATTACCAGTTTTATCTCTCAGCGCCACACTGATCCAGAGGCCTCACGCGATGATATGGAGGCGGACGCCTCTCCTCCGCACAGCAACGCCAGCCCAGCACTGTCCTACAATGTGGATCGGAACTCAGATGGAGACGTTCCTGAACTGTTTGAGAGATCCCCGTCACCGCCTAGATCTCTTACAAAAGATGACATTGCACACCTACCGACTAAAGCTGATCTCAGGGCTATGGTGGACGAAGTGAAAGAGGCGGTTCGGGTAGAGTTGGCTGGGATCAGGACTGATCTTACTCAGTTGGGTCAGCGAGTATCTACGTTGGAGAAGGAAAAGGAAGACCTGATCCAGAACCAGACATCATTGGAACGGATAGTTTTCCAACAGGATGACACATTGGAACGTAGGTTGGATCGTATGGATGATGTGGACAATCGGAATAGGAGATGCAATCTGCGCATACGAGGTCTCCCTGAAAATGTCCCAGGGAAGGATTTAAAGGCTGTCCTGGATACTATTTTCCATGAG
Organism: Rhinophrynus dorsalis; assembly: GCA_037306005.1. Lineage (NCBI taxonomy): Eukaryota > Metazoa > Chordata > Amphibia > Anura > Rhinophrynidae > Rhinophrynus > Rhinophrynus dorsalis. Next base: position 534,733,128 of record CM074719.1, read on the forward strand.
GTGCTGGAGATACCAAAGGACCGCTCCCTGCCGTTGGACAGGGCTCATAGAGCATTACGGCCTCGTGGGGGTCAGGGCGACCCTCCCAGAGATGTGATCTGCTGCTTCTCCCAGTATCCAGATAAAGAATTGGTATCGCAAAAAAGCAGAGATCGTGGTGATATATCTTATGCAGGGGTCACGATTCGCATTTTCCAAGATCTGGCGCCACGCACCCTGCAGCAGCGGAGGGACATGAAGCCTCTTACCGACCATTTGAGGGCCCACCAGATACGTTACAAATGGGATTTCCCCTTCTCCTTACAAGTTACGCATATGGGCCGGTCTGTATCGCTTCGCTCACTGGATAAGATTTCCACATTCTGCACTAACCTAGGTATTTCAGTCCCAAAGTTGCCAGGCCAGGAGCTTGATTCAGCTACCTCACATTCACCTTCGAGACCTCTCTCAACTAGCTTGCCCACCTCTACGACTGAGCGGCACTTACCTTCAAGTACTTTGCCGGAACTGAAGAAACCTCGATGGGATGCTGCTCCCTGGGTGCCCGGTGCTGCAATCCTACATCAACGCTAGAGGAATCCTTTTGGTGATTTACTTTTCCAGGGTCCCATGATTGCGGACTTAGCTTCTACTGTGCCCGAATCTGTGAGTTGGATATGGGGCCCTCCCATTTCCCCATTTTGACTTTGGTTCCTAAGTTGGATTACTTGAGGTGACTGAAAGGGGACTGAGTCTCTAAGCTTTTTCACCGGTATTCATATATAACTGTTTCATAACTTCTATGTTTTATGTAATGCTATTATTATTACCCATCCACTTAATGTATGGTTGTTGTTTTTTTTTTGTTTTGTTTTGGTTTTTTGTGTGTGTGGTGGGTGCCACCCCTTCCCTCCTGCGGAGGACAGTTTCTTTCTCCTGCTTCAGACCCTTTTATGGTAGTATGAGACGGGGGGATGTTGCTATGGTGGGGGGTAGGGATGGACGGATGTGGAGAGTAGGTGTAGCTGTGATGGGGGCATGTATGAGGGAAGTAGTTTTTTACAGTTGGGGTCGAATTAGAGTATTTGTGGGGCTTGGGTCTGAGGCGGGAGAAACAATGCCTCGGTGGGTCGGCCGGGGCCTATTAATACATTGTTTTGCACTCTCTGATTTCCTAGTGTGCAGACTATGAGTTCTGGTTGTGTGATATGCAATGAGATCATTGAGTGTCTATTTATATGGCCTCTCCCTTTTTGATACCCTAACTGGATTGTTCTTCTCTCTATTCAGATATCGGGGCTGCTGCTACTCTTCTGTTGTTCTTTTCTCCTTGAGTCTTCGGGGCCGGGAGGCTTGGGATTCTGGAGTGTTGGGAGCTGCCCCGAATCTCTTTCAGTCATAGAGGCAAGTACTGTTCCTCTATATGTTTGGTCCCCTTTTTTCTCATCTCTAGTATAAGTAAAGCAGTTATTGGTTTATTTACCAGGACACTTGTGGCGTCTTGGCTTGATATCTGCTCTGTTGCATTCTGTGCTTATTCCCCCCGAGACCTTTTTTGGTCTACCTGTGATAGTCTGACAGGTGTCAGGCTTGGTGCCTGACGTCCTGCCCACAACTACTTCTCCTTTTCTTTCTAGTTTCGGTTGACGCCGAGAAGGCCTTTGACCGGGTCAGTTGGCCATATCTACGGAGTTTGCTTGAATACTTGGGGTTAGGTCCGTTGGGTCTCCACTCCATTTTTAGTTTATATACAGAACCTTCTGCTCGAGTCCTGGTGAACGGTTACCTGTCTGCGCCATTTCTGATACGGAATGGCACTAGACAAGGATGCCCCCTATCTCCTCTCATCTTTATCTTAGTCCTGGAACCACTACTCTCATTGGTTAGGGCTACTCCTTCTATTTCAGGCATCCCTATGTCCTTTTCAGTTTCCAAGATAGCAAGTTTCGCGGATGACATGCTCTTTACTATAGCTGATCCATTGATCTCCTTACCTTCTTTGATTCGTTTATTGGATGACTTTAGTGCGATATCTCAGTTTAAGATCAATTTCTCTAAAATGGAAATTCTACCGGTGGGAGTCCCGGCTCCAGTCTTACAAACTTTGCGCAGTAAATTCCCCTTTTCTTGGGCCCTGGATCACATATCTTACCTTGGGATCCTCTTATCTTCAGATCTGCGTACTTTGGTCCATTTGAATACTTCTAGAATGTTGAAAACTATCACTGATGATTTGGAATCATGGAGGTTTTTGCCTATTTCATGGTTTGGAAGGATAAATATTGTGAAAATGATAATCTTGCCAAAATTGTCATACTTGTTTAAATGTATCCCTCTCCGTTTTTCTACTACATCACTAAGAGCTTTTCAATCAGTGCTGACTACTTTTATCTGGGCAAGTAAACATCCACGTCTCTCTGTAGTGGAACTCAGCTACTCCAGACACAGAGGAGGAATGGGCTTACCATATGTGAAATGGGTGTATTTGGCAACGAATTTGAAAAAATTGGTGGATAGTTACAACCAGTCATCCCTAGAGTGGGTCAAGGCGGCTCTCCTGGATATCTCTTTGCCCTTGGTTTCTGGTATTCTATGGTCTTCGAAGTACTCCTCTTTTCCACCCTTTCATTCTCATCCAATACTTAGTCACCTTTTTGATGTCTGGCGCCGTGCTGCTGGTCCGACTGTGCTGGCTCCTTACCCCTCTCCCTGCCTCTCTGTTTGTGGCCATCCGGACTTTCACCCAGGATGGCTTGGTTCTACTTTTCTAAAATGGAAACTTAGAGAAATTCATACTTTACAAACATTAATGCCAGAAGGCACCCTTCTTCCATTTGCCGAATTAGAGCAATGGTTGCGACCTATGAAGCTTTCAACCTGGGAATACCTGCAATTACAACATTTTGCTTTATCGCTGGGCAGTCTAGGTTATGAATCTCGTCCTCTCACGTCTTTTGAGAATGCTCTCACCTCAGGCAACCTACAAAAATGGACGGTTTCAAAACTGTATTCTTTCATAAGCACACCTGTAGACAGACATAAACCCTGGTTCTACAGTAAATGGGAAAGGGATCTAGCTTTCACCTGGGACCTAGATAAATGGTACTCTGTAGCTGCTAAACTTCTACGTTCCTCTAGAGATACGCCACATCAGGAATTAAATTTCAAACTTCTTACGCACTGGTACTGCACTCCAGAGAAACTTGCGAAGATGTACCCGGGCACGTCTTCTCAATGCTGGAGGTGTGGACTAGCGGTGGGTACGGCAGCTCATATACGGTGGTTTTGCTCGAAGATCTCTTCCTTTTGGGGTGAGATCTTTGATTTTATTCGGGATACACTTCAATGTCAGGTGATTTGGGAGCCGCTTAATGTACTGTTTTTCCATGCTCTTTTGGCCAAGACCAGTAAAGATCCTGCGCCTAAATTGCTATCTTCACTTCTCAATGTGGCGAAAGCCATGATTCCACTCCATTGAAGGAGGGAGGCTCCTCCTTCCTTGCGGGAGTGGAAAACCTCGGTGAACTGTCTCCTTTCTATGGAAAAAATTCATGCCTTGTCCACACACACCTTCCCTTCCTTTTTGGAGGTGTGGAGCCCTTGGATGAGAGCAATTGGGGATGTTTAGTTCCTCCAGATGCTTCAAAAAATTTTTTCAGGGACTCTGGTAGGCATGGTTCTCTTGTTACATTACAACGACTTAGTGGGCTGTTTCCCTTACGAATGTCTACCCCGTATGCCGTCTGTTGGGGGATTTTGGGGTAGTCTTTTGTGCTGACGTATTAATATCTTACTTATATTACTTGCCCTTTTGACATCCCATCCCTCTCCTGATTCTGTGTGAGTATGTGTAAATATATATATATTTTTTTTTTTCTCCCCTCCTCCCTTTTTCTTTCACTTTCAGCTTATCGTTGCTTTCATCTGCTATATTAAGGTTCTACCTGGACAATTCTGTCAGTTAGAAATTACACCCTTGATTACCTTCTGACTTCAGGCTCTGTTTCCTCTTTCTCGTTATTTGTTGCTCTTCTGTCTGGAGCTTATCTAGTGCTCGCTCTTTTTCCTTTCTCTTCCTTTTTTCTTCTTCTCAATCATCTATACTCCGGCTTTTATTTCCATACAATTATATGTTTTCTTCCTTGTCTCTTATATATACTTGCTCTCACTTCTTCTATATTCTTCTTTCTCTCTAATGCCCTGATGTATGTGTGTATTATAGTTTCTTTCCTAATGTGTTATCTTATAGCTTTACTCACTTACAAGTATTTCATATTTTTCAAATTTCACTGAATAGATAACGGCTTTGAATTATTCACACTTTATAATTCTATTACTGATATGTTCTATGTTTCATCCAGTAGAGTGTGTTATATATAGCTATGAGCTACACTGTTTGGTATTTGAACTTCCTCCTTTGGTAGTCTACAAAGGACGTTCACGGACTTAGCATCCTAAACCTTCATATATTGTTTATTGTACTGAGACATATACGTAGTTATGCCACTACTTTAGTAATGCTCATTCTGCTTATGTTTATGTACCATTTTCATTTATTTCAATAAAGCTTTTGAAATGAAAAAAAAAGAAAAAAAAGAATTTGTCTGAATCTATTCCTAAGTACTGTAGACAATTGAGGGTTGATTAGATACTTGGTAAGGAATCTGAACACTGAGTCATTGAGGTAGTTGGGATTGATGTGTTAATTAGTACCTGTTAGATCTAGTTACATACTGTTTTGCTAATTAATGGGAGTTGCCGTCTGTGTATATAAGTAGGTTTGTTATTAGCTGGGCTAATTACTAGCTGGGCAAAGCAGCAAATGCAAGTGCAGCAATTGTATGTGTACAAGGAGATACTCTGGAGATAATCTGGAGGTGATCTGTGATGATTAAAGTCAGAAAACAACTGCAAAATTTGAAGGTATTTTACTCTTTGTCCCCTGATTATGTTAGTGCTGTGAACATGTCAGGCATGTGGCAGTGCAATGGATGTTTTGCTTTTTTCCCCCGTGAATCCTTTTGGAGGTTCAGAAATTGTCCAATTTGTCAGCAATTTTCTGTTTTACAAAAGGAGATTGATAATTTGAAGACTGAAATATACAAGATGTCTGTGAGCTCCACACAGATACAAAAGAAACAAGTGCCACTGCCTCAGAGACTTCCAAGAAATGGCAGATGGACTACAGTTTGTTCTGGAAGGGTAAGAGTTGTGGAGAAGAGGCATGTCCCACAGTCTGTGCCTCTTCATAATTCCTTTGTTGCACTTTCAGAACACTGCCTTAATATTGGAACAACTACGGAAGCAGAGACTACTGGTTCACCAGCCTGTAATCCACAGGTAAATCATACTGCAGCCACTGACAAACTGACAAAGGTAAGAAATGAAAACTGGTTTGAGAGGAAGCAACTATTATTGGGGGATGCCATATTAAGAGGCGTGACTCTGGAGGATAGTCGTGGTGCTGGCAAAGAAGTCAGATGTCTTCCTGGTGCTACAGCTCACAGAGATAGAAGACACATTTTAAAAATTGTTAAGGAAGCAAGACAGAATGGAGAGTTGGATGTCATAGTCCATTTAGGGACAAATGATTTGGTTTGTAATGAGGTAAATGTGGTAAAAGATGTTTTTAAGACGCTATGTAAGGATCTGCAGCAAGTTGCTTCCACTGTATCTGTTTCAGAGCTTCTGCCAGTGTATAAGGAAGATGATGGTAGGATGCAGCAAATTAGAGGCTTTAATTCATGGCTAGGGAAGTGGTGCCAAAAACATGGATTTGGCTTTGTTTCTCACACTAACCCTATTTGGTGTAACAAGGAATTGTACAAAAAGGATGGCTTGCATCTTTCTTAAAAGGGAGCAGAGGTTCTCAACAAGCAATTCAGAAGTTTTCTTAACAGGTATTTAAACTAGTAGAGGGGGCAATGGAATGATACAGGATAAAACCAATTGCCCCCCAGAGCATTGTACAGATTAATTTGATCAAGGTGTGTCTGTGGCACATAGGTCAAAAACCAGTAGACTTAGAGCAATGTGTACAAATGCATGCAGTTTAGGGAATAAGATCCCTGAACTCATTGCAATAATAACTAGTGAAGATGTGGACTTAGTGGGGATTACTGAGACCTGGTACAATGAAAAAAATGACTGGGATATAGAAATACCAGGGTATTCTCTATTTAGAAAAGACAGGAAAGGCAGAAAAGGAGGAGGGGTTGCTATTTATGTCAAAAATAGCTTAAAGGTTAGTCCTGTACAGGGTATGGAGGAGAACACAGAGAGTGGATAACTTTAGAATATGGAAATAAGATGGTCATTAGTATAGGTGTGATCTATAGACCCCCAGGACAAGCAGAGGAGTTGGATCAACTGCTGGTCAAGGAAGTAACTAAGATGAATGTGAAAGGAGAGGTTATTATTATTACGGTGGACTTTAATCTTTCTGATGTGGACTGGAAAAACCAAGCAGCAGGTTCAGCCAGGAGTAGAGATATCCTAAATTCTTTACAAGGATTAGCTCTTAGTCAATTAGTAGAAGAGCTGACTAGGAAGGAAGCCAGGCTAGATTTGTTATTTACTAATGGAGACTTGGTATCAGATATAGCTGTAGGAGAGTGTTTGGGCTCCAGTGATCATCAATCTGTGTGGTTTAATATAAAGACAGAGGCGGAGTTGCAGCACACAAAAACAAAGGTTCTAGACTTTAGAAAGTCTGATTTTTTCTAAAATGGAAACATTTTTATGTCAGTCTTTAACAACTTGGAGATCTTTAGATGGGATTATCTGAAATGTGTTTTACTAAACACAACAGAACATTGCATTAGGCAAGTCAGCAAGAGTAAAAGAAAAAGAAAACCACAGTGGTACTCTGCAGAAGTGTCAAATATAGTAAAGGAGAAAAAAGAATCATTTAAGTAATATAAGCAGACGCAGAAGGAAGAAGATAGGTATTGATACAAAACTAGGCTGAAGGAGGCCAAATGCATTATTAGATGTGCCAAAGCATACACAGAGGAAATAAAAAGGGGGGATACATTTTTTTTAGATATATAAGTGAAAGGAGGAAAATGAAACAATGAATAGTTAGACTGAAAACAAAAAATGGAAACTATGTAGATGAGAATAAAGGGCTAGCTGACTGTCTCAATGAATATTTTTGTTCAGTTTACAGAGGAAGATGAAGGGAATGGACCTCTGTTAGAAAAAAAGAAATGGCAAGACATGGAAAACATGCATGTTTACAGAGGAAGAAGTTCTACTTCAACTTTCTAAGGTAAAAACAGATAAATCAATTGGACCAAATGGGATTCACCCAAATTTGTTAAAAGAACTTAAGTGTATTCTGGAAAAACAGAATTATTCAATCAATCGTTATCAACAGTAGTTCCAGAAGACTGGAAGATAGCAAATGTAGTACCGCTTCACAAAAAAGGTAGCAGGGGAGAGTCTGGTAACTACAGACCAGTAAGTCTTACATCAGTAGTGGGAAAATTAATGGAGACTATGCTAAAGGAAAAAATTGTTGAATATCTGAATTTGAATGGCTTGAAAGATACCAAACAGCATGGGTTTACAACAGGGAGATCTTGTCAAACTAACCTCATACATTTGTTTTGACTGGATAACTAAAATAATAAACCAAGGGTGAGCAGTAGATAACACTTATCTAGATTTCAGTAAAGCATTTGACACTGTCCTTCATAGAAGACTTATTAATAAATTGCAGTGTTTGGGTCTGGATACAAAACTAGTTAAATGAATAAGGCAATGGCTGAGTGACAGGAGACAGAGGATGGTGGTCTTTGGAGAATATTTGGACAAAAGGAGTGTTACTAGTGGGGTACCTCAGGGATCTGTACTAGGGCCCATTCTTTTTAATATTTTTATTAGTGATATTGCAAAAGGTCTTCAAGGTAAGGTATGCCTTTTTGCAGATGATACAAAGATCTATAATAGGGTAGACATTCCAGGGGGAATAAGCCATGTACACCATGGCTGTGACATTATCCAATTGAATCCTTACTGGTTTGGCCTTCAAGTGTGAGGTCCAGTATACAAGGGCCAGATGGATCACCCTTAGTTCTAGAACAATGAGGGACTGGAGTGACTTCTTCTGCAGTCCACCTGCCCTGGACTAACAGGTAACCCAGAACCACACCCCAGCTGCTCAGGCTGGCATCCGCTGTGACCAGACTCCATTCTGGAATCACAAAAGGTTTTCCCTAATTCAAGTTGCACTGGTGCAGCCATGACTGCAGGTCTCTGCTCTCTTCCAGAAAGAGGGAGATCTGGCGATCCAGGTGTGCCCGGATTCCCTGACCAACTCTGAAGAATATGTCTCTGAAGTTCCCTTGTGTGTACCTGAGAGTAACTTACAGCCTTGACACCAGTCTGCCCAATACTTTAATATACTCCCTGATCGTAACCGAGTGCCACTCCAGGGCCTGAGATACCTCCTGCATTACCAGAGAGATCTTTTCCTCTGGCAGTAAAACCTGCCCCGACGGGTGTCAAACCTCATCCCCCAGGAACACCAATTCCTGAGAAGGTACCAGAGAGGACTTCATCATGTTTAGAAACCACCTGTGGTGGATAAGAAGCCAGGCACAGTCTTGGAAGTGTTGGGCCAGGAGCTCATCTGATGGAGCTTTGAGCAAAAGATCCTCCAGTAAGGGTGTCGTGGAGATGCCACTGGTATGAATGAAGGCTGCTAAGGCCCCCATGCCACTGGTAAATGCTTGGGGCACAGAAGCCAGGCCAAATGGCAGAGCTGTGAACTGGTAATGATCTGAGCCATAGGCAAAGTTAACAGAATTGATTAAAAAAATCAATTACTCATATTCATGCAACAATATATGTGATTTTATTTAGGCATAAATAAAATGTGATATAGTTTAATAATCAGTGAATTGATATAGAGGTGTACACAGAATTGACTCGGTAATATATCTTAATGTAACCAAGTCCTATAGTAAGATATATAGCTATAAATGAAATTACAATACAATAAAATATATCAGATGACTATACAGATAACATAACAGCATATAAGCCTTACATATACGTATCCAGAGCTATAAGCTAGCAATATTTGATGACAGCAGCATAGCAAGGGTTAATTGTTCCTTACAATTAATTATAGTACAGTTGGTTGCAGCAAAAAATGTCCCAGATCTGCTAAATATAATTTAACTATCTGCTGTTTTCAATATGCATACCTATTGGATATAATACAGAATTGTGAAGTATATTTCACAGTAATAGACTGCATTACCTCATTATAATCCTAAGCAAAATAATAATATAGTTGAAGAGCCCATGTGCACGGGCAACAGTGCCAGCCGTTCACGGTGCAGTCATGCGCAGTAGAGAGAGCAGGGAGCAGGGAGCTCCAAGTTCAGACCATGGTCCTCTCTGCACACACAGTCTGAATTCGGAGCTACCCGCTCTGTATCAGTAGTGTCACGGGCAGTCTCAACTGCACATGACTGCAGAAAGTGCAGCAGTCTGTACTGCGCATGACTGCGTTCTTACAAACTTTTAGTGAATTATTATAAGGAGGATGTTTATAGAAAAGCAAGGATAACATGAATAGATAAATGCAACATATACCATAAAGATTATAATGGCAAAATCATGTATGTTACACAATACAGCACTGCAGGGGTTAACCAGAACTATGGATAGCAAAGGATCAGCCATAACTGAATCCACAATGGCGAACGCTGCCTTGCTCTGTCAAGATTTTCACATGTGACTATCTCAAAAGATCAAGACCACGCACTGATACCACCACGCATTCAATGCAATGAGCAAACAGAATAAAGGAATCTCTCATCAGAAACACATACAAAAGAGAAACAGAAGGAAAACTTCCCAGACAGCAATGCAAGGGTTAATTATGAACACCAGATCAATGGAGCACAAAGACCATCTCAGAACAGGTCTATGTGAATCATCTGCACATGCTTGTGGTTTCAAGCATATCCCACAGCATTCATATGCAGACTTACACACACATACTAAACAAGTGGCTCTGCAGGTGTCAGCAATGCTAGTATCATGGTGCCCGTGATATACGGGCGACATTTTGACATGTTGACTTCCTGACATCTTTTATTGGCTACGCTGTCTTTGCTCCTCCCAGTGACAGTGTCACGTTTTTTTAAGACACTCAGACCATTGGGTGAATAAGAACACAGTTTTATTAAAATAAGATAAGGCAATAACACGCCCTCTAGTGGTGGTAAATATACACAGTGGTAATATATAGATACAATGGTAAATGCACAAATGACTGATAAGTACAATTACACAGTAATAGAATAGCGTATACCCCTCAGGGGTTAAGTCCTTGATAACAGTCAGTCTCAGATGTGGATGTTTGGAACGCCCAGGGTGTTATAAGGCTGTGCTGGAGACCAAGTCTATCACCGGCAGGATACTGGACTGCCTCGCCACGGTGTTCAGTAAGAAGCACAAGAGTCCTCTTAGCCCCCTCGGGCGTACCTACTGTACCTGCTTCAACTAGTGCAAGTGCAGATGGCCCCCACGGACATGATTGGAACTGGCCTTCAATGCGAGAACTGCCAAGCCTCCTCAGACTTAACCGGACAACAGGATAGCACCCGCTAGAGCCGACAGCCCCCACGGGCGTGATAACCGGAATACGAATGCTGATGCCTGTGCCTGCCACCACTCGGTTAAGCGGAATCGCTCAATGAACAAGAGAGAGAGTCTCAGGCTCCCAACCGGCCCAAACGGATGTAAACACTCTGCAAGGATGTGTGAAGCTGCCGATGAAGAGCGGCCAGCTCAGCAGTAGTATTCACCAAGAAAGAGACTCTTACAGGAGTAGCGATAGAGTGGAACCCAGCGGCACTGCTAGGGTTAATTAGCACATTTACTCGAGGCTTTTCAGCGGTATAGCAAGGCTCTGCGGTCTGAGGGAGGCGCGTATACGCACAACTCTGCAACGGAAAATGCACTGCACTGATCGGAGTACACCAGGCAAGGCAGTCACACCAAAAGCTGGAACAGTAGATAGAAATGTCGCGGCGGTGACAACTGGAACACAGGTCACTGTACAAAGCAGGAGTCGTTCTTCGGAGCGGGAAGTCAGCCAGGCCGGGTCGGAGCACGTAGAAGGCAGTCACACAAGCCGGGTCGTACACAAGCAGGAACGTCAGCCAAACCGGGTCAGGATCCAAGGGTGGTAGTCAGACGGGCCGGGTCATACACGAGCAGGAACACAGGAGAATAGTCAAGACAAGCCAAGTCGGTACACAGGAATCAGGAACACAGCAACAGTAACTGGCACAGAAACACCACGAAAGGGCGCCTGACAGTTGTGCTAGCCAGGTATAAAAAGGTCACCAGGGGGCGGGCCAAACCAACACAGCAAATCAGTATCTGTCATAGATGAGACTGACAGGAATCACAGGCACTGTGATAGTACCCCCCTCTCAAAGACCCCCTCTCCCCGCTCGAGGTCTGGGTTTAGAAGGGTATTTAGAGTGAAAGCTGCGTAGTAATCTGGGTGCGTGGAGGTCCCCTTGATGAACCCACGAACGTTCCTCAGGACCATAGCCCTTCCAATGAACCAAGTATTGCAGCTTTCCTCTAAATCTCCTAGAATCAATAATGCTCTGCACCTCATACTCTTCTTGGCCCTGGACATCCACCGGCCCAGGAATCACTGGCGTAGTAGTATAGCGATTTGTCACGGTTTATTATGACTCTCAGACACAAGTTTTAGGTAAAAATCAATTTTATTGAAATAATAAAATAATAACGTAGGATGGCAATCACATACATACAGATATATTGAATATAACAAGACAGAAGGCAGACTCTACCGGTCCTGTCAATATACCGGACAGGACAGTCTGAAGTAATACAATGTTAGGCTCTACCGGCCTTGCCAATACCAGGTAAGGCAACCTGCAGATGGAATCGCATAACGGTTCTACCGGCCTTACCAAATTACCGGGCAAGGCAGCCTCAATAGATTCATAATGTAGGCTCTACCGGCCCTGCCAATACCGGGTAAGGCAACCTCAGATGGAATGTGGCAAAAGGTTCTACCGGCCTTACCAATACCGGGCAGGGCAGCCCAGAGATAGTAGCAGCAGTCAGATGGTAATGGCAAATTGACAGGATCGTAAGCAACCCAGTGTACACACACTGAGACTAACAGGGGAATCGTAAAGCCGCAAGGCTTTGGAGCAAACCAGCGTCCGCACGCTGGGACCAACACTGAATTGTATAGCCGATAGGCTTAGGAGCAAACCAGTGACCGCACACTGGTGTAACAAGCGAGTTAGTATAGCCGTAAGGCTTAGGAGCAAACCAGCGTCCGCACGCTGGGACCAACACAGGATAGTACAGCCGATAGGCTTTGGAGCAAACCAGTGACCGCACACTGGTGTAATAAGCGAGTTTGTCTAGCCACAAGGCTTTGGAGCAAACCAACGTCCGCACGCTGGGACTAACACAGGATTGTATAGCCGATAGGCTTTGAAGCAAACCAGTGACCGCACACTGGTGTAACAAGCGAGTTTGTCTAGCCGCAAGGCTTTGGAGCAAACCAACGTCCGCACGCTGGGACTAACCCAGGATTGTATAGCCGATAGGCTTTGGAGCAAACCAGTGACCGCACACTGGTGTAACAAGCGAGTTTGTCTAGCTGCAAGGCTTTGGAGCAAACCAACGTCCGCACGCTGGGACTAACACAGGATTGTATAGCCGATAGGCTTTGGAGCAAACCAGTGACCGCACACTGGTGTAACAAGCGAGTTTGTCTAGCCGCAAGGCTTTGGAGCAAACCAGCGTCCGCATGCTTGGACCAACACAGGATTGTATAGCCGATAGGCTTTGGAGCAAACCAGTGACCGCACACTGGTGTAACAAGCGACTTTGTATAGCCGCAAGGCTTTGGAGCAAACCAGCGTCCGCACGCTGGGACCAACACAGGATAGTACAGCCGATAGGCTGTGGAGCAAACCAGTGACCGCACACTGGTGTAACAAGCGAGTTTGTATAGCCGCAAGGCTTTGGAGCAAACCAGCGTCCGCACGCTGGGACCAACACAGGATAGTACAGCCGATAGGCTGTGGAGCAAACCAGTGACCGCACACTGGAGTAACAAGCAGTGTCGCCGATGCGACCAGGCAGGAGGTCGCCAGGATACAGGAGACAGGCGATGCGATGACAGGAACCAGCAACAATTAGTCAAATCAGGAAACAGCAGAGAAGAAGTTCAGCAGGAACTGCAACACCAGAGACTAGGCCGGAACCAGGACTGGAAGTACTTCAGCATGCAGGAAACACTGGAACAGTAGAGATCAGGAACTCAGGAACACATGAGATCAGGAACTCAGGAACACTGGAACAGAGGCCCAGCTATCACTGGCATAGTGATAGCAAGAAGGTCAGAAACAACACGAAAGGGCACTCAAAGGGTGCCCAATCCAGGTTTAAATAGGCAATAAGAGGCGGGCTATCTGCAGACAGCCAATAGAAGCCCCCTACTGGTGACAGACAAGGAACTGCAGCAATCACGGGCACCGTGATACGATTACACACCAAGGGTTTCAGGAGCGACACATGGAACACATTGTGAATGTGCATTGAGGGTGGAAGCTCCAAAGCATAAGAAACCGGATTAATCTTGCGGATAATCTTAAATGGACCGATAAACCGGGGAGCCAGTTTGTTAGATGGTACTTGTAAATTAAGGTTTCTGGATGACAGCCATACCCTGTCCCCAACTTGAAAGGAGACCGCTGGCAGACGTCTGCGATTCGCGTGCCTCTGCTGACGCCGAAATGACTGACTGAGGGACCTCTGAACCTGTGACCAAGTGGAACGAAGCTGTGCCAAATGCTCATCCAGAGCAGGGATCTGCTGCACCTGAAAGGAGTCCGGGAGCAGACAAGGCTGAAACCCATAATTAACGAGAAACGGAGAGCTCCCGGACGATGAATTAACCGCACAGTTTCTGGCAAACTCGGCCCATGGCAACAGGTCAGCCCAATTGTCATGATGATCAGTGACAAAGCAACGCAGGAACTGCTCCAGTCCTTGATTGGCACGCTCAGCGGCCCCATTCGTTTGGGGACGGTAAGCGGAGAAAAATGACAATTGAATGCCCATCTGGCCACAAAATGCCCTCCAAAACCTAGAAACTAACTGGCTCCCTCGGTCGGATACAATCACTCTGGGTACTCCGTGCAGGCGGAATACCTCCCTAGAAAAGACTACAGCCAATTCCTGGGCCAATGGAAGGCCAGTCAGAGGCACAAAATGTGCCATTTTAGAGAATCTATCGACCACCATAAGAATGAACGTAAATCCCCTAGACGCAGGTAATTCTCCCAAAAAGTCGATAGAAATATTGAGACCAAGGACGATCTCAGTTGGGTACAGGTTGTAATAAGCCCACAGGGAGATGCCTAGGGGTCTTGGCACAGGCACAGGTGGTACAGGCTGCAGTAAAAGCGGCACAATTGGCTCTCAAGGTAGGCCACCAAAATAATTGCGACAGAGACCAGACCAGTTGGTCCCTACCAATGTGCCCAGCCGCTTTAGAAGCGTGGTAAGTTTCCAACAAACGGACACGGAATGGCACATCTACAAAACATTTCCCCACAGGGGTCTCAGGGGGTGCCCTCGATTGTGATGCCAATATCTCCTCCCCCAGAGGCAAGGTAATGGTGGTACGGATAGTGGCCAGAATGCGATCTGGCTGAATGATGGGAACAGGTTCCTCCTCCCTCTCAGTGTCAGAAGCGAACTGACGAGACAACGCATCGGCTTTAATATTTTTTGAGCCAGGAAGATAAGACACTAGGAAATTAAATTGTGACAAAAAAGTGCCCATCTAGCTTGTCGAGAAGACAGTCTTTTGGCTTCGGAGAGATAAGTTAAATTCTTATGATCCGTAAGAATTAGTACTGGATTCCGAGTACCCTCCAAAAGGTGACGCCACTCTTTCAGAGCTAGAATTATGGCCAACAGCTCCCTGTCCCCAATCTCATAATGGCTCAGTGTGCGTTCGCCCTGCTGAATTTCCATCAGCCTTTTGGCAGCAGAGGCAGCCCTGCCAGGAACCTCAAACACTCGTCTGAACTTTCTGACGAATTCTCTAAAGTTCAGAGTGCAGGGTCTAGCATTCTCCCACAACGGATTCGCCCAAGCCAATGCCTTGCCAGTCAATAGAGATATCATAAGACCGACCTTGCTACGGTCGTTAGGAAATGCCTGGGGTGCCAACTCCAAAAATATCTCTAGTTGATTAATAAATCCCCTGCAAAGGGAAGGTTCACCATCATACCTTAACGGTAGCGGTGCAGATGCCGGTAGCCCTTTCGAATTGGCTGATGGGACTAGGGACTGATTATCCGGTGTCAGGACTGGGGTGACCACCGGATTAGGACTAGGCTTGTCCAAATGTACTGTACGTTCAAGTAACGTCTGCAAAGCCAGTGCCAATTGGTCCATGCGCTGCTCATGGACATCCATTCTCCAATGGATGTTCTGTGTGTGACTTTCACCCTTACCGTCTGAGGTCATGGCCCTTTCGTACTGTCACGGTTTTTTAAGACACTCAGATCATTGGGTGAATAAGAACACAGTTTTATTAAAATAAGATAAGGCAATAACACGCCCTCTAGTGGTGGTAAATATACACAGTGGTAATATATAGATACAATGGTAAATGCACAAATGACTGATAAGTACAATTACACAGTAATAGACTAGCGTATACCCCTCAGGGGTTAAGTCCTTGATAACAGTCAGTCTCAGATGTGGATGTTTGGAACGCCCAGGGTGTTATAAGGCTGTGCTGGAGACCAAGACTATCACCGGCAGGATACTAGACTGCCTCACCACGGTGTTCAGTAAGAAGCACAAGAGTCCCCTTAGCCCCCTCGGGCGTACCTACTGGAACTGCTTCAACTAGTGCAAGGGCAGATGGCCCCCACGGGCATGATTGGAACCGGCCTTCAATGCGAGAACTGCCAAGCCTCCTCAGACTTAACCGGACAACGGGATAGCACCCGCTAGAGCCGACAGCCCCCACGGGCGTGATAACCGGAATACGAATGCTGATGCCTGTGCCTGCCACCACTCGGTAAAGCGGAATCGCTCAATGAACAAGAGAGAGAGTCTCAGACGCCCAACCGGCCCAAACGGATGTAAACACTCTGCAAGGATGTGTGAAGCTGCCGACGAAGAGTGGCCAGCTCAGCAGTAGTATTCACCGAGAAAGAGACTCTTACAGGAGTAGCGATAGAGTGGAACCCAGCGGCACTGCTAGGGTTAATTAGCACATTTACTCGAGGCTTTTCAGCGGTATAGCAAGGCTCTGCAGTCTGAGGGAGGCGCGTATACGCACAACTCTGCAACGGAAAATGCACTGCACTGATCGGAGTACACCAGGCAAGGCAGTCACACCAAAAGCTGGAACAGTAGATAGAAATGTCGCGGCGGCGACAACTGGAACACAGGTCACTGTACAAAGCAGGAGTCGTTCTTCGGAGCGGGAAGTCAGCCAGGCCGGGTCGGAGCACGTAGAAGGCAGTCACACAAGCCGGGTCGTACACAAGCAGGAACGTCAGCCAAACCGGGTCAGGATCCAAGGGTGGTAGTCAGACGGGCCGGGTCATACACGAGCAGGAACACAGGAGAATAGTCAAGACAAGCCAAGTCGGTACACAGGAATCCGGAACACAGGAACACAGCAACAGTAACTGGCACAGAAACACCACGAAAGGGCGCCTGACAGTTGTGCTAGCCAGGTATAAAAAGGACACCAGGGGGCGGGCCAAACCAACACAGCAAATCAGTATCTGTCATAGATGAGACTGACAGGAATCACAGGCACTGTGATAGACAGCCTTTAAATACCTTGGGCTGTCACTTATGCACTGCCCTTTCGTGGTGTATCCGTTGCCTAGCGCTTGTTCCGTTACTCTCGTATGATACCAGTGTATGACCCAGACTGCCTGACTATTCTACCTGTTTACCCTTCCTGCTCTGTGTACCGACCTAGATTGGCTGACGTTCCTTCTCCATGTACCCACCCGGCTTGACCGTCGATCCTGCTCCGTGTATTGACCCGACCTGGCTGACGTTCCTGCTCCGTGTACCGACCCGGCTTGAATGACGATCCTGCTCCGTGTACCGACCTGGCTTGGCTGAAGTTCCTGTTCCTGTACTGTTCCTGCTTGGTAGTTCTCCTGCTCCTGCTGTGTGGCCTGAGCTGCCCACGCTCTCTGTGGTCTTACCAGACCTCCAGTTACCTTGGTTCTGTGCAGTTAGTCCAGTCCATGACCCGCTCGCTCTTAGTGCCTGTTGCTCCATCCTGGTAGTATCCAGTTGCATCACGATCGCTTGGTCTGTTACTGCTGTCCCTGAGGTTGGGTTACTGTTGGGCTCCTCAGGCTATTTCCCATCTGCAGACCGGAGCGTTCGTTAACCCCTTGCGGGGCGGTGCTGGCACTTGTATCTGTATTGATAGTCTCAGTTTGGCGTATGTTGCTCCTTACGGGGCTAAGCACTGGGTCACGTTATACTTGCAGTCTCCGGTAGGCGTTCACTATATCGCTGGTAGCCACCTTCCTATGGTGCCTTGTAGCCAGTTCTATTCTGGCTTCACCCGTTCCTTGAGTTTCCAGTCGCTATTGTTACTCTCTGCGTAGAGCGCTTCATTGGGCCTTCCACTATTAGGGCCAACTACTGTCCCTGGCCTAATAAGTATCATTCGTCATATCTACCTATATCATACGAAATTTACCTGACCTGTGTCAGTATTGTATATTGTGTTTACATACTGGACCCATATGGGTTAATCATATCATTGTAACCTGTCCTGTGTCAGTTTACCATTTTCCTGTATGCTGGACCCACAAGGGTTACTGTTATTCCTTGTGTGCTAATAAAACTGTGTTTTACCAAAACCTTCCTTTTCTGAATGTACTAAACTGTAACAGTACGAAAGGGCCATGACCTCAGAGGGTACAGGTGACGGTAATGCACAAAGTATCCATTGGAGGATAGATTTACATGAGCAGTGTTTGGACCAGTTGACATTGGGCGTTCAATCAATTCTTGAGCGCACAGCACACTTGGATAAAGCAGTACCAGCCCCGGTGGTCTCCCCTGTTTCGACACCGGGAGCTCAGTCCTTGTTGCAAACTAACTCTAACAGAGGGTTGACTGCTACAGCTCCACTACCTTTGAGGTACGATGGCGAACCCACCCTGTGCAGAGGGTTCATAAATCAGTTGGAAATCTTCCTAAAATTAACCCCTCAAGCCTTTCCTAGCGACCGTAGTAAGGTGGGCTTCATGATTTCATTGCTGACGGGCAGAGCTCTGGCTTGGGCAAATCACTTATAGGAAGCAGCAAAACCATGTACAAGGAACTTCAGCGAGTTCTTAAGGGCGTTCCGTAGAGTATTTGAAGTTCCATGGAGGAGTACATTTCGGATGCCCTAGAAAGGGGTATTATCAGGAAGTCATCCTCGCCCACAGGGGCTGGTTTCTTCTTTGTGAAAAAGAAAAGTGGTGAACTACGACCATGTATAGATTATCGTGGTCTGAACAAACTGATGCCTAAAAACTCCTATCCTATACTACTCATTACGGAGCTGTTTGACAGATTGAAAGGCTCCTCCATCTCTGCCAAGCTAGATTTGTGGGCTGGTTATAACTTGATAAGAATAAGGGCCGGTGATGAGTGGAAAACGGCATTCAATACCAGATCAGGTCATTATGAATATCTGGTGATGCCTTTTGGGCTATGTAAACCACCCGCAGTATTCCAGAAATTTATTAATGATATCCTACATTATATGCTACAGTGTTGTGTAGTTGTTTATCTTGATGATATTCTCATACATTCGTCCAGTTTGTTGCAACACATCAAGGATGTGACCGCAGTTCTGCTCAAACTCCGTGAGAATAAACTCTATTGCAAAATCGAGAAATGCGAATTCCACAAGCCAATGGTGCCATTTTTGGGCTTCGTAATGTCTAAGGATGGCATTGCTATGGACAATGATAAGCTGGCAGCAGTCCTGCAGTGGCCACGTCGTAAGGTGCTCAAGGCAATCCAACGCTTCCTTGGTTTTGCCAACTATTATAGAAAAATTCATTAGAGACTTTTCCACGATTGTGAAGCCGCTGTCTGACCTGACACACAAGGGTGCAGATCCCTCCCAATGGTCTCAGGAAGCTGAACAAGCTTTTGTGACACTGAAATCCACATTTGCTTCTGCTCCTGTACTGTCCCACCCCAATCCCTCCCTTCCATTCACTTTGGAGGTCGATGCCACTGAAACCAGGGTAGGGGCAGTGTTGTCTCAGCGCCTGGACCCTGGGAGTATGTTAAGGCCATGTGGATTTTTCTCGAAAAAATTGTCTAGTGCTCAGAGTCACTACGAGATTGGGGACAGAGAGCTTTTGGCAATTATCCTTGCTCTCAAAGAAAGGCGACACCTGCTTGAGGGTACCAGAACCCAGGTACTGATCTTGACGGATCATAAAAACCTAACGTACCTTTCTGAGGCAAAAAGACTGTCCTCTCGACAGGCTAGATGGGCTTTGTTTTTTGTCCCGTTTTAACTTCATTGTATCCTACCTGCCCGGTTCAAAAAATGTTAGGGCAGATGCCCTGTCCAGGCAATTCAGTCCGGAAACAGAGAAAGATGAGACTCCAGTACCTATCTATCACGGTGCCCGTGCTATGTGGGTGACATTCTGTCAGTTTCCTCTACTGATCTCGTTCATTGGTTGACGTGACTTGTCCCCGCCCAGTATTTGTCCTTAAATACTGGGCCTTGTCACTTATCCGGTGCCCTTTCGTGGTGTTTCCGTACCAGCACTTGTCCCTGTATTTTGTGTGATCTCTGTGTACCGACCCAGCCGGCCAGACGACTCTGCATCTTGTTTCTGCCTGTGTACCGACCCGGACTGCCTGACTATTCTGCATCTTGTTCCTGCCCTGTGTACCGACTCGGATTGGCTGATGTTCCTGCTCTGTGTATCGACCCGGCCCAGCTGATATTCCTGCTCTGTGTTCCGACTTGGATTGGCTGACATTCCTGCTCTGTGTACCGACCCAGCCCAGCTGGGTCCCTGTGGTTGCGTATCCCTCCTGTTACGCCTTATCCGGCCTCTGGTTGGGGTTGTGGCAGTCATTTTCTGCAGTCTAGTCTCTGTTGTATCGGTGTCACCCAGGCGACATTGCTGTGTGTTCCTTCCATACGTGCAGTACCTGGTTGGGTGCCTCTCCGGCAAGTCGCTCTAGTCTCCGTTACTGCTACGGCAGTCCACAAGTTGCCTGGTCTCCGTTACTGCCACTGCAGTCCACAAGTTGCCTGGTCTCCGTTACTGCTATGGCAGTCTACAAGTTGCTCCGGTCTCCGTTACTGCTACTGCAGTCCACAAGTTGCTCTAGTCTCCGTTACTGCTACGGCAGCCCACAAGTTGCTCTGGCCTCCGTTACTGCCACGGCAGTCCACAAGTTACTCTGGTCCCATTACTGCTTGGGCGTTACTCGAGATTGTGCTCTCTCTTCAAGATTGAGTTTCTTAAAGGGCCTTGCGCTATTAGGGCCTGTCAGTCCTCCTGGCCTAATAGTAACCCATTCAGTGCTGTCTAACTTGAGTATCACACAAAAACTGCCTGACCTGTGTCAGTATATTGTATGCTGTATTACTTGTATATACTGGATCCGTGTGGGCATACTTCATTGTAACCTGTCCTGTGTCTGTACTATATTGCTGGTATATTACTGGACCGTGAGGGTTATTGTTATTACAACTTTTCAATAAAACTGTGTTTTATCCAAACCTACTGTGTCTGTGTGTCAAACAAACCGTTACACTATTATTCAGCCAGATCACATTTTAGCTACCCTGTGCACCAGTATTACTTCGCCTCTGGGGGAGGAAATTCTCGCTAACCAAGCTACCGCACCACCTGATAAGTGTTTCGTAGCTGAGCCCTTCCGTACCCACCTACTTGAAACCTATCACGCATCTCTCGCTGCTGGGTACGTTGGCAGGAATCAATTGATCTGGTCTCCCTCACAGTTATTCTGGTGGCCTTCCTTTAGTGCTGACTGCACCGCATATACGGCAGCATGTTCGACTTGTGCCTGTGCCAAATCCCCTAGGCACCTCCCAGTGGGCCTGCTCCAACCAGTACCTAATGGGGAGTGTCCTTGGTCTCATGTCTTGATCGACTTCATGGGAGAATTACCGGTGTCTAGGGGATATTGTTTATTCTGATGGTAGTCGATAGATTCTCTAAGCTGGCACACTTTGTGCCTCTCCCTGGCCTTCCTTCTGCCCAGGAGTTGGCTGTGGTATTTGCCAGAGAAGTGTTTCGGTTGCATGGTGTACCCAGGGTGCTGGTGTCCGACCGTGGGAGCCAATTTGTGTCTAGGTTTTGGAGGGCATTCTGTGAGCAGATGGGCATACAGTTATCATTTTCTTGTGCATACCATCCCCAGACCAAACGGAGCTGCCAAGCATGCCAATCAAGGATTGGAACAATTTGTACGCTGTTTTGTGTCCGATTATCATGATAATTGGGCTGACCTGTTGCCATGGGCGGAGTTCGCCAGGAATTGTTCAGTTAATTCATCGTCCAGGAGCTCCCCGTTTCTCATCAACTACGTGTTTCAACCATGCTTGCTCCCGAACTCATTTCAGACGCAGGAAATTCCAGCTCTGGATGAGCATATTGAGCAACTCTGCTCCACTTGGGCACAGGTACAGAGGACCCTCATTGCTTCGTTCCAGCGTTACCAGTGTCAGGCTAATCGCAGACAGTTGCAGGTGGTCTCCTTCCAGGTTGGGGACAGGGTATGGCTATTCTCCAAAAATCTTAATTTGCAGACTCCATGTAATAAGTTGGCTCCCCGGTTTGTTGGTCCCTTCAAAGTTATCCGCAAGATTAACCCCGTGTCGTATGCTCTGGATCTCCCAGCATCCATGCGGATTCATAATGTGTTCCACGTATCCTTGCTGAAGCCTCTGGTATGCAATCGTTACACTACCACTCCTGTGGTTCCTGGTCCTGTTCAGGTGCAAGGTCAGGAGGAGTACGAAGTCCAAAATATTATTGACTCCCTTAGATTCAGAGGAAAACTACAATATTTGGTTCATTGGAAGGCTTATGGCCCTGAGGAGCGTTCCTGGGTTGATCAAAAGGACATAGTAACATAGTAGATAAGGCTGAAAAAAGACATGCGTCCATCAAGTCCAGCCCATGCCAATAACACCCCTGTTGATCCAGAGGAAGGCAACAAAAAGCCCTCTGGAGCAATTTCCAATGTAGGTGTGTGTGTGTGTGTGTGTCAAACAGTTCCCCGGCTCAATATCCTATTTGCTTTGAAGCCATCTGTCATAACTGTCAATATTGTTCTGTGCTAGATAGGCATCCATTGCTTTTTTGAATGCAGTTACATTATCTGCAAGCACAACATCCCGAGGCAAAGAATTCCATAGCCTTACCGCCCTTACTGTAAAGAATCCCTGCCTGTGTTTTAGTCGAAAGCGCCTTTCCTCAAGTCTTAATGGATGACCTCTTGTTCTTAGCTCAGCTCTTTGAATAAATAATTAATTGGATAGTTCTTTGTATTGACCTTGAATGTATTTGTAAATGGTAATCATATCACCCCTTAGACGTCTCTTTTCTAATGTAAACAAACCCAGTTTGGCTAGTCTCTCTTTGTAACTCAGATCCTCCAATCCCTTTATCAGTTTTGTTGCACGTCTCTGCACCTTTTCCAGTTCAGTAATGTCTCTTTTTTAGAACAGGCGCCCAAAATTGTACTCCATATTCTAGATGAGGCCTAACCAAGGATTTATACAGAGGTAGGATAATATTAGCATCCCTTGCTTCTACACCTCTTTTTATGCAGGCTAATACTCTATTTGCTCTTGCAGCAGCTGAGTGACTCTGCACACTGCTGTGAAGACTATTGTCTATCAGTACACCTAAATCTTTCTCTAATGAGGATTTCCCAAGTTGTTTCCCATTTAGAGTATATGTAGCAAGTTTGTTTCTACAACCCAAATGCATAACCTTACATTTATCTACATTAAATTACATCTGCCACTTTTCTGCCCATTCACTTAGTTTATCTAAATCCTTCTGTAGGGAAAAAACATTGAGCTCTGTATGTATTTCCTTACATAGCTTAGTGTCATCAGCAAAGATTGAGATGCTACTTTCAATTCCCACTTCTAGATCATTAATAAACAAATTAAAAAGCATTGGGCCCAGGACTAAACCCTGCAGCACCCCACTTATAACCTAGACCAATTTGAAAAAGTTCCATTTACAACAACTCTCTGCCATCTATCATTTAACCAGTTCTCAATCCATGTACAGATAACACCACCCAAACCGAAGCCTTTTAATTTATGCAGCAACCTGTTGTGAGGCACTGTGTCAAAGGCTTTTGCAAAATCCAAGTATACTACATCAACAGCAATTCCCCTGTCCGAATTATTACTCACTCTTTCATAAAATGCAAGTAAATTAGTCTGACATGATCTGTTCTTCATGAAACCATGCTGATTCCTACTAATGATATAGTTTGTCTTCACATAGTTCTGAATACTGTCAGTTAATAACCCTTCTAGTATCTTACCCACTATGGAAGTCAAGCTCACAGGTCTATAATTTCCTGGTTTGGATCTTGCTCCCTTTTTAAAAAATGGAACTACATCAGCTTTCCTCCAATCACAGGGCACTATGCCTGATGAAAGTGAATCAATAAATATTAAGTATAATGGTTTTGCTATTACTGAACTAAGTTCCTTAAGTACCCTTGGGTGTATACTGTCCGGTCCAGGCGCTTTATTCACTATAACCCTTTCCAGTCTCTTTTGGACCTTGTCCTCAGTAAGCCATGTAGATGTTGGAGGAAATTCCATGGTTTTGTCTATTTGCCCACAGCTTGTCATTTCTTCTTCCTTTGTATATACTGAAGCAAAGAACGTATTTAGGGTGTCAGCCATAGCTTTATCCTCACTAATCAATTCACCTGTTTCAGTCCTAAGAGGACCAATATCAACCTTAACTTTTTTGTTGTTAATATACTTGTAGAATTGTTTAGGGTTTTTCTTGCTCTCATTTGCAATGTTTCGCTCATTTTCTATTTTAGCTAGCTTAATTGCTTGTTTGCAGATTTTATTACATTCTTTATATTTTTTAAATGATGCATCTGACCCATTTGACTTAAACACCTTAAAAGCCTGCTTTTTATTTCTCATTTCCCTGCTAACCACATTATTAATCCACATTGGTTTTGCTTTACTTCTCTTGTGCTTATTCCCCAATGGTATATATTGACGTGTATATTTGCCCAAGAGCATTTTAAATACATTCCATGTCTCTTGTGCATTTTTATCTTTGAAAATTACATCCCACTGGATATCCTTTAAAGCTTCTTTTAACTTTGTAAAATTAGCCTTTTTGAAATTGAATGTTTTGGTTAAACTCTTGCTATTGGGTTTCTCATAACAAACTTCAAAGGATACAATATTGTGGTCACTGCTGCCCAAATGTTCCCTTACCTGCACATTGTTTACAATGTCAGAATCGTTTGAGAGCACTAGCTCAAGCAAGGCCTCTTTTCTAGTTGGCTCCTCTACTAGTTGGGACATAAAAGTATCATTTATCATACTTAGAAAAATATTTCCCTTTGTTGTGCCTGAAGTCATATTGCTCCAGTCAATTTCAGGGTAGTTGAAATCTCCCATTATAATTACCTTTGCTGACCTAGCAGCCTTTTCCATTTGCAGTAAAAGTTGGGCTTCCTCCAACTCCCCAACATTAGGTGGCTTGTAGCAAACCCCCACCAATATCTTTTTATTATGTGTGCCCCCAGTGTGTATTTCAACCCACAAGGCCTCTACCTTTTCATTGGACCCTTCATTTATATCTTCCCTTAACCCCTTAGCGACCCTTGACGTACCAGGACCGTCAAGGGTAAATGTGACCGAACGACCCTTGACGGTCCTGGTACGTCAAGGGTTAAACTCTTCCATCGCGGCCGCACGGAGCGATGGAAGAGTTCAAGCCGCTTGTTACTAAGTGTCCCGGTATCGGGACACTTAGTAACAAGCGGCTGAAACATTGTTGCAACATGCGATTCGCTTCAAAAGCGAATCACATGTTGCAAAACCTGAATGACAGGGACAGTATTTGTAAATACTGTCCCTGTCAGATCTCTCTGCCTCCCTCCACCTTGCATACTGCTAAGGTGGAGAGAGACAGAGGGAGATGGTGTTCCAGTGTGCCTGTAAAAAAAAAAGTAAAAAAAAAAGTTTAAATAAAGAAAATTAACCCTTTGATCATTGTTCTGCAGTGATCAATAACTGCCCCCCCATCTGATCACTCTTGGAGTGATCAATTTGCTGCAGATCAGTGTTTTCTGATCTGTGGGACACCCCCCATCCCCCTTGAATTTTTTTTAGATTTTTAAAAAAAATTTTTTTTATTTTTTTTTATTTTTTTTTTTTTATAATAAATATAGTTTAGGTATTTTGGTAGGTAGTTGGGTAGGTTTAGTGTAGACGTGTGTTAGGGAAAGTTTTAGGGATAGATTTAGGTTTAGGGGAAAAAAAAAAAAAAAACCAAACCCCCCCCCCCCAAAAAAAAAAAAAATATATAATAAGCGCAGTTTAGATAGGTAGTTCAATTGGGTTAGGTAGGTTCAGGATATACGTAGGTTAGGGTAAGTTTTAGGGTTAGATTTAGGTTTAGGGATAGCGTAAGAAAAAAAAAAAGCTTTTTTAGTGGGCAAAATGCAGCGCAGGTACAGCGTTGAAGAGGCATATGCCTTTTTGGTGTCTGACTCTGAGGCAACAGACACTGCGTCAGATTTTGACATAGCGCAGTTTTCAGAAAGTGAGAGCAGCTCTAGTGATGACGCTGGGCCTTCTGTCAAGAAAAGACGCACTGCCCCAAAAGCTGCTCTGGCAACTGCCCCAGCACCTGCCAAAAGAACTGCCCAAAGACCTACCAAAATACCTACCCAAAGAAATGCCCCAAGTGCTGCCCCAAGAGCTGCCCTGGCAACTGCCCCAGCACCTGCCAAAAGATCTGCCCAAAGACCTGCCAAAAGACCTGCCCAAAGAAATGCCCCAACACCTGCCACTCCGGATCCTAATGAATGGGTATCAATTTATGCCCACAAATCTCAGAATTCACAGGCAACCCATGGATTCAAATTGATGTGGAAGGATTTACCCATGATCATTTTTTTGATTTGTTTTTGGGGGAAGACATTTTAGGTGAAATTGTTTCCCAAACCAATTTGTATGCAGCCCAGTATACTGCCGCCAACCCTAAGTGTGAAAAACCCTGTTTTTTTTTTTTTTTTTACTTACATCATGGTTTACAAGGGATTGGTGGTAAAATGGCTGTGTATAAAATTGGAAAACACACCTAAAACGAGAGCCTGGGGTGTCTACTTTCCAAAAATATACACTTTTGGGGGGAAATCTTAAAAAAGAGCACTGTTACACAGCCCCAAATGAGACATGGCACCAGTAACGCAAGCTGTGAAGATTCAAAGTGTGAAGCTGGAAACGCGCATGTTCCAATTTGGCCCCCGTAGCTCCCCCAAACCATGAGAAAGCTACACATATGGGGTATTGCCGTACTCAGAAGAAGGAGCTGAACACTAATCAATTCAGTTTATAAAATCTTCACCTATTCTGTGCTTGAAATTCACATCAAAATTGAAGGCAAAGTGTGAAAAATGCTGAATTTTTTTTACTTACGTCACATTTTCACAGGATTGGTGGTAAAATGGCAGTGTATAAAATTGGAAAACACACCTAAAACGAGAGCCTGGGGTGTCTACTTTCCAAAAATATACACTTTTGGGGGGAAATCTTAAAAAAAGAGCACTGTTACACAGCCCCAAATGAGACATGGCACCAGTAACGCAAGCTGTGAAGATTCAAAGTGTGAACCTGGAAACGCGCATGTTCCAATTTGGCCCCCGTAGCTCCCCCAAACCATGAGAAAGCTATGCATATGGGGTATTGCCGTACTCAGAAGAAGGAGCTGAACACTATTCAATTCAGTTTATAAAATCTTCACCTATTCTGTGCTTGAAATTCACATCAACATTGAAGGCAAAGTGTGAAAAACGCTGTTTTTTTACTTACGTCAAGTTTGAGAAAGTGGTGGTAAAATGGCCGTGTAAAAAATTTGAAAACACACCTAAAATGAAAGCTGGGGGTGTCTACATTCCAAAAATATACACTTTTGGGGGGAAATTCTAAAGTGCAGCACTGGAACATAGCCCAAAATGAGTAATGGCATCAGTTAACCAAGATGTGAAAATTCAATATTTGTTCAAAATTGGGCCCCGTAGCTCCCCCAAACCTTGAGAAACCTATGCATATGGGGTATTGCCGTACTCAGAAGAAGGAGCTGAACACTAAACAATGCATTTTTAAAAATCTTCACCTATCATGTGCTTGAAATTCACATCAACATTGAAGTGCAAGTGTGAAAAACGCTGTTTTTTTAACTTACGTCAAGATTTACGAGCGTTTGGTGGTAAAATGGCTGCGTAAAAAAATTGAAAACATACATAAAATGAAAGCCTGGGGTGTCTACTTTCCAAAAATATATACTTTTGGGGGGAAATCTTAGAGTGGAGCACTGTTACACAGCCCCAAATGAGACATGGCACCAGTGATGCAAGCTGTGAAAATTCAAAGTGTGAAACTGGAAACGCGCATGTTCCAATTTGGGCCCTGTAGCTCTCCCAAACCTTGAGAAACCTATGCATATGGGGTATTGCCGTACTCAGAAGAAGGAGCTGAACACTAAACAATGCATTTTTAAAAATCTTCACCTATCATGTGCTTGAAATTCACATCAACATTGAAGTGCAAGTGTGAAAAACGCTGTTTTTTTAACTTACGTCAAGATTTACGAGCGATTGGTGGTAAAATGGCTGCGTAAAAAAATTGAAAACATACATAAAATGAAAGCCTGGGATGTCTACTTTCCAAAAATATATACTTTTGGGGGGAAATCTTAGAGTGGAGCACTGTTACACAGCCCCAAATGAGACATGGCACCAGTGATGCAAGCTGTGAAAATTCAAAGTGTGAAACTGGAAACGCGCATGTTCCAATTTGGGCCCCGTAGCTCTCCCAAACCTTGAGAAACCTATGCATATGGGGTATTGCCGTACTCAGAAGAAGGAGCTGAACACTAAACAATGCATTTTTAAAAATCTTCACCTATCATGTGCTTGATATCAACAGTAGTCTTAAAATGTAAGTGTGAAAACTGCAAAAAAACAAAATATTACCACAATTTTGAAATTTTTTTCTGGAAAAATAGCTGCATGAAAAACTCCAAAATTCTCCTGATTATTTACCTTATGTTGTGTAGTTTTCAGAAACATATACCTTTGTGGGACATTTTTGGTTCTGGCACCGTCAGCTAAGCTATGATGCTCACATGCCAATTGTTGAGAAATTACAAGTTGGAAATAATGGCATCCATCTTGTAATATTTACCTTGTAAATGTGAGGAAGTGATTGAAATACTAGGCATATGGGGTATTCTTATATTCAGGAGAAGCAAATTAATATATTTAGGGGTATTTTTTTGTCATAAACTAATTGTATGCAAATCCTGACACGAAAATATAAGCAAAATGTTGTTTTTTTTCAATTTTTTTCCTCTTTTTTTCTATTTTAATCAAATTAAACAATGAGGTATTCATATAATTGTGGTATCAAAAGAAAGCCCTACTTGTGCTTAAAAAAACAGTATATAATTTATGTGGGTGCACAAAAGGAATTAAAGAGAAAATATGGTTGAACAAAGACATAGTCAAAAAAGTCAAAATTGCTCCGGTCCTTAAGTCAAATCAAACTCAGATTTTCCCGGTCCTTAAGGGGTTAAACTAAGTTTTAAGGCCTGCTTTACATATAGGCATACCCCTCCTCCCCTTGTATTAACCCTGTCCCTCCTAAAAAGTGAATAACCCTCTAGATTGACTGCCAAGTCATACGTATCATCTAACCAGGTTTCAGACACTCCAATCAGATCATACTGCTCATGTACTGCAATCATTTCTAGTTCCCCCATCTTACCAGCCAGACTGCGAGCATTTGCATGCATACATTTTATCTTTTTGCCATTCTTTAAGATTTCATTCTTTTTCAGATGTATTTGTCTTTTATCAGGCTGTAACAATGGCAACTCCCTATTAGATGAACTAGCCCATTCCCCCTCTCCACCCCCATGACCCTTCTCTAATCCCATTCCCTCAATTATACTATCTTCCCCAGCCTGTGTTGCAGCTCCCCCCCTCCTTTCTAGTTTAAAGTCTCCTCCAGCCTTCTAACCATCCTATCACCCAGCACCGTGGCCCCCCTTCCACTAAGGTGCAATCCATCACTACTATAAAGATTGCTCCCAAGGGAAAAGACTGACCAGTGCTCTAGGAACCCAAACCCCTCCTGCTTACACCAAGTCTTTATCCACGCATTTAACTCCCTAATCTCCCGTTGCCTTTCTAATGTAGCACGTGGCACAGGTAGAATTTCAGAAAATACTACCTTAGAGGTCCTCTGCTTAAGCTTATATCCTAGGTCCCTGAAATCCTTCTTAACGGACCTCCATTTTCCACTGACTTTGTCATTAGTACCAACATGTACCATGACAGCCGGGTCATGCACAGCCCCTCCCAACAATCTATCAACCCGATCAGCCACATGTCAAACCCAAGCTCCCGGGAGACCGCAAACTGTACGATTGTGGCGATCTTGGCGTCAGATTACCCTGTCTTCCTAATAATAGAATCCCCTACCACCACCATCTGTCTAGGTCTGCCTGAGTCCTGGATCCCATCCGTGCTAGAGGGGCTGTTCACTCGGCTGTTAGAGAGAACAGTCCTCTCCAGCAAAGACATTCCTGTGTCAGCATCCCCAACATCATTACTTAATGTAGCAAATCTGTTAGGATTAGTAAACACAGGAGTGTCCTCCCTATTTCTCTGTCCACCCCCCTTGCTATGTCTAACTGTAACCCATCTGGCTACCTGCTCTTTCTTTGTGCAGTCTCCACCCCCAGAACTACCTACCACCGCTTCCTGCTGCTCAGTCAGCAGATCCCTCTCAAGATTGTCCGTCTTTCTCAATGTTGCAACCTGCCCCTCCAGATCTCTAATACAAGCTTCCAGAGAGACCACTTGCTCACATCTGCCACAGAGGTATGCACCCTGGAACGGTTGTTCCAGGAGTTCAAACATATGGCAGTTTGTGCACTGAGTTAAATGGACAATCATGCTACCACTCATATGTGCCAGTTACCACAAGATAAAAAGGCAGGCAGGCAAAAATAGCTGCACAATAAGTTTGATAAATGTGTCCCCCTGTATAACCCCCTGTCTTTGAATTCCCCCTGTTTTAAATTCCCACACTTACCACACTTCTGCACTTATTTGAATTCCCCCTGTTTTAAATTCCCACACTTACCACACTTCTGCACTTACACACTGAGGCAAGATTCACACGTTCAAGTATTCACTATGTATCTGCTATTTAAGCCAGGAATCCACCAATTACAAACACAGCAATTAGTCACTCCCAGCACACTAGACTTCAATTATTTATCACAGCAAAGAGGGAAAACAAAACTCAGAGAGATTTGTTTTTAACCTCTCCCTTACCACACCACACAATATTCTTATGCTATTATTCCAGCAAGTATCCAATCTCAGTCTTTCAGGGCACAGGGCACTGATGAACTTACAGAGCTCTCTCACTCCTTGCTATATAAGCCAGGAATCCACCAATTACAAACACAGCAATTAGTCACTCCCACCACACCAGACTTCAATTATTTATCACAGCAAAGAGGGAAAACAAAACTCAGAGAGATTTGTTTTTAACCTCTCCCCTACCACACCACACAATATTCTTATGCTATTATTCCAGCAAGTATCCAATCTCAGTCTTTCAGGGCACAGGGCACTGATTAACTTACAGAGCTCTCTCACTCCTTGCTATATAAGCCAGGAATCCACCAATTACAAACACAGCAATTAGTCACTCCCACCACACCAGACTTCAATTATTTATCACAGCAAAGAGGGAAAACAAAACTCAGAGAGATTTGTTTTTAACCTCTCCCTTACCACACCACACAATATTCTTATGCTATTATTCCAGCAAGTATCCAATCTCAGTCTTTCAGGGCACAGGGCACTGATGAACTTACAGAGCTCTCTCACTCCTTGCTATATAAGCCAGGAATCCACCAATTACAAACACAGCAATTAGTCACTCCCACCACACCAGACTTCAATTATTTATCACAGCAAAGAGGATCTTCTTGCTCCCAGATTTCAGAGCAGTTTTCATGCCAAGTATCCTCAGAAGCCGGGCCCCTCGTCTCGGAGGGGGGTCTTTGAGAAGAGGGTACTATCACGGTGCCTGTGATATACAGGCGACATTTTGACATGTTGTCTTCCTGACATGTTTATTGGCTATGCTGTCTTTGCTTCTCCCAGTGACAGCCTTTAAATACCTTGGGCTGTCACTTATGCGCTGCCCTTTCTTGGTGTATCCGTTGCCTAGTGCTTTTTCTGTTACTCTCGTATGATACCAGTGTATGACCCGGACTGCCTGACTATTCTGCCTGTTTACCCTTCCTGCTCTGTGTACTGACCTGGATTGGCTGATGTTCCTGCTCCAACCCGGATTGACCGACGATCCTGCTCCGTGTATAGACCTGGTGTGGCTGACGTTCCTGCTCTGTGTACCGACCCGGTTTGACTGACGATCCTGCTCCGTGTACCGACCCGGCTTGGCTGAAGTTTCTGTTCCTGCTTGCTAGTTCTCCTGCTCCTGCTGTGTGGCCTGAGTTGCTCACGCTCTCTGTGGTCTTACCAGACCTCCAGATGCCTCGGTTCTGTGCAGTTAGTCCAGTCCGTGACCCGCTCTCTCTTAGTGCTTGTTGCTCCATCCCAGTAGTATCTGGTTGCGCCACGATCGCTTGGTCTGTTACTGCTGTCCCTGAGGTTGGGTTACTGTTAGGCTCCTCAGGCTATTTCCCATCTGCAGACAGGAGCGTTCGCGTTGCTGGCACTTGTATCTGTATTGGTAGTCTCAGTTTGTTGTACGTTGCTCCTTACGGGGCTAAGCACTGGGTCACGTTATCCTTGCAGTCTCCGGTGGGCGTTCACTAAATCGCTGGTAGCCACCTTCCTATGGTGCCTTGTAGCCAGTTCTACTCTGGCTTCACCCGTTCCTTGAGTTTCCAGTCACTATTGTTACTCTCTGCATAGAGAGCTTCATTGGGCCTTCCACTATTAGGGCCAACTACTGTCCCTGGCCTAATAAATATCATATCGTCATATCTACCTGTATCATACGAAATTTACCTGACCTGTGTCACTATTGTATATTGTGTTTACATACTGGACCCGTGTGTTTTAATCATATCATTGTAACCTGCCCTGTGTCAGTTTACCATTTTCCTGTATGCTGGACCCGCGAGGGTTACTGTTATTCCTTGTGTGCTAATAAAACTATGTTTTACCAAAACCTTCCATTTCTGAGTGTACTAAACCGTAACAGCTAGCTAACTTAGTAACTCTCAGTGATCTAAATTGCTATCAATTTGATCTCGCCCAATAATGTCTATGACTGGACTGTATAACGTCTAGAATATTCTAACTTTACAGCCCAAATGGCTACTATGTAATGGTCTCCAGTAGAAGGGCAAATTCTATTGGAGAGTATACAATGGAGGCTATCCCAGAATAAAGTGAGTTATATCAATTCTAGAAGCACTACAGTGTATATACCAGAAAAATTGTATACTATACCAGTCCTAGATTAGGGCCTGGTTCTTTCAAGCTCAACGAGATTCAGCTTGCACCAGGTACAGCAACCAGGAAATTCAGCCAAAGAAAAGCTCCTATTCCCCCTGTGCAGTGGCTTATATTACCTAGACCCCCCTCAGCAGAAAGGTACAACCATTATTCTCCCATAGGTCAAATCCTCAGAGAATTAGAATATTAGGTAATATCTAAAGTTCCAACAAGCTCTCCTATTGGTTAATAACATATACCCAAATCTGCATATAGATTTGAAGGAAATAATCTTAGATGCCACTAGGTGTCAGTGTACCACCAAAAACCTTTTACAGATGTTAACTGAAACTGTACACTTTTTATACACATATAACCTAATTTCATTTTTAAGTGTTAGTGTTCCTTTAAAAGAAAAAAAAATATTTTGGTGTTTCTTTCACTTTTCTCACATTTCACACATTCAGCCTATACCTTCTGAATTAATTGTTCATAACTTACAAAAGAGCTCTGCAGTGTTCTGGAATGATGATTGCCAATGCTTGTAGTTCTCTTCAAATGGGACTCTTCATATTTTTGTTCACCACTAATTACCCTCCTCAGGTTCATATTTCCCTTTCAGTTAGAGGAGTGATGTGTTGCAACAGCTGATTAGTATCCACATAAAGAGACAGTCGCACTCCAATTTGAAACAGAGATCCAGTTAAAACCTCATGACGCTTTATTCATATCGTAAAAGACACAAAAATGCAATATATTGACAGAGTGAGGGGAAGGTGCAATACAGACAGGGAAGGGGTCCCACGAACTGTCTAACACGTTTTGCGCTGCACTTAGCGCTTAATCATAGACTTAATTTTGAAAATGAACCACATCCGCTATTTAAACCCTATAGGTGCTAGGTATTGGTTAAAACAACGTGCCAATAAAAACAAAAGTACACAAAAATGAAACCCCAACCCCCATTTTCCCCGTTAGTTTAAATAGGCCAATAATCTAATGGCCAATATAACCATCGGGTATTAAGCTTTAACTGATCTCCCTGTTCACATAAATGCGTCCATGGGAAAAATATATAACTTATATCATGAACACTTCAGATAGATGTAACAAAAATAAGTATAAATAAGATTATAAATGAAAGAGAATATCCACATGATATAATTCACATATATATCAAAAAATCAGAATCACCATAAGGTTCTGTATTCAAAATTAAGATATCAACACAAACATCCTCTCAACTTAGATACTAAGAGACCAGCCTAAAATACATGGCTAATGTCCCATTCGGAGTTGAGGCCCTCTGGAATTCTAGTTTTTAACTTAAAAATCCAGAAGGCCTCACGTTTGGTAATCAATTGCATAATATCACCCCCCCGCCAGGGAAATCTTACCCGTTCTATGCCCTGAAATCCAAAACTAGACATATCTCCATCATGACACTCCAAAATATGTTTAGCTATCGCTGAATCCTTACGTCCTCCTTCCACCTGACAGATATGCTCTCTTATTCTGTTTTTCAGTGGACGTATAGTCCTTCCCACGTATTGAATTGAGCACACCCTACAGGTGAAAAGGTATACCACATATTGGGTGTTACAATTGATATAGCTTCCTATATCAAAAGAAACTCCATCCATTGGTCCCATGAAAGTGTTGGAAACATTCATATATTGGCAACATTTACAAATATGGGCACCACATTTAAAGGAACCTCTATGTTCCAACCACGTAGGGGTCTTTCTATTACTTAGGAACAGGCTGGGGGACACCAAATTCCCAATGGTGACTCCCCTCTTCGCCACAAAGCCTATTCCTCCTTTCAATATACCAGATAACTTGGGGTCAGTATATAAAACACCTATATTCTTCCGGATGACATCACATATCTGTCTATATTGGGGGCTATATCTAGTGATGAATCTTACATCCGTAGTATCAGAAAAACCTCCGTCCCCAACTCGTCTGTCCTGAAGTAATTCCTCTCTAGGCTTAGTCTGGGCAAACTCCAAAGACCTAGTCAAAAGTCTTCTTGAATAGCCTCTGGCCACAAAGTGACCCATAAGATCCCCAGATGACAAATTAAAATCCTCTTCCAGGGTACAGTTTCTACGCAAACGCAAAAACTCGGGCATGCAAGAGACTATTACCTGAAATAGGCTTCCTGTAGTTGCCACTAATCACCCTTCCTTGAGATTCGTCTCCAGTTAACAGTAAATCCAAAAAGGGGATAGAGGTCCTCTGGTATTCAGATGTAAACACCAAATTACAACTGTTATGATTCAAAAAAGATATAAACAAACACGCATCCTCCTGTGAACCTTCCCAGATAAATAGCAAATCATCTATGTACCTCCCATACCACAAAATCATGTCCCGATGGGGGCTACCACCCCCAAAGATATGCGTGGCCTCCCACCAACCCATATATAGGTTGGCAAAAGAGGGAGCAAAACTAGCTCCCATGGCCACACCACACCTCTGGAGGTAATACACCCCATCGAAGGCAAAGAAGTTGTGGCATAGGAGGTACCTGACGGCTTTGAGAAGGAACAAGATAATAGCATCCCCATATATTGAAGACCTCTCAAGTTGGGTCCTCAACACTTGGAGACCCAGCTCATGGGGTATGGAGGAATATAAAGCTGATACATCAGCTGTAAGCCAAGAGCAGCCAGAATGCCACCTGATCCCATCCATCTGTTGTAAAACCTGTTTGGTGTCCTTAAGTGACCCCGGAAGACCATCCACCAGAGATCTAAGATAAAAATCAACCCAGTCTGACAGAGGCTCATTAAGTGAACCAATGCCAGACACAATGGGTCTTGTGAGGCCTTCTGGATTTTTAAGTTAAAAACTAGAATTCCAGAGGGCCTCAACTCCGAATGGGACATTAGCCATGTATTTTAGGCTGGTCTCTTAGTATCTAAGTTGAGAGGATGTTTGTGTTGATATCTTAATTTTGAATACAGAACCTTATGGTGATTCTGATTTTTTGATATATATGTGAATTATATCATGTGGATATTCTCTTTCATTTATAATCTTATTTATACTTATTTTTGTTACATCTATCTGAAGTGTTCATGATATAAGTTATATATTTTTTCCCATGGACGTATTTATGTGAACAGGGAGATCAGTTAAAGCTTAATACCCGATGGTTATATTGGCCATTAGATTATTGGCCTATTTAAACTAACGGGGAAAATGGGGGTTGGGGTTTCATTTTTGTGTACTTTTGTTTTTATTGGCACGTTGTTTTAACCAATCCCTAGCACCTATAGGGTTTAAATAGTGGATGTGGTTCATTTTCAAAATTAAGTCTATGATTAAGCGCTAAGTGCAGCGCGAAACGTGTTAGACAGTTCGTGGGACCCCTTCCCTGTCTTTATTGCACCTTCCCCTCACTCTGTCAATATATTGCATTTTTGTGTCTTTTACGATATGAATAAAGCATCATGAGGTTTTAACTGGATCTCTGTTTCAAGTTGGAGTGCGACTGTCTCTTTATGTGGATACTATTTGCTATGCTCCGGAAGAGAGATTTGGAGCTTTGTATCGCACCCACGGCTTGACGGTGAGTTTTTCAATTTAACGGTTGTATTAAGGACTGTATGAGCACCGTTGCTCCTTTTGATGTAAGCAACAGCTGATTAACCC
Organism: Rhinophrynus dorsalis; assembly: GCA_037306005.1. Classification (NCBI taxonomy): domain Eukaryota; kingdom Metazoa; phylum Chordata; class Amphibia; order Anura; family Rhinophrynidae; genus Rhinophrynus; species Rhinophrynus dorsalis. The sequence goes on from CM074719.1 coordinate 534,769,671, forward strand.
TCTGAGTGTCAGAGATGTATCCAACACATTGCACTGCGATGCGTTGAATACCTTTCTGGTATTCAAAGGGTGAAAAGCTGCCTAAATATTGTAGAACTGAAGAAAAGACTGCAATCTCCCAGTAAAAGAAGAAACTATAAAATATTTTATAAGAAACTTAGAGAAAATGTGGCTGGGTCTATTGGTTTATGCTGATTTATAAAAGGGACTACAATTCGGACCTGGGTAGATCTTAATCAAAAGATACGTGTAGGTCAAGGTGCCAAATATTTGATTAGGAGGCCTGTATACAATACAATTAACAATTAGACATAAAAATATGAATAAATGAATAGGCATAAGAAGTATAAAATAATATAGTAGCACAAAAAAATTGTAGATAATAAGCTTATATATATAAATAAAGCACATAGAAATAGACAGATTCCAGTTCTTATCACGTTGGTGGGGTAATGTCCTTCAATCCCAGTATATCACTCAAAAGAAGTCACAGCTCCCTGGTGCACGTGTGGAGTATAGTATGGAGACAAATCCTATATAATAATTCGCTAAATCGTGTGTAACGCCGCGACATGCGCAGTAGACACTGCTGTGCGTGCTGCAGTCATGCGCAGTAGAGACTGCCCGCACCGCGGCTGATACAGAACTGGGCGCTCCGAAGGAGCGTCCAGCTCTGTATCAGCCATGGCACGGGCAGTCTTCACTGCGCGTGACTGCCCAGCGACCTGGTTGCAGTGGCACTGTGACCCGTGTACCGGGCTGTTCAACTAGTATAGTATAAAAACAAGAAGAACAGAGGGGCACAGACCCATCTAAGAGCATAACTGGGTTTACAAAGAAAAATCAAATAAGACCTCCCTTCAACTGAATGCTCATCAGACTTCGATGATAATAATAGCAGACATAAATTTTCCAGTTGTGATGGCCTTCCCCAATAGGTTACACATACAGTAGTCTGATGTCCTTTAGCCATCCAATAGATAATGCAGAAATCCACAAGATTTAAAAAGGATTTTTATTAGAACAAAAAACTTCTATGTATAAAATCACATAGCATCTGATTTTATAAATATAAGTTTTTTGTTCTAATAAAAGCTTCTTCCAAGAACTAGGTTTGCTTTTTACACTGCTTTATTGAATTTATTGCCTACCTTCAAGTCATCTGAAATAATAGCTCACAAGTCCCTTTTCTTTGATGCTTTTGTCAGTATAGTGCCATTAAGCCTGTTCCACTTCTGGGCTTTTGTGCCTTAAATGTCTCATCTTGCAGTTTTCAGCATTAAACTATTGATCAAATACTCTTGTCCATTCCTTCAGTTTTCCTAAATCCTTATGTGTTTGGTTTATCCCTTTTTGAGAATCAACTGTGTTGCAGATTTTTGTTTAATTTGCAAAAAGTCACACCTTACCTTGAATACCACCAGTAATATCAGCAATGAAGATACTGAATATGCCTTAGCACTGACACTTATGGCACTCCACTAGTAACACATCCTTCCTCTGAATTCATACCATTCATTATGTTCTGCTGTTTCTTGTCCTCCAAAAGCACAAATGGCTATATCAGCACTAACAGCTAATAAAAAGTTGCTGAACTTTATTGCCAAGACTTAAAACCTTGATAGAAGCAAAACACTGGAACAACACAGCTAGATATCCTGCTGATACAGTAATTTTTGCTGTTGGAGATTTCGGAGGAAGAGTTTCCGTGTACCGTGCACCAGTGTCCCGGATGAGGCAGATTGTCCTGAATGTTTACATTCTTCAGTGTTGGTTGTTTCATGCTGTTTGCGTGAGTGAAGTTTTCTTTAACTACATGCATTGTTATAACAAGCCTTAATAGACAGTCCATACCTTGAGCAGTTCATATGTTTGATTTTGCTGTTTCCAGCCCTTCATTCAATTATTAATCCAGTCAAGTACATTTGAGTCCAGTGCCAACTATGCATCTAATGAATCTGCTTCCTATGTGGTACAGTGTTAAAATATTTATTAAAATATGCTGCATCTGCTGCTCCAACCTTGTCTTTCAATTGTATAACATTGAAAAATTCAACCAGATTTGTTTGGCAAGAGATTCCTGTTGTAATGCACTTTGCATGTCATTAGACTGTAGATATGCAACAATTCTTCATTTCAATAGTGTTTCCATTAATTTCCCAACCACTGATGTCAGAATTAAGGGCCTGTACTTACCAGAGTCCTCCCTACTACACTTTTTGTGTAGTAGCACTACATTATCAAATTTCCAGTCATCCAGAACCACTCCTGTAAAGAGAGATTGATAAAAAATCTCAGATAAAGGTGCTGCAAGAGCAGTCCTTTTTTTCCCTTTACTACATTTGGATGAATCTCATCTGGACCAACTGACTTATGCATGTTAAATTTTGATGACATCTGTAACGTCTCAGTCTCTGTAAACAGACTTGTGTCCACTGGTTTATCATTAAAAGTTCTTAATGTGGGGGTCCCTTTATTCACAACCATCTGTAAAGACTGACCAGAAATAATTAGTTATAGTCAGCTATTTCTGTAGGTTCATCCACATATCTACCATTTTCAGAATGAAAGAAATATTTTTTTTGTTCTTCTGCTTGGGATTTTGCATATCTTGTGCTTATCTTCCCTTTGTTTAACCTTGTAAACTTTTATACAAAGTATACATGAAAGTTCTCACAGTAATTCCATTGACTTAGTGAAAAGGCTAAAATCTTAGTAGACTTTCTATTTGAAGTATTTTTCATGAAAAAGAGAAATTGTGTGTTTCTATCATCTACCGGGTTGAATGTTTTGATTGCCTGCGTTTCATTTTATTTCATTTTGAACATGTTTGAGAACCACTTCTCTAGAACATTAAAAGTCCATACAACTTCTTGCAGAAACATAACAAAATGGGATATTAATTTCATGGTGAAGACCTTATCCTGAATCTGGCAGGATCCAAGTGGGAGTGAACAAGTGGTTTTTCAACACTCATCAAGTATTTTCTTATGTGATTGGTACTGATCTTTAGCAATAGCTTTGGATGTCACAGCCAAATGCCAGTATCTCTTTTATTTTGTTCTCTTACACTCAAAGGCTTGATATGATGGTTCTCGGTAAAGAAAAGTAAGCCTTGCATACCTATATCACAGTTACCTTTACCTTCCATTTGAAATACCCATACAAGTGCAAAAATATAATAACAGGAGGAGGTGCTCAATGGCATCCACCTGAAGCATAAAACCACAGCCAATATGATGATTAAAACTACTGATTTAATGAAAGACTCATTTAAAAACAAATTGAGAATCTTTTAGATCTACACTGTGTGCACAATTATTAGGCTAGTTGTAGTTTTGAGGATTCATTTTATTATTAAACAACTACAGTGCTCTCCGTCAATCCAAAATGTTAACCCCTTAAGGACCCTTGATGGTCCTGGTACATCACAGCTGGATTTGCTTTAAGGACTGATGATGTACGAGGACCGTCATAGAATTTTGGGCTCCCCGCACGGCTGCACGCCAGTGGCGTGTCCGGAATCGGATTTTAAAAAAGCTGGTCCTTATGGGGTTAAGAAACCTGACTATTTAAGAAATTAAAAGTGAGGTTTCGGCTTTCTTAGGAGCATATCTATGTGCGCACAATTATTGGGCAACTATTAGTGTGCAGAATTATTATGAAACTAAATGAGAAACGATAATTGTCCCATCTTACGGGTTTATTTTCATCTATTAAAGTGAGAATTCTAAACAAACTCAAAATTTACAAATAAACATTTGTAACTTAAAAAAAAAAAAAAAAAAAAATCAGTGACCAATATAGCCACTCTTCTTTTCAATAACAGTCATAAGCCTTCCATTCATGGAGTCTGTCAGTTTCTTGATCTGTTGACGATCAACTTTTTGTGCAGCAGCAACCAAAGTCTGCCAGACTGTTCAGAAAGGTGTACTGTTTTCCTTAAGCGTAAATCTGCCATTTAAGAAGGCAAGTTCTCAATAGGGTTTAGGTCAGGTGAGGAAGGGGGCCATGTCATTATTTTATCATCTTTAAGGCCTTTACTGGCTAGCCACACAGTGGAGTACTTTGATGCATGTGATGGAGCATTGTCCTGCATAAAAATCATGGTCTTCTTGAAAGATGCAGACTTTTTCCTGTGCTGCATTCCTCTGAAATACTTCTTACAATTTTTGACTTTTCAGAGTCAGTTATATCTCTTTTTCTGCCCATTTTGCCTCAGGAAATGAAGCTGCTTAATAATTATGCATACCTTGACATTCATCTCCTTAGGCCACACCCTCTCTCATTACACATATCACCTGATATGCTTAAATCCAATAAGCATTCAAGTTTATACAGCTTGGAGTTGGAAAATATGCATAAAAATGATGATATGGACAAAATACCCAATTGACTAATAATTGTGCACACAGTGTAGTGCAGGCATAACAAATGAACAAACGCCTTATGGTTTCGTAAAAGTGTAGTTTACTTAATCACAGGCTCTACATACTCTCAGACAACACGATCTTAAGTACTTGCTATCTATTTCAAATAAACCAGTCACTTGTATCATGAACCTGTCATAAAATATAAGATCTATATTCTACCCTATGCTTTACATAGCCTAAATCCACTTCGTCAAGGGTATAGGTCTTATATTTTATATGTTTTTACTAAATGTGCACACATATATTTTATATTTATGTGTATTTATCTGTTGAAATTTAAGACTGAATAAATGTTATATTTTTGGATTATATAGTGATCTGAGACAGTCTCTATTCAATGAGATCCAGTCCCAAAGGAGTTCTTTATAGATCAGGTCAGAGTTCCATCTTGTATCTAGAATACTTCTCCACTCTGTAGATTTTATTCTATTAGCAGAGTTGTAAGATATCTTCTATTTGGCGAGGAGGTTAGATCTTATTTAGAGGAATGAAGGACAAGGACGGGGAGCAAGCCTCACGGATACCTGCGCTGGAGGTAATCCAGTAGAAGCGACTATACTGAGAGGCTGGTATATGCCTCAGGAACAAGTGAGTAGAACGACTGGGCAAAAAAAGAGGTGATTTTCAACGGTGACAGTTCATTTTAAGTATTGACAGTCTATACTTAGAGCGTTTGTGCTCTCTTTTCTATTTTGTCTCATTCTAAAAAACATTTGATCAAAACATCTGACTGAAATTCAAATTTCTCATCTCTGGTGCAATTACTACACATGTCTAGGATGACAAGTTTTATCATGTAAAAAGGTATTACCTGCACAAGGCTTCCTAAAGACAGTAGTCAGAACCCTTTCTTCTGAAAAAGTAAGAGCAAGATCCTAGAACGTAATCCTAATTTTCTGGAACTCTGAAGTAAAAACCAAATTGAGATCATTCTGATTCAAATAAGAAACAAAAGAATCAAACTCAATTTGAGTTCCTATTCAGATAAACAGTAAATTGTCTATAAACCTCCTATATAGTCTAATAAGTAAATGAAAAGGATTTCCAACACCAAACACGTGGGTTTCCTCGAACCAACCCATATAAAGGTTTGCAAACGATGGGGTGAATTTCGAGGTCCCACATGCTTGCAGGTAGAAACAACCATCATACTTTAAAAGTTATATTTAAGGAGGTATTGGATAGCTGACAAAAGAATTTGAAATCTTCAGAATAATCACTATATATGTATAAGTGATACTCTATCGCCATCAGATCCTTTTCATGTGGTATCATGGAGTATAAGGATGTGACGTCCATGGATCCCCAGGATTCATCATCCCTAAATCCTGTTGTCTCCTATATCTCATCTCTTAATGAAAATCTATTGGAGATGAATGATGCATATTTGCAGCCTTTAGTCCTCCTATTGAGGATTTATACAAGAGATTCAGGTCATGTTTTACAGTTGTTATCCTCTTATGGAGTTAGGGGTGATAAATCCTGGGGATACTGGCTATGGTCTTATGCTTCGTGGTGGACGCCATTGACCACCTTCTCCTGTGTCCTCCTGTTTGTGGAAATCTTTGCTGAGATTGACGGGGGTTGCTCTGGCTCCACTGCCCTTACAGTAACGGGTGAATCTTGAGGTGTTTGCTTTTCCTTAAAGGGATAGTAATGTTTCACAAAAACAGCAGCTCCAATTAATCTTCATAGTATGTGGGTCATGGAGAGAGTTATTTCAATACTGTCAAAGTTGTAGTCCAAGAGTAATTGAATGATAAAGTATCCCCCTCCCGCCCCTTTTACTGATGTAACACTGCTCAGTTTCTACCAGCAAGGCACTGTTCAGGTGGATCACAGAGAGGGACAATCTTCAATTAGCATAAGGGAAAAACCTGTGAAGGGGGGGCAGGGTTTTCATTATTCTTACAGTAAGAAGATTGTCCCTCCCTGAGGGGAGGTGGCTTACACTAGGTAAAAGGGGCAGAAGGGGGATACGTTGCCATTTAATTACTCTTAAACTACAACTCTGACAGTACTGAAATACCTCTTTCTATGGCTCAAGTACAATGATTCATTGGAGCTGCTGTTTTTGTGAAACATTACTATCCCTTTAAATAAAATTAAATGATTTGCATATGATTGCTTTTGAATCAGGAGATAATATGTAGGAACCTCTTTGTTCTTTTTGTATTCACTTGCATCCTACAGTCGAATACCTTTATTGTTTTAATCCAGGAGTGGGAAACCTGTGGTTCTCTAGCTGTCTGACAACTCCCATCTTCCTCACCCACTAGTTGCTACTAGTTGCTGATCCATAATCTAAGTTACCTTTGTGTCAGGTCACACAATGGTGCGTAGCAGTGAAGATATATTAATGTATAGTATGGAGCCCCTGTATTACCTGGTAAAAAAAATATATTAACTGTGATTTAGGGCCTTAGTCAAGCTAAAAATGTCCAATTCACAATAATCTAAATTGAGCTTTTTACCCCTTGAATGCTTTGGCACATTGCTTCACAGTTGATGGTTTACAAACTCCTTCATTTTAGCATTTTAATTTGTCCATTATGTTTAAAGTGGCTTGCTCCAGAATTGTTCCCTTTTAGGTTCCTGAATTGGGCCCTGACTGATTGGCCTCAATCTGAACTTCGGGGCAGCTACCTTGCCTACCAGAAAAGTAACCTGGTCCTGATCCATACAGTAGTGCAGATATGTTGTTTCCTTTTTGACCATGGATCACTGCATGCAGTCAGCCATCAGTCCTGCTTTACAAAGGAAATTATACTGTACCTAAAGTTTCTACAGTAGGTGTTATTTGCCTAGATGAAATGTATGTAACAGTGTCAACTAACTAGACAGCAGTGTAACCCTTTTGAAACATTAACCTTTTGAGTGCCAGAAAGGCATCCAATGCATCGCGCTGCAATGCACTAGATACCTCTTTGGCACTCAAAGGGTTAATACTTGGTCCCTCAACTGCTTCAGAATCATTAGTGGAAATTTGCAATAAACAGAAGCTGGAATCTATTTTCTAGTGCTATATCTGCCTAACACCAATTTACTAAGCTGATGATGCCAAAAACTGTTACCTAATACCACTTGCCCAAAGTGGAGGGCAGTTGGCCTTTTTGGGGCATTCTTTTCCCTCTGACTTTTTTTTTTAACCCTTTGAGTGCCAGAAGAGTTAACACCATGTATTAGACAGCGGTAATGGTGTAATGCTACACTATGTTACTGTGCATGCTATGGGACAGATATAACGGGCTTGCTGGCATTAAACTAATAAGTGTGCTCACCAGTATGAACTAAAATGATCATACACTATGGTGCATTCCATGTAGCCCAGGCTCATGTGTAAGAAGGTAACATCAGTAGAGCTGTATTGGTGGATTGTAAACTAAAGATTTGATTAGTGATCTGTGCACTGAAAGCTAAACCTGCAATATTTCCAGGAGAAATTAAATATGTATTTTGAGTGTTGGAGAGATGGCTCAGTTGGTTAAGGCACCAGCTATAGAATTTGCTCACACCATGAAGTTGCAGGTTCTAGTCCCGGCAAGGTCAGTTCAGCTTTTCTAAGGTAGATAAAATGAGTCCAGGACATACTTGAAAACGAGAGACAATCTCAATGTAATCTTCCTGGTAAAATAATTTCACCAAAAAAAGTATTTTGTATGTAGTAAAGGAGAGGTTAAAAAGCAAAACCCTTTTTTTCCCTCCCTTTGCAGTGGTACAAGGAACTGATTGCAGTCTGGTGTGGTGGGAATTGTTAATTGCTGGGTTTGTAAGTGGTGGTTTTCTGCTTTAAATAACAGACACACAGTGAGTACTTGAATGTGTGAATCTTGCATCAGTATATAAGTGCAGAAGTGTGGTAAGTGTGGGAATTTAAATAACAGCGGTATTAAAGTAAATGCAGAAGTGTGGTAAGTGTGGGAATTTAAATAACAGTGGGATTCAAGTAAGTGCAGAAGTGTGGTAAGTGTGGGAATTTAAATAACAGGGGGATTCAAATACAGGGATTATACAGATATTTTTTTTTCTGCCTGCCTTTTTGCTTGTGGTAACTGCCATAATATGACTGATCAGCAGGAGGCAGTGGTAGGTAGTTCTGGGAGTGGAGACTGCACAAAGAAAGAGCAGGTAGCCAGATGGGTTACAGTTAGTCATAGCAAGGGGGGGCAGGGGAATAGGGAAGACACTCCTGTGTTTACTAAGCCTAACAGATTTGCTACATTGAGTAATGATATTGGGGATGTTGACACAGGAATCACTACAATAGAACAGTTTGCTGTCTCCCAGCAGCTTGGGTTCGACATGTGGCAGATGGGGTTGGTAGATTGTTAGGAGGAGCTGGGCAGTTCGCGGCTGTCATGGTACATGTTGGTACTAATGACAAAGTCAGGGAAAATGGAGGTCTGTTATGAAGGATTTCAGGGACCTAGAATATAAGCTTAAGCAGAGGACCTCTAAGGTAGTATTTTCTGAAATACTACCTGTGCCACAAGCTACATTAGAAAGTCAACAGGAGATTAGGGAGTTAATTGCGTTGCTAAAGACTTGGTTTAAGCAGGAGGGGTTTGGGTTCCTAGGGCACTGGGCAGCCTTTTCTCTTGGGGGCAATCTTTATAGTCGTGATGGATTGCTTCTTAGCGGAAGGGAGGCCACCGCGCCGAGCGTCAGGATGGTTACAGGGCTGGAGGAGACTTTAAACTAGAAAGGGAGTGGGGAAGGGTGCAACACAGGACGGGGAAGGTAGTATAATTGAGGAAATGGGATTAGAGAAGGGGCATGAGGGCGGGGGGGGATGGGCTAGTTCATCTAATAGGGAGTTGCCATTGATACAGCCTGATAAAAGACAAATATATTTAACAAAGAATGAAATCTTTAAAAAAGATAAGATGTATGCATGCAAATGCTCGTAGTCTGGCTGGTAAGATGGGGGAACTAGAAATGATTACAGTACATGAGCAGTATGATCTAATTGATATGTCTGAAACCTGGTTAGATGATACATATGACTTAGCAGTCAAGGTTATTCACTTTTTAGGAGGTATAGGGTTAATAAAAAGGGATGAGGGGTATGCCTATATGTAATGCATGCCTTAAAACCTAGTATAAGGGAAGATATAAATGAAGGGTCCAATGAAAAGGTAGAGGCCCTGTGGGTTGAATACACACTGGGGGCACACAAAATTAAAAAATGTTAGTGGGGATTTGCTACAAGCCACCCAATATTGGGGAGTTGGAGGAAACACAACTTTTACTGCAAATGGAAAAGGCTTCTAGGTCAGGAAAGGTAATTATAATGGGAGATTTGAATTATCCTAAAATTGCCTGGAGCAATATGACGTCCGGCACAACAAAGGGAAATATTTTTTTAAGTATGATAAATGATAATTTTAGGTCTCAACTAGTAGAGAAGCCAACTAGAAAAGAGGCATTGCTTGACCTAGTGCTCTCAAACAATTCTGACATGATAAAAAATGTACAGGTAAGGGAACATTTGGGCAGCAGTGACCACAATATGGTATCCTTTAAAATTTGTTATGAGAAACCCAATAGCAAGGGTTTAACCAGAACATTCATTTTTAAATTGGCTAATTTTACAAAGCTATGGGATGTAATTTTCAAAGATAAAAATGCACAAGAATCATGGAATGTGTTTAAAATGCTCTTAGACAAATATACACGTCAATATATACCATTGTGGAATAAGCACAAGAAATAAAATATTTTTCAAATCAAGACCCACTGGTGCTGCCTCCTAATTCATTATTGATATTATTACACTTTGAAGACTGTGCACCTGGGCAATCAACTTTGAAGAATGAGTGCTTCCAACCTCTGGTCTCTGTGTGTGTATACATATACATATATATATATATATATATATATATATATATATATAATACATTTGTGTTCCCTTTAATTGTGTGTGTGCTGGTTTTCTTGCTGTCTGGGTTCCACTTTATTTATTTATTTTGCTGATGTGGTCAGCATCCCTTCTTGACCAGCAGCCCGTTATCCATTGCTGCTGCCGTCCCTTTCCTGGATCAGGCTGAATCAGCTGACTGTTATCAGCCAACCCTTCCAGGGTATTTAAAGCAGGAGCGCGGTGAGTAATACCGGGGACTGAATTTGATCGCTCCAAGACCGGAGCGATCTCTTTCAGTCCCTCAGTTCGGCGTGCTGCCCCACGTGATCAGTCACGTGGGGCGGCACGCCAAAATTCTCTATCGGGTCCTTAAAGGACCACACACCCCGCGACCGCTGGTCGTTAAGCGGTTAAGGAACATAGTTCAGTAATAGCAAGACCATTATACTTAATATTTAATGATTAACTTTCATCAGGCATAGTGCCATGTGATTTGAGGAAAGCTGATGTAGTTCCATTGTTTAAAAGGGGAGCAAGATCCAAACCAGGAAAATATAGACCTGTGAACTTGACTTCCATAGTGGGTAAGATACTACATTTATTTTGGTACTACATTCCCCCGTGGTGTAGATGGTTTGCCCCCAAAATTTTCCAGTTTGCTTCTATACATAAAACCCATTATCCTCCATTTTAATTATATATGTATATATATTTATTTTAAAGCTTTATTGAAAGGATAAAATGTACATACATACATGGAATGCACATAAGCCAGAAACATATCAATTTCAGTAAACATCTCGGAAATGAAAGTGTGCTAGCCTGTAGTACACAGTCAAGAGAAAAGAAAATTGCATAGGAAAACATTGGAAGAGTCAAGAAATATTAAAGATGCATAATATGCATTATTAAAAGTCACGCTCAAGGCGCTCAAGGCAAATGTAAATGGTATATCAATAAACTCAATATGAAAAGAACCTCAAATAAATGAAAGCCATCATGTCCATATCCTCCCACATTGCCCCCATCATGTCCATATTGCCCCTCACATTGCTCCCATCATCTCAATATTGCCCCCATCATGTCCATATTCCCTCACATTACCCCCACCATGTCCATAACCCCTCACATTGCCCCCATCATGTCCATATCCCCTCACATTGCCCACATCATGCTACACCATTGGGGATAAATAACTTTTCTTAAATTCCCATGAGACTGAATAGAGCTTATTAACCTCTTGAATGTTAGAGAGGTCTCCAGTGCATTGCTTCACAATGCATCAGAGATATCCCTACCATTCAAGGGGTTAAAAGCCCATTTTAATTTAACAGGGATTATTATTTGTCCCATGGGGTGCAGTTGGTGTACTCCAACTTTTACACATATGGACCTGTAACCTTAACCCTTTGAGTGCCAGGGAGGTACCCAACACATTGCATTGCAATGTGTTGGCTACCTCTCTGGCACTCAAAGGGTTAAGAGAAATTTAGATCAGGATTAATTATCTTGAAGTTGATGTGTTATCACTTGTTTGAGCTAACAGATTTCCATTGATGTAGATGGAGAAGTATGTATGTGTGTATGTGTATATATAAAGTTATTAGATTCAGTATAAGCCAGGCCCTAGTTTGTTCTACAGATAAAAAAAGTTTATATGCCCAGTATGTTAATTCGTTCTGTTTGAACCTATCGCATAAGTTATATGTAAAATAACATGTAGGCAAATAAAACTTATTTTAAAGTGATTGGTACACATAAATTTACCCTGTGAGTGCCACAGAAGTTATGAATTTCTCATCCCTCTGACGTTCAAAGAGTTAAAAAAAAATTCTAGACATTCCTTTCACAATTCCTTTTGATGTCTACTCTGAGTTTTCTGGGTATTAGAAGCAATCACTGGAGCGAGACATTGAGAGGGAGTTGGAAAGAGCAATTATGGTTTTTAGATAAATTATGTTTGTTTATTGCTGCTTACTACCAGGTTGTTTAAAAATGACTAGACAAAGTTTAAAGAGAAGTAAACAGACATTTGCTCCTTGAATATCCAAGAAGTGATAATCAATTGGATGAAAAAATGACTTGGGTGAAACATAAAATAAAAGAACATTGATCAATTCTTGGACAAACCATCTGCACTACGTGGGACAAATACCCCCCCCCCCCAGTGATATAAATGGGACTTAAAAATGCCCTTAATGCTAGAGAGGTCTCCAACACATTGCTTTGCAATGCATGGAGACCTCATTCATTCACATATCTTGGAACTGTCCAGATCTGCCCTGGAAACTCTGGTTTTCAGAATGAATACTCTGCCCACTTTACCACCTATTCTGCCTGCTTCCACCCCATTCCTCTCACTTCCCATCCTATCCAAGTGTAAATCCCATCTCTCAGCCCTCTACCTCTTTGTCACCCTGATTAAGCTCCTCCTACATTATGGAGCAAATAGCATAATTTGAACTCTCCTATCCCCAACCCTGTGCGTTTCTCTGGGAGTAATTGATGAGAAGATTCCCAGGTATGTCCATTCATAGTGTTAAAGGCTTAAGTTTAATTGATTGATGTTTTTAATTGTTCCCTAGTGTGCAGCTGGCTTGCCCAAAATCACTCCACTTTGCACTTGTACATATATTCCTAAGCGGTATATTACTCATTTCAGATAGCATTTGCTGTGACCCCCTTTTTGCATCAGAGATCTAATATAGAAAGTTATATGGACCTATTTAACCACTTAAAAACAGGGGTGGGGGTGTCAAGGGTTAAAAAGGCCGCTTTGAAAGCACTTCAGAAATCACCTTAATTTTCTAGCATGATTTTATTTCCTTAAATCCGTTTTAAAAGTGCTATCCTAACCTAACAGTGCAGGTTTTTTGGATTCCACTGCTTGAGCCATTGGTGAACTAATCAAACCAAAAGATCCCATAATACAGTGTTTCTCATTGTTGATCCTTGTGGTGCACATGCCCAGTATTCAGGGGGTTAACAAGCTCACAAATACATACTCCTCTGGATTATTCAGAGTTTTTTGCAAGCAGGGCCAGATTTACATCTCAGGAGCCTGTAGGCACATAATTCTGAAGCTCCCCCCCCACCGATTTGCCAACTCCACTGGACACCTACACAATGCTCATCAGCTCCATATTGCCCCCCATCAGCTCCAACTTGCCCCATCATCTCTATATTGCCCCCATCATCTCCATATTGCCCCCCATCAGCTCCACATTGCCCCTATCATGTCCATATCCCCTCACATTGCCCCCATCATGTCCATATTGCCCCTCACATTGCCTCCATCATCATATTGACCCCCTTTTCCTACCTCGCTGTAGAGGAGAGGTATGTACCCCTTTGGCACACAGCTGTAGCTGCTGGAGCTCCCATGTGGTCTGTAATGCAGAACGCTGGGAGATGACGCATTGTTACTAAAGAGCCAACAGCGACGAGAGAGCTCAGTAGCTACAGGTCTTCGCGCAGACCTCTCCTCTCCATGTTGTTGCGGGCGCCAAGTGGGGGGGCAGGGGTGACTGGCGAGGCTAATAAAAAACTACTTTGCTTTATTGCAAATCCGGCCCTGGTTGCAAGGCAACTTCAGTGGTGCAGGAAAATACATCCTTTGAGTAAGAAAGTGCTTATTAAAGGGGGACTATGTCCTACAAAGTGGCTTTTTATTTTGTTTAGCAGAAAAGTTTACTTAGGAGAGTGTCCTTCAAACAGCTATCAGTTATTTCTGTTAACTGTCTTAAATTGTATTTGATCTCTACTATTTCAGAATAAAACAATTTGGGTCCTTTATGTGTCATTCTCATCAACTGAATCCCATGGCTTGCTGTGAGGCGATGTGATATAAAGACAGACTCTAATAGAGATCATTATATACAGGAAACTGCAGGTACAGTGCAAAACATAAACAGATAAACCTGATTGCTGTAAGGACACAGACCTAGGTAAATCAGTGTGTTAAACAAATTAAGAGCCACTTATTCCTTTTAATCTGTGATGCCCTGCAATGTCCCAGTGATCCAATCATGTAGCAAATGTGTAGGGAGAATGACAGCCAGCCCATGTCTTATTAGCCATATATATGACTGAGGCCAATGTGGGTTGGCCAGTAATTAGTAGTTGCAATGGACACTGAAACCTCCAGTGTCATTCTTGTGAAAGATCTGCATGGCTGCTACAATGCAGAACAGAATGTTGAATCTTCCCTGTGCTCATTAAAGAACCTGTACTAATCTGCTGACACCGCTCATTTTGTGTGCTGGGACATAGGATACCTACTCATGCACCTCTACTCTGGGTACCTACTAGAGCAATGTGAACTCTTCAAAGGGGAACTTTCACACCAATTAAAGTTAATATGCATACAATCCTCAGTTGCCATGTGTCATAAACCTGTATTTTTTTTTCTTAAATCTCTGTATAGAGAAGTCTTTGTACAATAAAACGAAGTTAGCGGCTTATTAGTTCCTCTACTCACTGCTTTAATCCAGCCCACCGAGGTATAGCTTGGCTCACAGAGAGAGTAAATAAAAAAGGGCAGCATTTGCAACATCCATTAACACAGACGTCAAGGGAGAGCGATGCCGATCAACTTCCACATTAACAGATGGTTGCACTCTCCTTCCTGAAGCCCTGCAAGGACACTGTATTTTAGAAGCATGGTGGAATAATTTGTTAAGATGAAACAATGTATTGGATATATGCAAGATAAATAAAGATATTGGAGGGGGTTTATTGAAGGTGAAAGTTCACCATCTCTAATCAGATGTGGAATCTGGTCCTGGGACCAGACAGCTCACAGCAAGGGACAATCTTCTTACTGTGAGCATAAGGAAAACCCTTCCTCCCCTGACAGGTTTTTTCTTATGCTCACTGAAGATTGTCCTTCCCTCTCTGTGATCCATCCAGACAGTCTTGCTGCTCTGAGGAGAGCAGTGGCAGTAAAAGGGGTGGGAGGGGGATAATTTATCATTCAATTACTCTTGTACTACAACTCTGGCAGTATGGAAATAACACTCTGCGTGGCCCATATACTATGAAGCTTAACTGGAGCTGCTTTTTTTGTGAAGCATTACTATCTCTTTCAGGCCCGGAATTGCCAATAGGCAGACAAGGCACTTGCCTAGGGCACGCGATTTTCAGGGACGCCTGGCAATCCCATTGTCACGTCCACAATGCATAATGCTGACTGCTGTGCCATTCTGGTGGTGTGCACCTATGCCCTCGACTCGAGGGCGCTTGCTGATAACTGTGTTACATTGTCAGCATTGCTCTGTGCCACCAGGGCCACTTCATGTGACCATGCTGCGCCTGCGTGCCGCGCCTTTGCTGTCATTGGTCACCACCTCAGGACCTCTTGTGATGCTGCCGATGAATGGACGTCAGGTAGTGGGTGCTGCGCAAGCTACGCCTAACAACATAATAGCCACAGGAAGAGGCCTACACTATAGTTGGAGTCTGACTCTGCAGTTCAGCAACAGGCTGGTATGTGTGGTGCACACAACTATATTTATTATCTGTTTCATGGTGCAGTTCACTTACACTGGAAAAAATAATGCCATTCCCTTACATTAGTAATAATGGTGCCTTTCCCTTACACTGGTAATAATGGTGCCATTCCCTTACATTAGTAATAATGGTGCCTTTCCCTTACATTAGTAATAATGGTGCTATTCCCTTACATTAGTAATAATGGTGCCTTTCCCTTACACTGGTAATAATTGTTTGGGTGTGGTTAATGGAGGGGTGTGGCTAAGTGAGAGGCGTGATTCGGGGTGGGGCAAAGGCAGGGCTAGGGACGCCAGAGGTCGTTGTGCCTAGGGGCGCCTGAGATGTAAATCCGGCCCTGATCTCTTTAATACTAAAAACACCCAAACACTTCACTACTGTCTTCCCCTTGGCATAATCATTGTGTAGGGGACACATTTCAGTGTAAGAAGCTTGGTATAAAGATGTTAAGCAGGCATATATCTAAGAAATTGGTTACAGCATTTCCTTTCACACTCAGTCTTAGTACATCCGCCCTAGGAAAGCTGCAGCATAGTACAACAGGCTGATGCATAGAAATGCTTTCCAAGGTTGTGAGATTAGCCCATTTTTCAACGCTGCCCTAATGTAAATGGTTCACTATAGAAATGTCAACATCTATTGGTCGACCATCAATACAGCTCGTTAAAAATTATTCTGGAATCAAAGTGCGACATCAGGATGTTGTTTCAATCAAAAGAGCAACATTCGGATGTTGCATGTTTAAAGGTTGCCAAATAAAGTGCAACATTCAATGCATACTTGCAAATGTTATGTATCCCCATATAGTAGATACTTGAGTACCCCAACAGGATAGAAACTTTGCTCCAAACTGTTGAAATCCTGTGTGGAGGAGGAAAGCCCTCTGTTAGGAGGTGACGAATGCTGTGCTGAGAAAATACAAGCTGAAAATGGCAGTCTATTTGACTTTGGCTAATGGAGTATTGCAGATGTGTAGACAGACGATCCTAGTGTGGTCATCTGTCTTCTGAAGTGTGGGGCCTGCCAAAAGAAGAACTACAAGTCAAAAGAAGCTGCAGAATGCATTATGAACTGTGTCCATCAAGGGAGATCTTTGATGTTTTTTTTATATCAATGGTGAAAACTCCTGAGCGAAAAATAACCACTCAAAGTACCAGGCTGCCAGAACTAAGTCCTCCCACTACTGATAAAAGGATCTATGTCTAATACTTGACTGATAGTCTGTACTTGGACTCATGGCATAATCACGCTCTTCCCTTGCACCATCTCCCTGAGTCAGACCTGAGAGGAGACTCAGATCTGTCGTCCACATCCCAGACAGATCTCAGGTCCATCTCAGGGAGACGGTGTAGAGGAAGAGCACAGCATGGGGCAGATGCAGTGCAAATACTTGACTGATAGTCTGGAATTGGACTCAATGCATAACCTCACACTGAAGGAACTATGGCAGTAAGAGTGTGAGGCTGCTTCGTACCACCACAGGTTAGTACGGTTTGGTGGTATATATATGGGAAATGTTGACTAAAGATGATCATCTGGCAGAAGTAGTTCTAGAGTTCCACAAAACAACAACAATTATAGCCTCTCTGTTGGAAACTGAAGCATTGAGGCTTATTCAGATGAAATAAAGTACTTTTACCTAAATCAGCAGCTTGAGGTAAAAAGTCTCAACATTACCTACCCAAACCGAAGTGAATCTGCTGCCTGTCACTCCAATATCAAGGTTCTGCCTATAGCCATAGAGGTAGCTGTGGGAACTGAGAAAACAGCAAGTACAGCTTCACTATAGGAAGCATTAGCTTCTTGTAGTAAGGTGACAGATCTGAGTCACTCATTCTTGTGGCCAGTTACTGGAATGACTTGAACCAGGTTGTCTCCACAAAATATCTCCACTGTCCAGTTGAATGTTGCAGTCTATCTGTCGACCTTTAAACTTCAGCATCAGAATATCAGCCTTTTCATTAGGGTAACATTCTGATGTTGCACTTTTGATTACGGCGATATTTCAATAGCATATCATGTCAACCAGGGCTTATAATTTTAAGTCCTTTGCTACTAGCCAGGCTTTACCATGTATCTAAATTAACCCTTAACCCTTTGAGTGCCATGTGGCTTTTCTTAGACCCTGTAGGCCACAAGCATTTTCACAATTTTTGCTCTACATCTAGGTAACTGTCTAGTTACATATGGAAAACCATATATAATTTTTTATTTATCAAATTGAAAGTTTGCATGATGCCTCACATGAAGTAAATTTTGCATTGTGTGACAAGCTATGATGTCATAATTACAAAAGAGTAAAAAGTAAATACTTGTTTTGCTAAAAACACTCACTATATATCAAAAACATTTATGTTGATTGTGAAAGTTTCAGTTATTTGAAAACTCCCTGAATCCCTCATGTACAAAAATACTAAATATATATAGTTTTACCAACATGCATGGCCTGTGCAGTCCCCTAATTACCAGGGCTGCAAAATGGCATTTTCAACTTGAACAAAAATGCACATTCCAGTGGTTACACAGTAAAACTATCCAAAAACAGCTCAATAACTATATAAAACAAGATTTCTAGAAAGTGTATATCCCACTGCATCAAGGAAGGGGTCACTTGCCTTTGTACCCCTAGTCTGGTGTGCACAAATGTTTCCAGAAGGTGCCCCCTTCAAATGTACTAAAATCTTTGAAAACTATAGAATTTCCTACTACATTCATTAACTGGTGCTCTTAGGAGAAAAATGACACCCCACTGGTATGAGATGTTATACTGTAGGGGGCACTAGAAGTACAAAACTACACCAAACTACAATCCTTAATTATTTTACTAAAATAGTTGTAAGAACTATAGCAATGAATAAAAGGTAAACCAAGTATACCATTTGGGAAAGAAGATAACCCGCCACATCATATGAGGGGGTTTTAGCCTATCTACCCCTAGTCTGGTGTGCAGAAATGTTTCCAGAAGATGGCAATAAAGAAAGAATTAGCATTTTTTACATTTCCATCCCATAAAATGTACTGAATTTGTGAACATTATGCTAATGCTTACGAGAAAATTGTGCTCCCATTGGTATGAGTTCACATACCGTACTAGGTGTCAAAAATATACATCTACCAGTTTTCTTTTTTGAAAATGGCTGCCTGTACTAAAATAATCATAACTATTAGAGATATGAACAAATGGTATGTAAGTTATGCCATTTTGTAAAGTAGACATTCACCGACATCAAATGAGGGGTCACCTGCCTTTATTCCCCTCCTCTGGAGTATAGCTAGGGTTAGAAAGTCAATTGACCCTTTCCTTGATGCAGTGAGATATATACTTTCTAGAAATCTAGTTTTATATAGTTATTGAGCTGTTTTAGGATAGTTTTATCATGTCAACATTTGAATTTGCATTGTAGGTCATAAGGTTGAAAATAAGATGGCATTATAGGAACAAATGATTTTTTTCCTTCACATTTCCATGCTTCAAAGATGTATTGGACCCACGGCGCACAGGTTTGGCACTCCGAGCATTAATTGACCAGAAGGGTGTGCAACGCATTTCTTCGCTGTGATGAACACTCCTCTAGCACACATGATGTCCTGTATTTTTTTTATACTCAGACCTCATTGGGGGGAACCCCTCCTGCCTTCCCTGGTGTTGATCACCTACACAATCTGGTAAGTAATCAATACTGGCAGCCTGGAAAGCTCTCATTGCCTTCCTTCCCTCTCTCCTCAACCCAGCTTCTTTTGAACGTCAGGTTGAGTTGGAGGACTTAAAGGGATAGTAATACTTCATTTTATCTTTATTTTATTTTGTAGGCATTAAAAAAACATGAAGAACGATATAAGTCTTATCTCTCAAACCTTTATGGTTTAAGAGATATTCTCAAGCAAAGTATCCCCCCCTGTTCATCCAGATCAGAAGGGAGGTGACCAGGTAGACTGCAGAGAGGGACAATCTTCAATTAAGATAAGGGAAAAGCTGAAAAACTTGTCAAGGGGGGAAGGGCTTTCATTGTTTTCATACAAAGAAGAGTGTCCCCTGCTGTTATCTGTCTGGTCTTACAACCAGATTCACATCTGAGAAGAGATGGCTTACACTAGGAAAAAGGGGCTGGAGGGGGAAACTTTGCTTGTGAATATCTCTTAAACCATAAAGGTTTGAGAGATAAGACTTATATTGTTCTTCATGTTTTTTTAATGCCTACAAAATAAAATAAAGATAAAACGAAGTATTACTATCCCTTTAAATGCCCACATAAGGGGCTCTTCAAGGTCCTTCTATTTGACCTGGAATTTCAGAAAACACCAGGTACAGAACTTCAGCAAGTGCCTTCCAGGTCATCAATTTTGATTGGCTATTATGATTAGACTAGTTGAACAGCCCGTTACACGGGCCACAGTGCCTCTGGCAGCCGGTTGCGGGGCAGTCACACGCAGTGGAGACTGCCCGCACCTCGGCTGATACAGAGCCTCTGGCAGCCGGTTGCTGGGCAGTCACACGCAGTGGAGACTGCCCGCACCTCGGCTGATACAGAGCTGAACGCTCTTTCGGAGCGCCCAGCTCTGTATCAGCCGCGGCGTGGGCAGTCTCCACTGCGCATGACTGCCGCACGCGCAGCAGTGTCTACTGCGCATGTCGGGTGTTACACACAACTTGGCGAATTATTATATAGGATAGGCAATGAATTTGAGGGACGGGTGTCACGCTGGAACATTTACAGGGACACATATTGTCTGGGACAGAGGCCTCAATCCAGGGACTGTTCATGGAAAATGGAGATGTCTGGTCACCCTGAGCTAAAGAGTTGCAATTATAGAGCATACCACAGGGATCAAATAAAAAATTCCCTTAATGGCCAGTAATTTATTTTATACTTTCAGTCATAGTCTGTGCCTATGGACCCCTCGCAAATAAAGAAACTCAGAAAGTAAGAAATACCAAAAGGTTTTTATCAGCGACTGAGAAGCACATCTACAGAAGAACATTTTTATTCCATTAGGAGCCTGAACACTCCTTGTGAATTGTGACTTTTCTATATGATAATGATGTACTGTGCATATGACAAGCCTAGTTTAACTCTACAGGTGCTACGCAGTAAGCTAGATGTGCAGTTTTGGAGAACTAAATATTTCCCAAATTCCCAATGATTTAATTTAAATTTGAACCATTTAGAAGCGGATTGCTTTGTGATACGTTAGAGACCTCTAGCATTTAAGGTCCTAAAAGTCTTCTTTGAATCAATGGGTTTTTGTATTTCTTATCTATATTGCAGCTGGATTGCTCCACTATTGCTCCTCTTTAGGTTACTGAACAGCACCTTAACCCTTTAAGGACTAAAGGGATGTGCAAAGCTTTGCTAAGCACACCCCCTCTTGTTCTTATGGGTCTAAGTATCTCTGGAATGGTTCACTTTTAAAAGGTTGCACTCAAAAGAGCATGCAACCATATTCCATTAATTATGTCTCCTTGATAAAAAAAAAGTCGACATGTGAATCTCGCACTGAATGACAGTGTGAAATTCTCATGTCACCTACTGAAAAGTCGCATACCATTTGTGTCAAGAAGAAATCAGTTGCCTCTGCATTCAATTCTGCTTTTTTGGGTTGCCGCCTGCGTGCTGCTCGTGTGTCCAGCAAATGTATTTCCTAGAAGGTGCTAGTGTGTGTGCATCCGTTCTGAAGCAAAGACGAGCTAAGCTGGTTCCTCCACAGCTACTTCACACCACAGCGCTCAGCAAGACTGGGATGAGGTTGTACTACAACTCCTATCATAAGGCATGCAGCTCGACCTCATCCCAGTCTTGCAGAGAGCTTTGGTGTGAACAGAGCTTAGCACGTCTGTGCTTCAGAATGGATAAGGGGCTTCTACACAGACCCGCACCTGCTAGAAAATACATTTGCAGGGCACACGAGCACCACGCAGGCAGCAACCCAATGAAGCATAATTGAATGCAGAGGCAACTGATTTCTTCTTGACACAAATGGTATGTGACTTTTCAGTAGGCAACATGAGAATCTCTCGCTATCATGCAGTGCGAGATTCACATGTCACCATTTTTATCAAGGCAACATAGTTAATGTGGAATATGGTCATAATTAATGTGGAATATGGTCACATGCTCTTTTGCGTTCCGTACCCCTCTGGCACTCAAAGGGTTAAAAGGATACCCTCTGGAACAGGGGTACCTTTAAAACCAGACTTGACCAGTGCCCCATAACATATATTTCTGTGAAATTTGGTGTATATCTGTTCAGTAGATTTGGATATAGCTTCCACAAAGTTTTCATGACAAAATCAAAAGTTATAATGTGCTAATTACTCTTTTTATTTTTCTGGATCCTCAAATTTGTTTATACAAATTAATAGATTTGGACAAAATTATCGAGGTTTATGGGGACTGGCAATGACACAGAACTGTAAAGATTCAGCTTAACTTGCCAGTGACATAAAATCTGAAAATAGACATTTAACCCATTAGTGACAGCCGCGGCTGTCACCTTAACGCCCGTGGTACATTATTATTATTATTTTTTTTAATGAGTCTCTGAACGGCGTGCAGCCGCATGGAGACCCGGACTTCCGGGACTTACCAGGTATGTCCTCTGTCACTAAGTGACAGTTTTTGCGGGACGTACCTGGTAAGTCAATAGTCGCTATGGGGTTAAAGGGTTAGTAATGTTTATAGACAGACTGCAGCTAGTATCCGTCCTTACAATGTGTACAATAGCTCTGTTATGTTAGTAGTGAAAGCTCTATATTTCCGATGTTATTACATTATTAATTCTCTCCTCCCACCCCTTATAATGACAACATTCTATATATAACGCTTTCACTATTACCAACATAACGGAGTTCAGGCACGTGCACACATAGACACCAAGGGGGGCTTGAGCACCTTCCCTTTTTTGTCCAAAGTGCCCTCGTGCCCTTTTAAAAAAATAAAAAATAATTATGAGAAGTGCCCTATTTTTCATTTGAGCCCCTGCCCCCCAAAATGTCTGTGCACGTCCCTGACGGAGCAATTGTACACATTGTAAGGAGGGATCCTAGCTGCAGTCTATCTGTAACATTACTAACCCTTTAACTTAAAAACAGCGTTAATAAAGTGGTGTTAGAATAAAGCATCTCTTTTCTTGCTGCTAATGCCTGTTCCTATACAAAAGTGGTAGTCAATTGTTGAGCCCCTATAGGCTGGTCAGGGAACAACAGCTGGAGGGCCAGCAACTAGCTATCCCCAGTATACAACCTAGTTTCCTGATAGCTTTCTCACTGCTTATTTCAGTGCTTGCCTTTCTGAATCACTGCTTCCTCCTCTGCTTACTAAATGGACACCACAGAGTCTAGTTAAATATGTCATAAGTTATTGAAGCAAACAATGGCAGATCTGGAAAGGGCACTGAAACAAAATAAAACTTAAAGGGATAGTAATACTTAAAATGTAAAAAAAATATGTTGTAGGGTTTATCCCCCTGAGTAAAACAAGAGTACTCCCGCTGCTGAAAGGTGTTTCATTCAAAAGTTATTAATTTTCAAAGCTGAATTTTTAGGTGCAATATCACAGTGGCCTGAAATTGTACAGTTGCACTGTTTCTACATGATCCTATGGACAGCTCTGGTCCTGGGACCATAAATCTCCATAGGATGGTGTAGCATTTAAGTATTACTATCCCTTTAATTAGGACAGAGTGTCATAAACCAGTCAAGGCCATACTTATCAAACTAAAAGGGTGCAGTTCTTAAAAAGGTACTTATTTTACCCCTTGGATGCTAGATACAGCTGCAACTTATAGGAAAAATGTATATAATTTCTTAGGACTATTTATAAAATATATTTAAATAAATTATGAGGTGGCAGTTTCTCTTTAACCTCTTGGATGCTAGAGGCATCTCCACTGTATGTGTGATAACCCTTTGAATACCAGAGAGGTATCCAACGCATTGTGTTGCACTGTGTTTGATACCTCTCTGGCACTCAAAGAGTTAAAACTTGCCCTTTCTATAGATCATGACTGTCTCTTTAAGAACTTGTAGCCGTAAGATTGCAGGTAAAGCAAGGCTGCATATGTGGGTCTAAGTGCTGGGTGGCACAAGTCATTTCTTGTTGCAAATATTTCATGCTAAGGTGCGGCTTTGTGTTGAAGAATAACAGAAACAATAAATGTGAGAAAAGCTGCTGTTTTTTTCTTAGCACAAAGAAGAAGCAGTTCTATGTACACCTGGAAATTCTATTCCCTCATACACAGCAGTAGTTGGTAATACTTACCATTATTTTGTTTTACAACTCACAAAGAGAAAATGAAACATATATAAGTGTAAAACAGAGGATAAATACAACTATTAGAGCATAATAGTCATATACATTTTATCACCACATACTTTGGGTTTTATGCAGAAAGTAAAAGAGAAGCAGTTTTGGAGCAAACAAATCAGGGGGAGAATGAGCAATTCGGTGGCAAACCACCTGTACTATTGAGGGCATAAATATTCTCCAAATTCCCATTTCTTTGATTTCCTTAAAGCGGATCTACCACCCAATATAAAGTCGCCCCCAATAATTAGGCATATGGTGACTAGCTTCTTAATAGTATTATCTGCTACAAGTACCACAATGTGAAGTAATCCTGTTTGTTCAGAGACTGACGGCCAGGCTTCTTGCTGTAGAGCTGTCTGCAAAGACGTCTCTAATCCAAGATGTCTGAGTGCAAGCCTGGCCGTCGGTCTCTGAAGAAATAGAATTGCCTCAGATCATGGTACATGTAGCAGATAATAACACTATTAAGAAGCATGTTGCCATATACCTAATTATTGGGGGGCGACTTTATATTGGGTGGTAGGACTTTTAACCCTTTGAATAGTAGAGAGGTCTCCAATGCACTGTGACGCCTCATCAATGAAAATGTTTGTTTCCTATGCTGCAATCATTTTGAAGATACCTGAAAAGATTTTACTTGAGTTTGGATTGGTTGGTTCAGCTGTAACAAAGAAGCACAGAAGATCAGGGCCGGATTTACATTCCTGGGTCCCCTAGGCATGGCATTGTAGGCGCCCTGGGCTCTGTCCATGGCCACACCTCCATTCCTCACATGGCCCTGCCCCTAGTCCCACCAGCTGTTTCCTTGCACATAAAATAATCTTTACCCATATAACAACCAAGGCTAAAAATAGCTTTAACTCCTTGGATGTTAAAGAGATCTCAAACACATTGCTGTGCAATGGGTTGAAGAACTTTGTAGCATCCAAGAGGTTCAATAATGTAAAGTGGTATTTAAACTGGTAAAGGGACATTGAGATTGCTATGGCCACATCCACAATTCATAATGTGGGTGTGGCAGGCATATCTGAGGCACCCCTCAACATTTGGAGCTCTAGAAAGTTGTCTGCTCTGCCTATTGGGAAATCTGGCCCTACAGAAAACCTTGCCCCTTGTATGAAAGTGGAGTGATTCTGGAGCGAACCAAGTGCAACATATGGGACAAATAAACATCTAGATTAATTTAAATAGGGCTTTTAACCCTGGTGTCCGTTGGAGACCTCTCTTGCATTTAAGGAGTTAAAGGACTAATTTAAATTAATTGGAAATTGTATTTTTGGCTTTCTGCACAAGGCCCATTATGTTTTAGTTTTACAAAGTACTTGTTATTTTTTTCAGATTACATTCAGTAGCCAATTCTGTCCAACTCTGTAACCCCTTGGGGATGTCTCTAGCGCCAAGGGAAAGACAAACCAAGAGAGGACTCCTAGTTGCCCAAAACCCCACCTCTATTGCCCCCTATCAAATTAGAGAATTCATGGACAATAGGATGCCCTCAGGCAAAGGCTTCTCCTGCATCCTCCATCCTATTCTCTGGTATAGAGATAATTTCTGTCTTCCACATCACACACATCCTATGTTCACCCAAAAAAGCAACTATTCCACCTTAACCCCTTAGGTGTTAGAGTGGTTTCCAATGCATTGCCCCAGATTTACTCCATGGGGTTATGCACTAAAGTGTGATAAACAGGTAATCACTTCTCCAGTGTTATTAAGTCTCCAAGTCCTATGTTATTCTATGTGGCCTATGCACTAAGATCTCTCAAACTGGAGAAAGTGTAATGAATTGGCATCACAGCTTCTCAGGGCTGGATTTCCCATTAGGCAAGGTAGGCACGTGCCTAGAGTGACAAATATTGAGGGTGCCTCGGATCTGCTGGTCACACCCACATTTTTAATGGAGAGTGTGGTCAGTACAATCTCAGTGTCCCTGCGCCAGTCTAAATACCCCTTTATTGGCTATTATGGAACCCCTTAGATGTAAGAAGGTTTCCAGAGAACTGCAAAGGAGATTTCTCTAGTATCCAAGGGGCTAAAAGCTCTTTTTTGTGTGCTTACATGTTATTTACTAATGGTATTGTGTGGGTCTTGGGATTGTGGTGAGGGACATGAGAGTAATTGGGTTTGGCTGTGGGTAGAGCTAAGAGTGCCTAAGGTGCCTTCCCTAGGGTCACCTGGGATGTAAATCCAACCCTGCAGCTTAATGCATATGTCTCTCCAGTTTTCCTTAGTACATCATCCTCAAAAGATAACTGAAGTTTCCATATGGTAATTGGATTGGAGAAGTGCAGAGAATGAATTCGGAAGTTGCAATAAGATGCTAATAATATCCAAATAAATATAAATCCTCTGTTTGCAAACCATAAAGGTTTGAGAGATAACACTGGGGGCAATACATTTATTTTTAATATTACTTTAATATAGGGATTAGTAATAATTAAGTATTACTATCCCTTTAAGGCGTGCTTTACCACATAGCCGCCATTTTCCATTCACTTCTATGGGACTGTACTTTTTGGGACATATCTCTGCAACCGTTTAACCTAGCGACTTCAAAGATGGCTCATTTTACTTGTCTGCCCTTGCTCTATCATCCAGTTCATGTTTCTAGTGTGTTGGGGGGCTCAGGGGGCTTCGGGCACTGTTCGGGGTACTTTTCTGTGAAAACTACTTTTCACATGAGCTCTTGCTTCGCGCGCTCGTTTCTGATTGGCTCCTGCCGCGGCAGACATTTTATGCTATTTCTAGAACGAGTATTCTACGCAGGGCTTGGACTCTCCTTCTCTCATCTGCTTAGGGATGCGCCTGTAGGAAGGTGCCTACTCTGCCTTACTGCAAATCTGGCCCTGGGTTTGGCATTTTTTGGGGGGGTTTCTAACACATTTCCTACTGGTTCAGTGTTTTTTGGGTACCCTAACATGTTCTAGTGATGTTTCATGTCTCTTAGTTTTACATTTTCAATTTTGTAAAATTTGAGTTCTGCGCCTTTAAAGGGATAGTAATGTTTCATAATAAAAGCAGCTCTAATTAATCATCATAGTATTTGGACTTTGGAGAGTGTTATTTCAATTCTTTCAGAGTTGTAGTTCCAGAGTAATTCAATGACAAAGTGTCCCTCTCCCACCCCTTTTACTGATGTCACACTGTTCAGCCATAGCAGAACGGAGGTTCCCAGGTAGACTGCAGAGAGGGACAATCTTCAATTAAGATAAGGGAAAAACCCGAAAAGCTTGTCAAGGGGGGAAGGGCTTTCATTGTTTTCATAGGAATAAGAGTGTCCCCTTCTGTTATCTGTCTGGTCTTACAACCAGATTCCACATCTGAGAAGAGATGGCTTACACTAGGTAAAAGAGGCGGGAGGGGGAAACCTTGCTTGTGAATATCTCATAAACCATAAAGGTTTGAGAGATAAGACTTATATCATTCTTCAAGTTTTTTTAATGCCTACAAAATAAAATAAAGTTAAAACGAAGTATTACTATCCATTTAAGGCATGCTTTACAGCATCCGGTTCATGTTTCTAGTGTGTTGGGAGGCTCAGGGGCTTCGGGCACTGTTTGGGGTACTTTTCTGTGAAACTACTTTTCCCATGAGCACTTGCTTTGTGCGCTCGTTTATGATTGGCTCTCGCTGCGGCAGCCATTTTGTGATCTTTCCAGAATGAGTATTCTACGCAGGGCTTGGACTCTTCTTCTCTCCTCTGCTGATTAACCCTCAGCCTGCCGGATAAGTTTATTTTAGCGGTGGGGGAAACTTTAATCCTACACACTGTAATTGGGTGATTTCTTATACAGTAAGGTTATTTGACAATGTGAGAATGTCTATACTGCTGGAGCTTGGGGCTAGACCTAAGACTAAGGATGCTGGGGCCTCTGTATCCCCCATTGTGCATTGCCCTTCCTGTCATTCAGGGTTACCTAGAGAATTCTCAGGTCATTTATGCCCAGCATGTTCTGATGTCCCTGAGAGTATTCCAGGGACCTCCAGCCATGCATTAGAGCCAGTTTCGGTGCAAGAGTTCAAGGCTGCTACCAGGGACCTTAGGTCCACATTGCAACTCTTTCCATCCCAGTAACAGGGGGTCTTTCATTCTTGGCAGACCCCCTCCTCCATCAAGTCTTCCCTGCCAAAACCTCAGGGAGTACCTGACGTGTCAGATTCATCTGAGGAGGAACTGCTGGTGGATTCAGATGTTGAGGAATGTTCTGCGGTGGGCTCCTCTCAGTTTTTTGGGAACCCTTTTGAGGCTGATCCTGAGCCCTCGGCTGAGGGCCCGATCAGGGCTGGTTTAAATACCTTAAACATTACCTTGGTGCAGGAGGTTCCTTCTTGCCCTTCTGATGTATTTCAGGAGACTAAAAAGCCCTTTACTTACTTTGCACCTAACCCCACTGTTGACCGCCTTGTGTCCGAAGAGTGGAAGTCTCCGGACAGGAAACCTTCTGTCTCCAAGAAATTTGCCAAGCTTTATCCCTTTTCTGAGTCCGCGCTTGCTCAGTGGGTTCATCCTCCCAAGGTGGATGCTCCTATATTCAGGCTATCTAAGTCTACTGCCCTGCCAGTATCTGATGTGTCTGCTCTAAAGGACTGGACTGACAAGTAACTTGGGGTCTCCCTCAAGTCCATTTTTGCCATTGTTGGCTCTGCCATGCGTCCAGCATTCGCTGCAGCATGGGTAAACTGGGCCATTGCGGTCTGGACTGAACAGCTCACCCTGGCTGTCTGTCAGGGTGCTCCTACTTTGGATATGTTGTGCCTTCTTGCCAACATTTCTGAGGCACAGCACTATGTTTCTGCTGCCTTATTTGATGCCATCCATTTGGTGGGTAGGGTTTCCACCATGTCTGTGGTTGCCAGATGGGCTCTTTGGCTCAATATCTGGTCTGCTGACACTGCTTCTAAGAAAGCATTGCTCTCCTTGCCTTTTCAAGGCACTTCTTTGTTTGGGCCAGATCTTAAGGCTCTGATCAATGAGGCCACAGGGGGTAAGAGTACACTTCTACCCTTGGTTCCTAGGAAGAAAACACCGCTTAAGAGTAACCGGTATTTTCATTACTTTCAGAATGAGACACGTCCGGCGAATCAGATGGTTCCCTGAGCTCCGCGTACCTCCTTCAAGCCCAATGTCACGTTTTTTTAAGACACTCAGACCATTGGGTGAATAAGAACACAGTTTTATTAAAATAAGATAAGGCAATAACACGCACTCTAGTGGTGGTAAATATACACAGATAATATATAGATATAATGGTAAATGCACAAATGACTTATAAGTACAATTACACAGTTATAGACTAGCGTATACCCCTCAGGGGTTAAGTCCTTGATAACAGTCAGTCTCAGATGTGGATGTTTGGAACGCCCAGGGTGTTATAAGGCTGATGCTGGAGACCAAGACTATCACCGGCTGGACACTGGACTGCCCCGCCACGGTGTTCAGTAAGAAGCACAAGAGTCCCCGTAGCCCCCTCGGGCGTACCTACTGGAACTGCTTCAACTAGTGCAAGTGCATAAGGCCCCCACGGGCGTGATTGGAACCGGCCTTCAATGCGATAACTGCCAAGCCTCCTCAGACTTAACCGGATAATGGGATAGCACACGCTAGAGCCGACAGCCCCCACGGGCGTGATTACCGGAATACGAATGCTGATGCCTGTGCCTGCCACCGCTCGGGTAAAGAGGAATCGCTCAATGAACAGGAGGGAGAGTCTCAGGCGCCCAACCGGCCCAAACGGAGGTAAACACTCTGCAAGGATGTGTGAAGCTGCTGACGAAGAGCGGCCAGCTCAGCAGTAGTATTCACTGAGAAAGAGACTCTACAAGATTAGCGATAGAGTGGAACCCAGCGGCACTGCTAGGGTTAATTAGCACATTTACTCGAGGCTTTTCAGCGGTATAGCAAGGCTCTGCAGTCTGAGGGAGGCGCGTGTACGCACAACTCTGCAAAGGAAAATGCACTGCACTGATCGGAGTACACCAGGCAAGGCAGTCACACCAAAAGCTGGAACAGCAGATAGAAATGTCGCGGCGGCGACAACTGGAACACAGGTCACTGTAGAAAGCAGGAGTCGTTCTTCGGAGCGGAAAGTCAGCCAGGCCAGGTCAGAGCACGTAGAAGGTAGTCATACAAGCCGGGTCGTACACGAGCAGGAACGTCAGCCAAACCGGGTCAGGATCCAAAGGAGGTAGTCAGACGGGCCGGGTCATACACGAGCAGGAACACAGGAGAATAGTCAAGACAAGCCAAGTCGGTACACAGGGATCCGGAACACAGGAACACAGCAACAGTAACTGGCACAGAAACACCACGAAAGGGCGCCTGACAGTTGTGCTAGCCAGGTATAAAAAGGTCACCAGGGGGCGGGCCAAACCAACACAGCAAATCAGATCTGTCAAAGATGAGACTGACAGGAATCACAGGCACTGTGATAGTACCCCCTCTCAAAGACCCCCTCTCCCTGCTCGAGGTCTGGGTTTAGAAGGGTATTTAGAGTGAAAGCTGCGTAGTAATCTGGGTGCGTGGAGGTCCCCTTGATCAACCCAAGAACGTTCCTCAGGACCATAGCCCTTCCAATGAACCAAGTATTGCAGCTTTCCTCTAAATCTCCTAGAATCAATAATGCTCTGTACCTCATATTCCTCTTGGCCCTGGACGTCCACCGGCCCAGGAATCACTGGCGTAGTAGTATAGCGATTACACACCAAGGCTTTCAGGAGCGACACATGGAACACATTGTGAATGTGCATTGAGGGTGGAAGCTCCAAAGCATAAGAAACCGGATTAATCTTGCGGATAATCTTAAATGGACTGATAAACCGGGGAGCCAGTTTGTTAGATGGTACTTGTAAATTAAGGTTTCTGGATGACAGCCATACCCTGTCCCCAACTTGAAAGGAGACCGCTGGCAGACGTCTGCGATTCGCGTGCCTCTGCTGACGCCGAAATGACTGACTGAGGGACCTCTGGACCTGTGACCAAGTGGAACGAAGCTGTGCCAAATGCTCATCCAAAGCAGGGATCTGCTGCGCCTGAAAGGAGTCCGGGAGCAGACAAGGCTGAAACCCATAATTAACGAGAAACGGAGAGCTCCCGGACGATGAATTAACCGCACAGTTTCTGGCAAACTCAGCCCATGGTAACAGGTCAGCCCAATTGTCATGATGATCAGTGACAAAGCAATGCAGGAACTGCTCCAGTCCCTGATTGGCACGTTCAGCGGCCCCATTCGTTTGGGGATGGAAAGCGGAGGAAAATGACAATTGAATGCCCATCTGGCCACAAAATGCCCTCCAAAACCTAGAAACGAACTGGCTCCCTCGGTCGGATACAATCACTCTGGGTACTCCGTGCAGGCGGAATACCTCCCTAGAAAAGACTACAGCCAATTCCTGAGCCGATGGAAGGCCAGTCAGAGGCACAAAATGTGCCATTTTAGAGAATCTATCGACCACCATAAGAATGAACGTAAATCCCCTGGACGCTGGTAATTCTCCCAAAAAGTCGATAGAAATATGAGACCAAGGACGGTCTCCATTGGGCACAGGTTGCAATAAGCCCACAGGGAGATGCCTAGGGGTCTTAGCACGGGCACAGGTGGTACAGGCTGCAGTAAAAGCGGCACAATCGGCTCTCAAGGTAGGCCACCAAAATAATTGCGACAGAGACCAGACTAGTTGGTCCCTACCAATATGCCCAGCCGCTTTAGAAGCGTGGTAAGTTTCCAACAAACGGACACGGAATGGCACATCTACAAAACATTTCCCCACAGGGGTCTCAGGGGGTGTCCTCGATTGTGATGCCAATATCTCCTCCCCCAGAGGCGAGGTAATGGTGGTACGGATAGTGGCCAGAATGCGATCTGGCTGAATGATGGGAACAGGTTCCTCCTCCCTCTCAGTGTCAGAAGCGAACTGACGAGACAACGCATCGGCTTTAATATTTTTTGAGCCAGGAAGATAAGACACTAGGAAATTAAATCGTGACAAAAAAAGTGCCCATCTAGCTTGTCGAGAAGACAGTCTTTTGGCTTCGGAGAGATAAGTTAAATTCTTATGATCCGTAAGAATTAGTACTGGAGTCCGAGTACCCTCCAAAAGGTGATGCCACTCCTTCAGAGCTAGAATTATGGCCAACAGCTCCCTGTCCCCAATCTCATAATGGCTCTGCGCACTGGACAATTTTTTAGAGAAGAAGCCGCAAGGCCTCAAGGCGCCACCTCCCACAGGACGTTGGGAGAGTACTGCTCCAACCCCAACCTCAGAAGCGTCAACCTCCAACGTGAAGGGCAGAGAGAGATTAGGGTGGGACAGCACCGGAGCAGATGCAAAGGCAGATTTCAGGGTAACAAATGCGGTCTCCGCCACCTCGGACCACTGAGAGGGAGAAGCGCCCTTATGAGTCAAATCTGATAATGGTTTGACAATCGTGGAAAAGTTCTGGATGAACTTCCTATAATAGTTTGCAAAACCTAAGAATCTTTGAATGGCCTTTAACCCTTTAGGACGAGGCCAATGCAGAACTGCTGCCAACTTCTCCTGATCCATGGCAATGCCATTATTAGAGATAACGAAACCCAGGAATGGCACTTGAGATGTATGGAATTCGCATTTCTCTATCTTACAAAATAGCCTGTGCTTGCGAAGTCGGAGCAGGACTTCAGAAACATCTTTGATATGTTGTGAGAGGTTGGCAGAGTGAATTAATATATCATCTAGATATACGACTACACAGGACTGTAGTAGGTCTCGTAGGATGTCATTAATAAACTCCTGAAATACTGCAGGCGCATTGCATAAGCCAAATGGCATCACCAGATATTCGTAATGCCCTGTTCTGGTGTTAAACGCCGTTTTCCACTCGTCACCTTCTTTAATTCTGACCAGATTATAGGCGGCTCGCAAGTCAAGTTTAGTAAAGATCGACGAGCCCTTCAATCTGTCAAACAATTTGGTAACAAGTGGAATCGGATAGGCATTCTTAGGCATAAGCTTGTTCAGCCCACGATAGTCAATGCATGGCCTAAGTTCACCACTTTTCTTTTTCACAAAGAAAAATCCGGCACCTGCCGGAGAAGTAGATTTCCGAATGATGCCCCTCTCCAGGGCATCAGCAACATAGTCCTCCATAGCTTTATTCTCCTCACAGGACAGTGGGTAAGTGTGCCCCCTGGGAGGCACCGCGCCAGGAGGCAAATCAATGGCGCAATCGTACGCCCTATGCTCGGGCAATGCGCTGGCCTCTCCCTTACTGAACACGTCACTGAATTGTTCGTATTCAGCTGGCACAGTAGGAGAGGTACACATAATCTTGACGGGTAAGGAGAGACAGTTCTTATCACAGTATTCTGACCAGGAGTTAACCTCACATCTCTGCCAGTCAAATTGGGGATTATGTACCTGTAGCCATGGGAACCCCAAAATAACTGAATGGTGCGGGGAACGAATGATTTGAAAACATATCTGCTCCTTGTGGCAAGCTCCCACTGTCATTGTCACTGGAATAGTTTCAAGCGTAATAAATGCCGGCTCCAGGGGTCTGCCATCGATGGCCTCAATAGCAACCGGAGAGTCCTTTTTACATAAAGGAATGCCTTGCAGGTTGGCAAAAGACTGGTCCATGAAATAGCCTGCTGCCCCGGAGTCCACCAATGCGAGGACCTCGATAACCTTGTCCGCCCAAGCGAAGACCACCTGAATAGTGGGTTTAGTGGTGCTAGAATCTAGGGACTGTTCTACACCACCTAGGGCCTGTCCCCCAAGGTACCCTAGGTGCGTTCGTTTCCCGGCCGAACTGGGCAATTGCGCAACAGATGCCCTGCTTTGCCACAATAAAGGCATAGACCTTGCCTCCTACGATATAATCTTTCCTCTTTAGAGAGCCTAGTGAACCCCAATTGCATAGGTTCAGGATTATCGGTTGGTCGCTCAGGAAGAACGGGTGGTGTGGGTGGGTTAAGGAAGCTGGTCTGGCCATAGTTTTTTACTTTAGCCCTTTTAGCCAACCGTCTCCTCGGATGCGAGAGTCTATCCGTAAGACAAAATCGATATATTCATACAGATCACTGGGTACATCACGAGCTGCTATCTCGTCCTTAATTTGCTTGGAGAGACCCTGAGTAAAGGCAGCTAGTAATGCCTCCTCGTTCCAGCCCACCTCTGCTGCCAAGGTCCTGAATTCAATAGCATAATCGCCCAGTGTGCGTTCGCCCTACTGAATTTCCATCAGCCTTTTGGCAGCAGAGGCAGCCCTGCCAGGAACCTCAAACACTCGTCTGAACTTTCTGACGAATTCTCTAAAGTTCAGAGTACAGGGTCTGGCATTCTCCCACAACGGATTCGCCCATGCCAATGCCTTGCCAGTCAATAGAGATATCATAAGACCGACCTTGCTACGGTCGTTAGGAAATGCCTGGGGTGCCAACTCCAAAAATATCTCTAATTGATTAATAAATCCCCTGCAAAGGGAAGGATCGCCATCATACCTTAACGGTAACGGTGCAGATGCTGTTAGCCCTTTCGAATTGACTGATGGGACTATGGACTGATTATCCGGTGTCAGGACTGGGGTGACCACCGGATTAGGACTAGGCTTGTCCAAATGTACTGTACGTTCGAGTAACGTCTGCAAAGCCAGTGCCAATTGGTCCATGCGCTGCTCATGAACATCCATTCTCCAATGGATGTTCTGTGTTTGACTTTCACCCTTACCGTCTGAGGTCATGGCCCTTTCGTACTGTCACGGTTTTTTAAGACACTCAGACCATTGGGTGAATAAGAACACAGTTTTATTAAAATAAGATAAGGCAATAACACGCCCTCTAGTGGTGGTAAATATACACAGATAATATATAGATATAATGGTAAATGCACAAATGACTTATAAGTACAATTACACAGTAATAGACTAGCGTATACCCCTCAGGGGTTAAGTCCTTGATAACAGTCAGTCTCAGATGTGGATGTTTGGAACGCCCAGGGTGTTATAAGGCTGATGCTGGAGACCAAGACTATCAACGGCTGGATACTGGACTGCCCCGCCACGGTGTTCAGTAAGAAGCACAAGAGTCCCTGTAGCCCCCTCGGGCGTACCTACTGGAACTGCTTCAACTAGTGCAAGGGCATAAGGCCCCCACGGGCGTGATTGGAACCGGCCTTCAATGCGATAACTGCCAAGCCTCCTCAGACTTAACCGGATAACGGGATAGCACACGCTAGAGCCGACAGCCCCCACGGGCGTGATTACCGGAATACGAATGCTGATGCCTGTGCCTGCCACCGCTCGGTAAAGAGGAATCGCTCAATGAACAGGAGGGAGAGTCTCAGGCGCCCAACCGGCCCAAACGGAGGTAAACACTCTGCAAGGATGTGTGAAGCTGCTGACGAAGAGCGGCCAGCTCAGCAGTAGTATTCACTGAGAAAGAGACTCTACAAGATTAGCGATAGAGTGGAACCCAGCGGCACTGCTAGGGTTAATTAGCACATTTACTCGAGGCTTTTCAGCGGTATAGCAAGGCTCTGCAGTCTGAGGGAGGCGCGTGTACGCACAACTCTGCAAAGGAAAATGCACTGCACTGATCGGAGTACACCAGGCAAGGCAGTCACACCAAAAGCTGGAACAGCAGATAGAAATGTCGCGGCGGTGACAACTGGAACACAGGTCACTGTAGAAAGCAGGAGTCGTTCTTCGGAGCGGGAAGTCAGCCAGGCCGGGTCGGAGCACGTAGAAGGTAGTCATACAAGCCGGGTTGTACACGAGCAGGAACGTCAGCCAAACCGGGTCAGGATCCAAAGGAGGTAGTCAGACGGGCCGGGTCATACACGAGCAGGAACACAGGAGAATAGTCAAGACAAGCCAAGTCGGTACACAGGAATCCGGAACACAGGAACACAGCAACAGTAACTGGCACAGAAACACCACGAAAGGGCGCCTGACAGTTGTGCTAGCCAGGTATAAAAAGGTCACCAGGGGGCGGGCCAAACCAACACAGCAAATCAGATCTGTCAAAGATGAGACTGACAGGAATCACAGGCACTGTGATACCCAAACAGCAATGGAAGCCCAAAGTCTCCTCCATGCCCAAGGCTTCCAAGCCTTCTTCAGCATGACTCAACAAACCCAGGTCCACACTCTGCTGCGGGTGGTCGTCTGCGTCATTATCACAGCATTTGGGATGATTCAGTAACGGACCCATGGGTTTTACTGGTGGTGATGGAAGGGTACAGGATCCCTTTCGTCTCTCTTCCTCCCTTTCGCTTCTTTCCTTCTCATATGCCTCAGGGCGCAGGGAAAAACCATCTGTTCAACAGCGTTTTTCAGGCTCTTCTGGACAAGGACATTCTAGAGTCGGTCCAGTTCAGGACAGAGGTATGGGTTTTTACTCAAACCTCTTTGTGGTCTCAAAGAAGGATGGCGGCTTTCGTCCCAGTTTGGATTTAAAGGCTCTCAATTCCTTTGTGATCCGAACTCATTACCACGAGGAGTCTCTACGCACTGTGATTGCTGCCATATCCCTGGGGGAATTCCTTGCATCTATGGATCTTCAGGACGCGTACTTACACATTGCTATTCATCCAGAGAGCCGGCAGTATGTCCGATCTGCCTATGACCGGGGACATTTTCAGTTTTCAGCTCTTCAATTTAGTCTGATGAAAGCTCCTCAAGTCTTCAACTGTGTCCTGGGAGCCTTAGTGTCCGTGCTCCATGGAACAGCATCAGAGTTACTCCATACATGGACGACCTGCTTCTGAAAGCCCCTTCTGTGGAACTTCTTCATCAGCAGGTTCAGCAATGGGTGGATCATCAACTTGAACAAGTTGGATCTTGTCCCATCCCAGAGTCTGGCCTTCCTGGGTCTTTTCTTTGACACTCAGAAGAGCATGGTGTTTCTCACGGATGAGGTAGTTCACCAGATTGCCCACAGGGTTTCTGCGGTTCTAGCTCAAGATCCATTTCCAGCCAAGAAGCTGTCCTCTCTAGTGGGGAAATTCATCTCCATCATAGAAGCGGTCCCGTTTTCCATGGCGCACACCAGGGAGCTCCAGAGGTTCGTGATCCAGGTGTCCAGGGGGTCAGTATCCCTCCCTCTTCATGTGGAACTGAGTTTGTCATGGTGGCTCCCCAATCTGCTGAAAGGCAAGTCCTTCCTGGTATCCTTCTGGACCACGGTGACGAAGGTTGCCAGCCTCTCCGACTGGGGAGCGGTCCTGGGTCACCTGAGCGCTCAGGATCTGTGGTCTCCGGAGGAATCTCTCCTTCCTATCAACATATTGGAGCTTCGGGTAATATTTCATGCCCTTCGTCATTGGACATCTCAGCTGGAAGACTGTCCGGTCCGAGTGGAGTTCGACAACGCCACAGCAGTGGCTTACATCAACAAGCAGGGCGGAACAAGAAGTCTTGCCGCTTGGTAAGAGGTCAAGGCTATTTTGTCTTGGGCAGAAGAACACGTTCCTGCCATATCCGCAGTGCACATTCCTGGCATAGACAATGTAATGGCGGACATCCTCAGTTGACACACAGTGGACAGTGGAGAGTGGGAGTTGCACCCAGAGGTGTTCATCCTCATTGTTCAGAAATGGGGTTTTCTTACATCGACCTGATGGCGACAAGACACAACAGGAAGGTTCCGAGGTTCTGCTCTCATTGGAGGGACCCTCTAGCTCTGGTGGTGGATGCAATGTTCATTCCTTGGTTATTCCCTCTGGACTACATTTTTCCTCCCCTCCCAATGTCGCACAGGGTGTTATGGAAATTACGACTGGAGTGTTGTCCAGTTATTCTGATTGCTCCATACTGGCCTTGACAGGCTTGGTTTCCGGAGCTTCTGGATCTGTCAGTAGTGGAGCCATTCCGGCTTCCTTGCCGTCCGGATCTTCTTCTACAGGGTTACCTGTGGAAGGAAGAAGTTCACCGGCTAGCCTTGACGGCTTGGAAATTGAATCCTCAATATTGAAGAAGAAAGGTTTTTCTTCCGGGGTGGTGGCTATGATGCTCAGTGCCCACAAACCTGTTTCTTCCAAGATCTACCATCGTGTCTGGTCGACCTTTCTATCTTGGTGTGCCGACAAGGACCTGTCTCAGGAATTTGATCTGCCTACGATCCTGGCCTTTTTGCAGGATGGTGTGGATAAGGGCCTCAGTTTGAGGTCCCTTAAGGTTCAGACGTCTGCTCTCTCTGTTTTCTTTCAGAGGCGCATCGCCATCCTTCCTGATGTCAAGGTTTTCTTCCAGGGCGTTGCTCATACTCGTCCTGCCTTCAAGAATCCTGCTCCTCCATGGGATCTTAACTTGGTTTTGGGCGTTCTTCAGTGCCCTCCATTTGAGTCCTTGGCTACTATTCCTCTACGCCTGTTGACATGGAAAATGGCCTCTCTCCTGGTGCTGCAAAAAAACACAGAATGGAGGAGCTCCTAGTGTAGTATGTCAAAATGATTTGTAGTATAGTTCATAAATGTTGTATACTCACAAAAGTAATGCTTAGGGTAACATTTATATGTTCCCCAAGTATATATTCAGTAGGGAACTCAGGACCGTCCCAAAGGTCAACAGCAATGTTTAGACAGCTATCGTGGGCCGCACCTCACCATCATCTCAAAGAAGTACATGGAACAGGAAAGAAAAGAAAAAGAGGGCGCCCAATAGTGCCTGTAATCGTATAATACCACTCTGATGTAAAATGTTAAGTGAAAATATACTCACAAAACTGTTGGCTGATAATTGAATAAAATCAAAATCAGCTAAAATCGCTTTTGGGGAATATCAACCTGTCCCCACTCAGGTACCTCCAAGTATTGCTGAATCAATATTCAGTGAAGAAATCCAGTAAAGAAGTAATGGCTGCTGAAGAACTTCCAAATGATAATTTTAATAAAATTAATATGTATAAAATACAAGTAATAAAAAACAAGTAATAAAAAGACCAATTGAATAAACAATATAGTGTAACGTTTCGCGGCCTAGACCGCTTTATCAAACCAACTGGTCAAAAACAAAAATGAAAGAAGCAAACACAGCAGCCAAAGCATTATTTAAACTTCCCTCCCCATCATTTGATTGGATATTAGAAGGGTCAGAGGGCAAAGGTGAAATCATACTTATGATAAATATATCAATACATGTACATACATAATCATCACTTAAAATTGCATAACTAAGTTTATGATGAGAAATTTGTTTATAGAAATTGTGTTTCAAGTCCACCCACGATTAAATTTATAAATATACAAGAATACTCTTACATCCAAATGAAAAAAACTCCCCAATGATATAATCCAAATGTCTTGCCAATCAACAAAGACTGGAAAAACTGAAATCTAAAGAGATCAATATAAGAAAACAAAGTGAGACAAAAAATAAAGTGAAACAAAAGGTTCATCCAAGAAATGACCGCAAAAATCATTTAAATTCGAAGTACCACAAGAACTGGAAAGCCACCTATTTAAAAATAGGAACTGATAGATACAAACTACCAAAAGAGACATGTGTGATTAAATCATTCAAAACAAATAGTAAAAATTCTTATCATACTATTCGCTAAATAGTCCCCTAATATATAGTGATATATACCCATAATTTAATGCTCTGTGCATCAAAATATGTTAAATGTCATCCAATGTGCCGACACATAACGTAAAATTTCTTAAGCAAATTGTGAAAGTGTATAAATGAATGTGTTCAAATTGTATTAAAAACTTCTTGACTAGTTCATGTATTTATTTAAATACCTGTAATATAATTCGATCATTTAAATACCTTTAGTGTGATTCAATCGTGACCGATGAGTCAGGTACATAAAATCCCAAAGTCAAACAAAGTTGACAAAGATCAGCATGAAACCCACGTGGACGCACGTTTAACAACAAATAGAGACGTGCGTTCCACGTGCGTTCCAACTGCGTTCCACATACGTACCACCAATATACCGATATAGGAAAGGATAATACAAGTCGGAAGACTGAGCTGAACCGAAGTATAGCCTACACCTGTACAATATCCAAAGATATAAATAAATAAATGCTCCTAATGTGCTGAAATAAGACAACTGACGAACCTATCTACCCCAAAGTGTACTGACCTACTAAACAAAAAGACCAGAATTAGATAAACCAAAATAGATATCAGGGCAATAGAATATTGATCTAAAGAGTGTGCACTGCGTGCGCATAAATAAGTAAATGCACACGCTCACAAATGCACATGGAACAAGCACACATAAATGTCAAAGTGTGCATCTAAAGTACCACATATACTCAGCATATGTGCAATCCCATATGTGTATGTAAACTCAAAAATACACACAATGCATGTTCAGAGATCACTCACCATGCCACATCACAAGCTTCATTTAGTCCTTGAGGTATCATAGTCCCCAATCTAAAAATCCAAAAAGATTCTCTCATAACAAGTTTTTTAAATGAGTCTTGACCACCATTCACTTCAACATGTTCAATAGGAAGAACCTTTAAAAGACTTGGATCTTGATTATGATGTTTTAGAAAATGTCTAGAAATACTATGCAATAAATGACCCCTACGGATGTTATATCTATGTTGGATCATTCTGGCTTTAAAGCTCTGTGTGGTCCTACCGACATATTGGAGATTGCAAGGACACCTCAAAAGATATATGACATTTTTGGTATTGCAGTTCAAATGACTTCTAATATTAAAAACTTCTCCTGTAACATCAGAAGAAAAAGTAGAAGTTTCTTGAAATAACAAGGTGCATGTGAGACATTTATGTGACTTACACTTATAAGCTCCCTTTCTATTAGACAACCTTTCACTACTCGTATCTAAAGATGCCTT
This sequence comes from Rhinophrynus dorsalis, assembly GCA_037306005.1. Classification (NCBI taxonomy): domain Eukaryota; kingdom Metazoa; phylum Chordata; class Amphibia; order Anura; family Rhinophrynidae; genus Rhinophrynus; species Rhinophrynus dorsalis. The sequence continues at coordinate 534,810,590 of CM074719.1, forward strand.
CGATGTATTTTTAATTGATGGAATCTGTTTGCAAGCTGTTGGAGCTAAAATATTTTTAAGTGTCTTAGCTCTTCTAAAGATGACACGTGGTTTAAACGGAATATTCTTTTTCAAAAGGGGATCTTCCCTAAGAATGTTCCAATGCTTGGAAATTATTGTCCTCACTTGTTTGCCCTTAGAGCTAAAATTTGTTATAAAGTTTGGAAAAATTTGTTCAGAGTTTTGAACAGATGGAGTGTGACTGGTTATTTTTTCTTTCACTACACAATGATCAATCTTCTTATCATTGGTCTCACAAGAATTTTTGGCCTTCAAATATGAATCTTCTACTAATTGTTTGGGGTAACCTTTTTCTTTAAATCTTTGTTTCAAGAACAAAGATTGTTGATCATAATCCTTTATATTAATACAATTTCTTTTAATTCTTCTAAATTGTCCGTAGGGTACATTATTAAGCCATGGTTTATAATGGCAACTATTATATTCCAAATAACTGTTGGCATCCACTTTCTTAAAGAAAGTACGTGTCTGGACTACATGATTCTTTACACCTATGAGTTCTAAATCAAAAAATTGTATACATTTATGATCATATGTACTTGTAAATTTCATATCCCAAAGATTATCGTTCATATATGTTACAAAATCGGCTATTAGACTTGAATCACCTTTCCAAACAATAATAATATCGTCAATGTACCTGTGGTAGAGCACCAAGTTCGCGTCAAATGGACAGTTGTCATATATCTTAGAATCTTCCAAAAAACCTAAAAAAAGGTTTGCATAGCTAGGCGCGAACTTGGTGCCTATCGCTGTACCTTTGACTTGTAAAAAGAAATCATTTCCAAATTTAAAATAATTGTGAGTGAGAATAAATTCAATAGCATCTATAAGAAAATCAGCTTGCTTAGAAGGCATAAGTAGATCTTTATCTAGAAAATATCTAGTAGCTCTTAACCCTCCATCATGTGGAATATTTGAGTAGAGAGCTGTGACATCTAACGAGAGCCAGATATAATCCTCATTCCACATATACTCTTTCAATATACTGAGCAGATGGTTCGTATCTCTAAGATAAGAGTTAAGTCCAACAACGATCCGTTGTAAATGGTAATCGATATATTCAGATAAATTACTAGTGAGGGAATCAATGCCTGAGATGATGGGTCTGCCTGGAGGACAAACTAGACTTTTATGAATTTTGGGAAGATGATAGTATGTAGCTATCCTAGGATTCCTAGGAATAATAAAATCTCTTTCAGAAACTCCCAGAAGGCCCATCTCGAAAGCATGATCAATCAAAGTCTTCAAACTACTCAAATATTCCTCCGTAGGATCATATGATAATGGACTGTAATATTCTATATCAGAGAGAATACGATTGGCTTCACCCAAATAATCACAAACATCTTGTATTACTACTCCTCCACCCTTGTCTGCCTGTTTTATGATTATGCGATCATTGTCAAGAAGAGTCTTTATAGCTTCACGCTCAACTTTGTTCAAATTATGATTAATGCCCAACTCCTTAAACTTCCTTTTTTCAAGAACTCTGAATTCTTCCATAACTACTGTGGAAAACACTTCCACATATTTCCCTATAGATTCCACCGGGAAAAACCTTGATCTTGGTTTAAAAGGGGTAGGTACTCGTCCTTCCAAAATGAATTGAGTATTCATATCAATGTAAGGTTGTATTTCTAAACCAGTGGAGTCTAAAAAGGGCTTATCAGTCATAATTGGCACCCTATCTGGATATCCATTGAGAGATTTGGACGCAAAATACCTCTTCAGTGATAATTTCCTTACATAATTGTGCAAGTCAACAAAAATATCAAAAAGATTAAAATCAGAAGATGGACTGAAAGACAATCCCCTCGAAAGTAGGGATCTCTCTGCATCATTCAAAACATGTGTAGACAGATTAAAAATATTTTTTCCATTTTCTAAAATTAACTCGTTCTTGTTCTCTTGGGATTTCCTCCCTCTCCCCTTCCCTCTTCTCCCTCTATATCTCCTTTTATATCTCTTAATGGTAGGAATCGATTTTGTGTCTTCCACCATACAGGAGTATTTTCTTTTCCTAACTCCAAAAAAGATGGAATATTAGGGGAGTTAGAAATGCTCACTTGTATTCTATTAGATGGACCTTCATCCGGGTCACTATAGTCAATTAGGGGTGTATTATCCAAGGAAGAGACATTACCAGATGAATTGGAGGTATTGTTAGTATTAATACTTTTAGTAGCAGAAGAATCCTTTATATTTACACTTTTATTTGTATTACTATCACCAGAGACAGAAGGCTTGGAGGGAATGGTAATGGGGGGGGCCTGGAAAAAACAGTGCCCCCACTCTCAGTACCAGAACCAACAACCCTCCGCCTATAGCGATCAGGACTGCTACGTTCAACTCTAGACTTGTCCACGGTTTTAAACCTTTTGGGCCAAGTTCTAACCTGATTGTTCTTATAGTCCAACTTATCACGTATGAGTTTCTTCTTTTTTCTATCCAAAATTTCATCTTGGAACTTAGTTAGATTAGTATTCAACTGATCTTCAAAATCCTTAAATGAAGCTAGATTCTTATTCTTTTCAAGTTCTTTATATTTATCCTCAATTTCTAAATTTAATTGGAGCAACCTACTTTCCCTAAATTCGACCAAAATATGCATTAGATTATAAGAACATGCATCAAGTGCATCATACCATTTCTTAGTGAAGTCAGCATCAGGGAAAGTAGGTTGCAAACCAAATCTAAGACCTCTGGGTATCATCTGTAATGTAATGTAATTTTTTAGAGACACTGTATCCCACCAGTGTCTACACTCATTTTTCATGGCAGATTCTAGATCTCTAAACATTTTCTTCAAGTCTGTTTTCGGTTCTATATTAGTAATAGTTTTACCATCTACTACTGGTTTATTGAAAAATATCTGCTCACTCAGTAGATTTCTGGTGGAAACTCGGTCCCTAAAACTTTGCATGATTGATATACCAGAATGCAAATAACAAGGTATAAAGTGCAACAAAAACAGAAACAAAAATATTTGAAAAAAGTCAGAAAGAAAATATAAAGAAAACAAAAAACAAACGTCAGAAAAAAACCAAACAAAAAAAACACTATAAAAAACAATAATATATGCAAAATACAAAATGGTGATCATGTCTGTTCGCTGTGTTGCGGAGTTACATGCTCTGTCCTGTAAACCACCTTTTTTGGTGTTTCACAAGGATAAGGCGGTGCTTCGCACTTCTTGGGAGTTTCTTCCGAAGGTGGTTTTGGAGTTTCACATCAATCAGGAGATTGTGGTGCCCTCTTTCTGTCCTGACCCCACCTCTGACAAGGAGAGGGATCTCCACTTGTTAGACGTGGTGCTTTGTCTCAAGTTTTATGTGCATCGCACTGAGTCTATCAGGCAGTCTGATGCGTTGTTTGTCATCCCTGAGGGTCCTAGGGCACGAAGACCTGCATCCAAGGTGACTATTGCTTCTTGAATCAAGTCCACTATTCGTAAGACTTATGAGCTGAGGAAGAAGCCTGTCCCTTTCAGGGTCACAGCTCATTCTACACGATCTATTGGGGCCTCTTGGGCTTACAAGAATAAGGCCTCTGCTGATCAGTTGTGCAAGGCTTCCACCTGGTCTTCTGTGCACACTTGAGTAACCTTGGTGCAGTTGGTAAGCTTATACCTCTTTTTTGGCCAAAAATTCTAATGCACTATATACATATATATATATATATACATTGCCATGCACTAAGGTGAGTTAGCACTGTAAGCTGTCCTTTCTGTCTGTTTCTATCTATCTCCGTTAGCTTATCCTAGCAGCTTCTTACTGTCACTTTTATCACATATGAATGTTTCATTGCACAATTACACTTTTTAAAACATTGTTTGTTACTTGTTTTTAATTGTATACATGGGGACCTTCATGCATTCAACAAAGTATATAAAAGGGTCCCCCTCCAACGCATTACTATAACATCTCATCAGGGAGCATTTTTAATCTTATTCATTTATTTTTTTTTTAACCCTTTGAGTGCCAGAGTGGTACGGAATGCATTGCTTTGCAATGCATTCCGTACCACCCTGGCACTCAAAGGGTTAAGATAGGGACTTCAAGGGGTCAGAGTAGGTACTTGACACACTAGAGGAACCTTGGTGCGGTTGGCAAGCTTATAACTCTTTTTTGGCCAAAAATGTTGGCACCAATGCCTCAAATTTATTTGCAGTGTTATTATATATGCCTAATACAGGGCACACAAGTCACAAGTATACTGGAGGAGCGCAGGTTTATTGTCTGTTCTATGTTTTCACCTGTGTGGGGGACTGGAGAACCCTCTTATTCCTTGCTGCACACTTTAGTTACTCTAAGTCTTTCAATGGACCCTTCATATAAAAAAAAAAAAATATATATATATATATATATATATATGAAAATTCTAATGCACTGTATACATATATACATACATTGTCATGCACTAAGGTGAGTCAGCACTGTAAGCTGTCCTTTCTGTCTGTTTCTATCTATCTCCATTAGCTTATCCTAGCAGCGTCTTACTGTCACTTTTATCACATATGAATGTTTCATTGCACATATTTCTTTTATATTCCAGGCCTTAAGTGGTTGATTATGGCTTTTACACACTCTGTTTCCAACTGATTTTTCCTCATGTGGCCTGGGGGGGTGGTTACATGTTAACTATAAGGGCTGACTGAGCTTCAATTATTTTGCCACTCAATGCAGGAACACAGGGCAAGTACTCTTACACTTTTTTTAAACATTGTTTGTTACCTGTTTTTAATTGCATACATAGGGACCTTCACGCATTCAACAAACTATATAAAAGGGTCCCCCCTCAATGCGTTACTATAACATCTCATCAGGTAGCATTTTTAATTTTATTAATTAATTAATTAATTTATTTATTTATTTTTAGATAGGGACTTCAAGGGTTCAGAGTAGGTAACTTGAGGAACCTTAGAGGGGTTGGCAAGCTTATACCTCTTTTTTGGCCAAAAATGTTGGCACCAATGCCTCAAATTTATTCACAGTGTTATTATATATGCCTAATACAGGGCGCACTAGTCACAAGTATACTGGAGGAGCGCAGGTTTATTGTCTGTTCTATATATATATATATATATATATATATATATATATATATATATATATATATATATAGTCAGCACACAGTGTCAATAAAGTGATGAAAATAAGTTAATTTATTGCATCCATACAATATATGTATTGTACAAACATTTGTATTTATATATTTTATGAAAGATGTCATCAATATTCATATAAAAATAAGCGTTTTAGAGCACATCACTGTAATATTAATTTCTACATGTAAAATTCTATAAATATCCTGATATTTAGGAATATGTATTTAATTAATTCTTATTAATTTAAAAATGATAGCGACCTTTATTTTTTATCAAAATCAAGTCAGTTTGCCAAATAACACACAACCACTGTCATTTGTCTCGAAGCATACTCCCCTCCACATTCACACAGTTTCACATTAACTCCTTAGTTATAAGAGAGGTTTCCAACATATTGCACAACAATTGCAAACCCTGATTAGAATTTTAATCTATTATGTGATGCCCTTTGGGAGCATCGTGGGTCACTCACTTATACAGCTCTAGGACTGAATTTGATTTCCTGTATTGTATTAATTGAATAACCTGAACGAGAACAAACCAAAAAGACATGAGGGAATGGGAGAAGCCATACTTGTGTTTAAATGTTTCAGAAAACGTCAGTTGTTTATAATAGATCTGTTTTGAAGAACTTTCTGTAGTTTAGCATAGGAGTGGGTAATGTGAGGCCCTCCAGGTGTTGTTCAACTGCAACTCCTCTAATAGCTAACAACTAGTGGAGAATAATGAGTGGCAGTCCAGCAGTATCTGGAGGGCCTCACATTGCCCATACCTTGCTTAGTGCAATAAAAGTGGAGTATGCATAAACGTGGTATCTCTACACTCACATATGAGGCAATATAGTGTATAGCTGGGGACAAAGAACACAGTTCAAGAGTGTGGTTTCCAAAAATGTAAAATAATGCTGCAATACGAATATCTAGAATGAGGGTGAGCAATTCTTTTGGCCTGAGGAATACATCTGTTTTTAAAGAGTTTTTGGAGAGCCATAGTTGTATTGTATCTCCAACCAGAACAAAGCTGATTATGTGTGTTACAAAATTATATACAAACATACAACCAGGGGAGCTACTAGGTAATATTGGGGGTGGGGATAAAGGCCAGATCTCACATTGAAGGCCCTTGGTCATTTTGCTAGTTTGGGGCATATCATTGTGTTATCTCTATTAAAGTAGTGGTAAAATTGGGCTACATGAGGGGAGTAACTACAGGGAGTACAAAGGATACAGTTGTGTCAGGCCTGGCATCCAAGGGGCCCACAGCTCAAAATGTTTTAGTTATATCCCTGGGAGAATATCTGTTAACTCTTTGAGTGCCAGAGGGGTATGCAATGCACTGATTTGCAATACGTTGCGTACCCCTCTGGCACTCAAAGGGTTAAGGGCCCCCAGAAACTTTGCACTGAGGCACTCTTTTGACTAGGCATACCACTAGGCTAAACAGTTTCCTATCAATGTGTTAGGCTGGTAATTTGGGGTAAGCCACTGGTGACCCTAGCAACTACTTATGATACAACCCCTACCTAATACCCTTCTTTACTAGTATTGCCCTTATTGACTGGTAATAGAGAGTGTGATGTGTGTTTGAGAGTGAAAGAGCTGAGCTGGCTGTCTTATTGCATACTCTGAATTGATACTTTCAATGTTGCATAGTGAAAGTATGAGTTCTGGTTCTCTCTTCATTGGAAGTGTGATACAATGTATCAATATTGTTCTTCGTGATACAATTTATAATTCTTCTTTTGCAGAGAAAGCCAGAACTTATAATTTTGTTTAAGCAGTGTATATTTACTGCCAGACAACAGCTGAAGGCTATATGTTTTCTAAATTGGTATAGACATATATGCAACAGGTATTAATGTATATTTACTGCCAGACAACAGCTAGAAGTCTGTATGTTTTCTAACTTGGCATAGACATATATGCAACAGCAAGAAGCATGTTGCAATACTGAGGGAGCTAAAGCTTTGTCTCTCTGATATAATAGGGGAAATGCAATGCTACTGGCATCTCTCTTTCAATTTCCTCTTGTAGATGCCCACTTACCACTGTACTGGACTCACAGAGTGCGCACTTGTGTGTAGGCTGCATAATATTTACCTTCCCTGAAAGCAGTACATTTTACTGATGACAGCTGACGTCTATAAAATATGTAGAAGGCATTTTATGAGCCTCCTTAAGTGCAAATGGTCACCCAGTTCATATGGTTCTTGGCTCTACTCACCTGCTATCTCCCTGTGGACATGGATTCATGGACAACTCTTCTTCTGACACATGAGTCTACTTGCTTCATCTGTGCAGAAGATACTTGTTGGACGGTACTGGGGCACATGGCTGTGATTATGATGTTCCACTAATAAAAAGCATAGATTACACATGTAAGAGGGACGATCTTATATTAGTAAATAATGACAAAAATGAAAATATCCTGAGGCAAAACAACTGCTGTTCAGAAAATGAACTCCTTTGGATGCTATAGAGATCTCCCAAACATTGTGGAGCAATACTAGAATACTAGCATTTAGAGCACTTTTGAATACTCCCAGAATAAATCCACTTTGTCTTAGTGCACATGCTCCATAGAGTACTAATGCACTTATGCAGAAAAGAGAAGCTGAGCAATTATAGAGCTCACCAGCTTTGTTATAGGATGGGATAAAGATGTCCATTGATTAAACTGGGGCCTCCAAGGCATTGATTCAAAATATTTTGGAAACTTCTTTAGCATTCAAGGGGTTACAAGCCCCATGCAGTCAATGAGAACATGAAACATGTTTACTTGTCCCCTGTGGTACAGAACTGATCCTCTTTAACTCTTTGAGGGTCATAGAGGTATGCAATGCATTGTTTCACAATGCTTCGCATACCCCTCTGGCCCTCGAAGAGTTAATTTCCTGCATAATGCCCTGCTACCAATTGATTCCTAATACATATCCCATATATAATAATTCGCTAAATGTGTGTTTGTCAGAAGCTGTCATGTGTAGTAGAGAGGGCTGCGCGCACTGCCGTCATGCGCACTACAGACTGCCTGTGCCGAGGCTGATAATGGAGCGGGGCTCTGAATTCAGACTGTAGTCGTTGTGCACAGAGGACTATGGTCTGAATTTGGAAATTTGGAGCGCCCCGCTCCATATCAGCTGCGGTGCGGGCAGTCTCTACTGTGCATGACTGCACAGAGGCCATTAATGGGTGGCACTGTGGCCTGTATACACGGACTCGTCAAATAGATTATATATATATATATATATATATATATATATATATATATACATACACAAGAATGAGGGAATATGGGCCATTGAATTTGGTGAGGAGACAACAGAATGATACTGTATATATATATATGAATAGTCTAGTAAAGAAACAGCAGTACAATTAGAAGAGAGAGAGAAAGAGTAAGTGCCAAATGTGCTTTCTGGCATGCATTTAAATTTAAACGTGACACACTGTTTCACCATAGTAAAAGAATGGTAATACAGTTCAGCTTAAAGGGATAGTAATACCTAAAATGTAAAAAAAAAATATGTTGTAGGGTTTATCCCCCTGAGTAAAACAAGAGTACTCCCACTGCTGAAAGGTGTTTCATTCAAAAGTTATTAATTTTCAAAGTTGAATTTTTAGGTGCAATATCACAGTGGCCTGAAATTTTACAGTGGCGCTGTTGCTACACCATCCTATGGAGATTTATGGTCCTGAGACCAGAGCTGTCCATAGGATCGTGTAGCAACAGCGCCACTGTACAATTTCAGGCCACTGTGATATTGCACCTAAAAAATTCAACTTTGAAAATTAATAACTTTTGAATGAAACACCTTTCAGCAGTGGGAGTACTCTTGTTTTACTCAGGGGGATAAACCCTACAACATATTTTTTTTTTACATTTTAGGTATTACTATCCCTTTAAGTATTTCACTTTATGCTTTCCCTTTTTGTCAAAATAAATGTGTTATTTTTATACTGGAGTCTTCTATAATACTGCTGCTCAAACTCCAATTTTCTGGGTTTGGTACTTCCTCGGCCTATACATTTATGGTGATGCTGTTACTTTTATGGACATCTATGGTCAGTTGACAGTAAGCCTCCATATGATACTGTAAAAGCAGTGCCACTAACATTGTAGGTACTGTATGAAACATGTTTGAGTTGCAATATGTTTAGAATTCCATTGCTCAGCAGTGAGAGCAGGCTTCTTTTACTCAGCTGGATAAACACTGCAATATATATTTCTCTATATTAAGCATTACTACCTTTTTAAATGGTTAACTGAAGCTCACAATTCTGACCATGATTCTTATAAGCCACTGGTGCCCAATTAAATGAAATGAAACTTTACTAAATGGCTCTTTCCCTTAAAAATATAAGAGGCTCGATACAATATACATCAGTAAAACCGGTGGTTATAGCAAAAACAGTAGATCCAAAAAAATGAACCAGGTGTGCCAGCTATTCTATTGCTGGAGATGTACATGGAAAAAGAGTGTGTTGCTGGCCGAAACTCATGTTTTGGCAAAATGCTTGTTATTAGTGATGAGCGAGCGTGCTCGGCCGATGCTCGGATCGGCTCGAGCATCGCTCTGCTCGGCACATGGCGGTACTCGTCGAGTACCGCCATGTGTTCTCCCGCCATGTTCGGGTGGCGGGGATCTGTGCCGGAAGAGGCACAGATCCGAAGACGCTCCGCTGGACCACCAGGGACTGGAGGTACGGGGGCATTGCGGAGATGAAGGGGGCATTGCGGAGATGAAGGGGGACATTGTGGAAGAGGGGCATAGACTCTATGCCCCTCTTCCACAATGTCCCCCTTCATCTCCGCTATGCCCGTCTTCCACAATGTGCCCCTTCATCTCCGCTATGCCCCTCTTCCACAATGTGCCCCTTCATCTCCGCTATGCCCCTCTTCCACAATGTCCCCCTTCATCTCCTCTATGGCATAGAGGAGATGAAGGGGGACATTGTGGAAGAGGGGCATAGCGGAGATGAAGGGGCACATTGTGGAAGAGGGGCATAGCGGAGATGAAGGGGCACATTGTGGAAGACGGGCATAGCGGAGCTGAAGGGGGACATTGCGGAGCTGAAGGGGGCATTCTGAGATGAAGGGGGCATAGACCAGGCACCCTCCCCTCATCAGAGCAGGGGGTGCCTGGTGTTGCCCCATTCATTTCAATGGGGCTCGGGTGCTCGGCCGAGCACTCGAGCCTCAGGGGGTGCTCGGTCAGAGCACCCGAGCACCCGAGCATCGGGGTGCTCGCTCAACACTACTTGTTATGTTTTTTTGTTCCCACAACTAAATAGCGCAAATTGTGGGATCATCAAAGGGAAAAAAACTGTAGTTGTTTGACAGTGTCACACAACGAAGGTACGCTAAAAGTAGTCATAAATGTAACACTTACCTGTCATCTGCTGTCTGGTTCTTCATTTATCTTTCCTTCTTTCTTCTCTTCTGTCTTCGTTTATTCTGTCTTCTTTTCTTTCTACTCATCTTCTTTCTTCATTAGTGTTTTTTTCTTCTTTAAAAAATAATCCCCCAAAGATGCTACCATTAACCCTTTGAGGACAGGAGGGATATCCCTCCAGCACTTAAAGGGTTACTATTGGTGGCATCTTAATGTTCTTAACCCTTTAAGGACTAGGACCAGATAGGAAACTTTGACGTGCCGGCCCACGTAACTGATCACGTGTGCTGACATGCCAAACGGGAGACTGATAGAGATCTCTCCGGTCTTGGAATGGACAACTTCAGTTCCCGCTATTGAGTAAAAGGTATGTGACATGCCAGGACAGTCACTGGTCCTTAACGGAAAAATAGCAGTGACGGTCCTGGCACGTCACTGAACGTTAAGGGGTTAAGAAATGTAAATATTATTTTCCTTTTTAAGTGTCCATATGCTTGTAAAGTTGAAATCCATTTACCCCCTTGGACATTTTTGTGCGGTTTTTGGTGTTGACAGCACAGTTTATAGAATTGTAAAATGTGCTGTCAAAACCACTATCGCTTGTTTTGAAAATAGCGGGGCTAATTGTATCGAGCCCCAGTTCTCTTGACTAAAGCACATGCTTTTGTCCTGAGCAAACATAGTTTATGTCAATAGTGTTCTCAAGGAAAAACACAGGATTTCCAGAGGGAGTCAACAACAATACCCAGAATCCTTTAATCAAAAGCAATTGCTGCCATCTGAGCATAGACCAAAAGAGGTTCATCCAGCTGTTTCTGGACTACAATTCCCATCATCTTCTTCTGGCAAACTGCAGTTTTCCCACCCCTGTCACAGGCATATGCACAACAGCATCAAACAATTTTGGCAGTACTATAGTTTTGTGTTTCTCTAATCCAATAGGGGCAATACAGTGTTAGGGTTTGTGGGCAATTGGACCCCATTTAACATTGCTCTTTTGCTCCTCTTTAAAGGGATGCATAGTAAAATGACATACATGCTCAAATCTACCAGTGCAATATTGTATATCATAAATTTTTCCTTTACTGAAACTTCCATATATGTATATATATATATATATATATATATATATATATATATATATATATATATATATATATAAAAAGAGAAGAAAGCTCGCAGCGCTAACTCATCATGAAATATCCATATAATAAATATAAATAACTTATTAATATAAAGATGAAAGATATAGATAGCAGCAAGAAATGAGAGGGTTCTCCAGTCCCCCTAACATTGGGCCTAAACCCAAAAGTGAAAACACATACAAACAACCAAATCTGCGCTCCTCTATATGCTGTGAATAATGTGTGCCCTGTAATGGGCATATATAATAATCCTTAGTAAATCTAAGTAAAATAAGTGAGAATTTCGTCCCACAAATTGGCCAATCCATGTGTAAGCTTACCAACCACGCCAAGGTATCTCACTTTATGGTAAGTCCTACTCTAATACACCTATACATACTATCTAAATTAAAAATCCCTGAAGAAAGATGTTATTTTGAAACGCGTTGGAGGGGACCCTTTAAATGTTATTTTGATGTTTTTATTCTTATTTGTGGGTCCCAGTGTAGTGCAATTAAAAACAGCAGACATACAATAAAATAAAAAAAGGTGTAGATGAAGGACTTACCTGGTGCAGGGCCCTTATGGGCCTGCATTAATAAAGTGATTACACAGAGAACTATGTTCCATTTGTAACCTTCCTCACAAGTCATGTGAGGGATGGTTGATACCAAACAGACAGGGGTTATACACAATGGAACAGGCCAAACAGCCTGGTTCTTAAAGGCCAAGTGGGATAGAAAAGGAAAGGAATGGTGAAATAAAGTAAAGTAATAATGTGTTTTTCTCTGTGTGATTTAAGTGGATAAAGTGAGAAGCTGCTAAAGTGAGCTGAAGGAGAAATGTGTACAAAAACAGAAAAAGAGAAGAAAGCTCGCAGCGCTAACTCATCATGAAATATCCATATAATAAATATAAATAACTTATTAATATAAAGATGAAAGATATAGATAGCAGCAAGAAATGAGAGGGTTCTCCAGTCCCCCTAACATTGGGCCTAAACCCAAAAGTGAAAACACATACAAACAACCAAATCTGCGCTCCTCTATATGCTGTGAATAATGTGTGCCCTGTAATGGGCATATATAATAATCCTTAGTAAATCTAAGTAAAATAAGTGAGAATTTCATCCCACGAATTGGCCAATCCATGTTTAAGCTTACCAACCACGCCAAGGTATCTCACTTTATGCTAAGTCCTACTCTAATCAAACAATTTTGGCAGTACTATAGTTTTGTGTTTCTCTAATCCAATAGGGGCAATACAGTGTTAGGGTTTGTGGGCAATTGGACCCCATTTAACATTGCTCTTTTGCTCCTCTTTAAAGGGATGCATAGTAAAATGACATACATGCTCAAATCCACCAGTGCAATATTGTATATCATAAATTTTTCCTTTACTGAAACTTCCATATATGTATGTATATATAAATATATATATACACAGGGCTTATAATTTGAAGTCCTTTGCTACTAGCCAGACCTGAAAAGTTACTCGCCACTGCAAGCCATAAGATACCACCAGGGCTGAATTTCTACTCGCCAGGGCTAAATTTTCACTCGCCATTGGCTAGTGGCGAGTGGAAATTTTGAGCCCTGTATATATATATATATATATATATATATATATATATATATATATATATATTGCATATAAGAATATGAGTTGTTCTGTGAACACATTTTAAAAGTTCATATCTCCTAGCAAGATCGTTCTAACAAATGACATTTTGTTCATTTTCTTTGTTAGTATAAAACACTAGAGCTGTCAAAACTGTAGTTTTCTTTATCCATAGCAACTGAGTCATTTTGATCTCTGCCCAAACAAGAACAAAATGAAATCCTTACAGGGTTTAATCCATTATAATTCACTAAAAATGTTGACAATGATGCTGATGTTCTAAAAATAAGCACTGCAATTCCAGAGCAAACAAACTGCACCACAGGGCACATATATAACTTCCCATTAATTTAAATGGGACTCATAACCCCTTGAATGCTAATAGGGTCTCTCGTTGGAGACCTTTCTAGCAATCAAGGAATTAAAAAAACACGTTTTATTTGTCCCCTATAGAATGGTTGATTTGTCCTAGAATTACACCACTTACCTTTGGTACCACATTTGTAGGAAGCCTCAGCTGTTCTGGCCCCTCCCATATTCTGAGCATTCTCAAGTATCCTGCACTAGACTCCCATTCCTGATTTACAGTGGCCACTTTATTTATCAGCTTATATACCCATTCAATGGCCATTTCTAACACCTTATGTGATAGAGAGGACTCCAGTTAGCTTATTTTGTATTTCCATAAGGTATACTGCAGAGTGAATGAGTCTGTGGGTAAGGTCATGTAAGAGTAGAGTTGGTAATGGCAATGATAAAGGTACAAAGAGAGCATGGCAAATTGCTTTGTCAGATCTTAACCCTTTGAGTGTCAGTATGTTCTGTACCCCTCTGGCACTCAAAGGGTTAAAGTAGGGAATGTAAGAATCTGCCAGGACAGCCCATTTGCTCTCACTTGGGAACACTCAGGGTTTTGGCCCAAATCTCAGGATCTCATTGTGAAGGGCCAAATTCCCAGGGAGAGACAGTCCAATGTACCTACTACATGATCTGCCCCAATTGACTGCTTTAACCCTTTGAGTGCCAGTGAGGTATCCAATACATTGTAACACAATGCGTTGGATACCCCTCTGGCGCTCAAAGAGTTAAAAGTCTCTAAACCGGTGCGATTTATACCAAAAGCGCAGGAGGACAAGTCCTGCCTGTCTGTGTGTGCAAGCAGTGATTTCTTTAAATTATTGCATGTTAACGCTCCCTTGGGGATTAGAGCACCTCTGTATTAGAGAAAGCAGGAACCCATAAGCAGAGAATCCATATTATTGAGAATTTTAAAGTACGTTGACCACATTTTAATTCTGCCATTCAGGCACATTACAGAGAAAACAACACAGCACAGAGTTCTAAATACTGGAGGGAGAACTGCCCATTGACTGGTGTGACAGAAAGCGGTGCCTATGGTGGTCTACATGAAAATGCACTTCAAGCCAAAAGCCTTAGATTAGTATTACACTACAACAAAATTGCACTGCAGGTCCTGATTGATGTCAGTATCAAGGCTCAGTTCTCTTTCCAGTGTTTAGAGCTGTGTACGGAAGCCATTTCTCTGTCTCCCACCAGAGACATCACTTTGTGACAGTAGCCTATGGGCAGTTCTTATAGTGTTTAGACCTCTGAGTTCAGGAATCTTCATTCCAGGACATTGTACTGTCCCAGAAAGGGGCTGCCCGGGACAAGAGACAAACATTTAAAATCCGGGACTGTCCCTGGCAATCCGGGACATGTGGTCACCCTATTTTAAAGGGACAATAATGTTTCAAAATAAGAGCAGCTCCAATTAATCTTCATAGTATTTGGGCCATGGAGAGTGTTCTTTCAATACTGTCAGAGTTGTAGTTCAAGAGTAACTGAATGATAAAGTATCCCCCTCCCTCCCCTTTTACTGATGTAACACTGCTCACCTCAGAACAGAAAGGTGGTGTCCAGATGACTTACAGAGAAGGCAATCTTCCTTTTGCATAAGGGAAAAACCTGAAAAACTTTTCAAGGGGGCAGGGTTTTCATTGTTCTCACAGTAAGAAAATTGTCCTTGCTGTGATCTGTCTGGTCTTAAAACCAGATTGCACACCTGAGTTGATCAGTGGAGGGGAGGGAGGGGAATACTTTATTATTCAATTACTCTTGAACTACAACTCTGACAGTATTGAAATAACGCTCTCTATGGCCCAAATACTATGAAGATTAATTGGAGTTGCTTTTATTTTGAAACATTACTATCCCTTTAATGGTTAATCTTTTCAAGATCTCAGGTTCAACCTATTTAGAAAGTTCCCAGCTATTCATCTGCTGTGCTAATTTATAAATTTGAAAATCCTGCTCTTACACCTGTGCTTATGTCCATACCAAAGCATACAACTCCAATATCATTAATACTGTAATGAGAGCAAGCACCAAAACCTCCCGTGAGCAGGAAAATGGAAGTTCACAGCTTATTTCCTCCACACGTTGTTAGTACATGGCATAATCAAAATTTTGCAGAACAGAACGTCCCTAAAAGCTAATGCACTCCCACACTGTAAGTCCTTCGATTTAGAAAGAACAAAGTGGCAATTTTTTGGTCTAAAAAGTTTTTTACATAGGCATTAGACAGGTGCAAGGTCCTTTGCACCCATTTTAGTACGGAATCACATTAGTAACTTCCCTCATTGTTTCCACCACTGCATTGTGGGAGATATCTTTGACACAGAAAAATAAACATCCCTCCCCAAAAAATAGTTAAGTATACAAAATATTATTTTGCTATTATTTTAACTCTTTTACTGCTAGAGGGGTGTGCAAAAAAAAAAAAAAATCACAATGGGTTGAATGTACAAATAATTTTCTCATCTAAATCAGCTGCTGGAACAGATTTTCTGGCCGTATGCCTGCCTAACACCATTTACCAAGCTATTTACTCTTAAAAAAATCTCCCATAACAGCTCTTGCACCAATGGAGTACAATAGTCTATGAGTGTTTCAGGGTGTTCCTGGCTCCTCTATGCCTTTTTTATGATAACAGATGAGAATTGGTACCGTGTTAGCCATAGAAATACAGGAGGCAAATATAGTTTTTGATACCTTTTATTGGCTAACTAAGCAGATTTAAGTGCAAGCTTTCAAGACCTTAGGTCTCTTCCTCAGGAATGTTATACAGATAAATATGAAAACATCTCTCTTAAATACAAGTACACATCACATTGTTTAGCATGGAAATCAGATAAGAGAATGCAGTCCAGATCCAGATATCTTTGATCAGTCAATGGTAAATTGCACTCTTCCTCTGAGGCTTTAGAGGTATTTACGATGCTCTTGGGTCTGTTGGAAAGTTCAATCAACTAAATTATATTTTGAGAGGAATTCCTTATCCCTGTTCAAACCACTACAAATTGCATTACATTTTAACGTTAATTTTACCTCCCATACCTTTCTGTCCCTCTGAGTGCGGAACCGTCCCATCAGTACAGCTAACTTAATATCCTTGACACTGTGTCCATTTTGGCAAAAAAAGTTCTCCCACTGGTGTCTCTGTCTTTTTGTTATTCACACTGGATCTGTGGGAATTAAATCTCCTATGTAGTGCTTGTCCAGTTTCTCCCACATACAGAGCTGTTGGGCATTTTGCACACATGATAAGGTATATTACATTGGATGATTTACAGGTGAAGGTACCATTGATCTTATGGTGTAACTGGGTGTTTGGAATTGGTATGTTGTCCGTGGTGTAAATGTGTGCACAAGTTTCACATCTCTTTTGTAGGCAGGGAGATGTGCCATTTTTTGTATTTTTATTCAGGGCACTCCTCACCATCAGTTGTTTCAAATTGGGAGGCTGTCTGAAGGAGAGTAAGGGAGGCTGTGGGAAAATGTTCTTGTCTTTCATCCGTATGTAATTTCTTTTGAAGTTCTTTTGAAATTTTGCGTAGCACTTCAACCTGGGGGTGGTAAGTGACCACCAGTGGCACCCGGTTTCCCTTATGTTGTTCTTTGTAGTGCAACAGGGCTTTTATCATTCCTTTGTTACCAGAGATTGTTGGGGGGCCATCAGGATTGGTCCTGATGGCCCCCCAACAAGCTCTGATTACAAAGTAATAATAATAATAATAATAATAATAATAAAAAGATTAACCCTCTGAGTGCCACAAGGGTCCAATGAATTGCTTTGCAATGCGCTGGAGACCCCTGTGGCACTCACAGGGACACTTATTTTTATAACTTTTTTTTTTTTTTAAGACCTCATTGGGGGGATCAGGGGGGTCCTGATACCCCTCAATTAGGTCTATAATAAAAAAAGTAAATTTAAAAAAAATTAACCCTGTGTGTGCCACAGGGGGCCAATGCAGCCCCCCCTTCTGCGGCACACACAGGGCTTTTATCATTACTTCGTTATCAGAGATTGTTGGGGGGCCATCAGGATTGGTCCCGATGGCACCCCAACAAGCTCTGATTACAAATTAATGATAGAAAAAATTTAACCCTCTGAGTGCCACAAGGATCCAATGCATTGCTTTGCAATGCGCTGGAGACCCTTGTGGCACTCGCAGGTTCACTTCTTTTGTGGACATATATTTTTTTTACTAAAACCTCATTGGGGATGGGATAAGGGGGGGTCCTGATGACCCTCAATGAGGTCTATAATAATAAAAAACAATTAACCCTGTGTGTGCCACTGGGAGGGGGGGTTCAATGCAGACCCCCTTCCTGTGGCATACACAGGACTTTTTAGCATTACTTTGTGATCAGAGCTTGTTTGGGGGCCATCTGAATACAAAGTAATGATAAAAAAAAAAAAAACCCTTTGTGTGCCACAAGGGCCCAATGCATTGCTTTGCAATCCACTGGACACCCCTGTGGCACACAAAGGATTATTTTTTCTCCTTTTATTTTTTATTTAGACCTTATTGTATGGGTTCTGATGCCCCAACGAGGTCTACACAAAAATATTGGGGGGGGGGAAAGCCCCAAAAAATGCATGTGCCACAGAGGGGGGGGTCCAACGCAGTGCTTTGCAATGTGTTGGACCCCCTGTGACACACACACATGCTTTTTTTCCCCTTCATTATTCTGTTTTTAGACCTTGATGGGGGACACCAGGAATGTTCCTGATACCGCCTCCCCAACGAGGTATGAGTACAAAATAATAATAAAAAAAAAAAAAAACTCTTTGTGTGCAACAGGGGGTCCAACGCATTGCTTTGCAGTGCATTGGGCACCCCTGTGGCATGCACACAAAATGCCTCCAATCCCCCCCTCAAGTAACGTATCCCCCTACCTGGTTCCACAGCCAACTAGCAGTCCCATTCCCCAGCCTGACCCCCAGCCTGTTTCCACTGCCTACTGGTTGACTCAAAGTACCAGTATGCACTAGATTCAGGCTGTTAAAGGTGTTAAAAAAGGCTGCAAGTGGAGATATTCCATCACAATTCCAAGATTTCTTATCTTGGATTAAAAGCGCCATGCAAGAAACTTTCAGTTCTCTGCAAGCCTCTTCTGCTTCCAAAAAAAGGCCCAGACTGGATGACCCTGAGAAAGGTAGATCCTCTAGAGCAGAGGTTCTCAACCCGTGCCCTCAGTGGCCACTAACAGGCCAGGACTTAGGAATTTCCCTGGTAGAACACAAGTGTGTTGATCAGAGGCTCAGTCATATTGATTAACTCACCTGTGCTCTTAAAAGGAAATTCTCAAATCCTGACCTGTTAGTAGAAACTGAGGGCACGGGTTGAGAACCACTGCTCTAGAGACCTGGATATTGAGGACATCAGTATATCTGAAAATCTATCAAATTATTCCTCAGAAGAAGAGGGAGAGATTGTGGAGGAAGATGAAGGTACATTTAATATAGAGAAAAAGGTGAAATTTACTCACTGATATTTTGATTTCCTCTGTGTCCTTCCACAGCAAGGAAAATGGGTTAACTCCGCCTTCCAGCTGGTAGGACCAATCAGCAAACTTATAGAGTGTGGTATTGGAGGGATGAGATTCAGTTATACTATTGTCCAAGCTGTGAGACAAAGAGTGATTAGCGATCCCATAAAGAGAAAACATGAAGAGGAACATAACTTAGCAATTCAAAATTCGTGGATTTTCCTAACTTCGTGAAGGAAAGTCAGGATTTTATTAAAGACACGGAGGCGAGTATTATGCATTCAAATCCTTCTTTACTACTCCAGCAGCAAAATGAACGTTTAAATACAAGAGAAAAATTGAACCAATACAGTAAGATAACCCCGCCCCTTACATAACATTATCCAATCACAATCATATCAACAGTATAACTGCAATATCCATTCTTCTAATTTCCCTCTTTCTTTGATGCAGATCCAATCCAAACTGAAGTCATTTAAAGCCAAAACTTGAGAGAAAATCGCCTTGAAACTGCTAGACGATTCTTCGATTCACTAATATGATTATCCTAAAGAAAAAACAAAGAAATAGGGAAGGTTAATACGGGGGGGATAATACTCCGTGTCTTTAATAAAATCCTGACTTTCCTTCACGAAGTTAGGAAAATCCACGAATTTTAAGGCAAGACACGGAGGCTCATATTATGCAAGTTTAAAGCTGATTAATAACATTAGCAGTTGCATGAATAATAGGTTTAAAATAAAAAGTCTTAAAAGTGGATTCATTGGACCAATCAGGACCAATAAGGATATCTTCAAGTCTGGCACCAGACATATAAGACTTGGAAGCCATAGCTCCTCGCGAGGAATGTGCACCAAACAAATTAGTATCAACTCCTGCTGACTGCATGATCCAACAAATCCATCTTGCCAAAGTAGCTGTAGAAACAGGTCTATAAGGTTGTACAAAGGAAATAAACAATTGTTTTGAATTACTAGTTCTAAACTTTTTGGTAGCTAGTTCATATGCCTTCAGACAAAGTACAACACAAAGCTGAGGATTCTGAGGAAACCCTGGATAGAAGATTTCCCTGGATAAAGATTTAGTTCATCTAGATATTATGAATCTTACACCATCAGGTTCATAAAATCTATTAGAAATGTCTAACGCGTGAACATCAGACACTCTCCTAAAGGAAATGAGGCAAAGTAGTAGTAGGAGGTCTAGAAATTTTTATACCTTTCATAAGCTTACACAACAAAGGGTGTTGGCCTAAAGGAACACCTGCAATGAATGAATGACCAGCCGAAATAGCCGATCGGTAACAATTAATGGTCCTATAGGCTTTGCCCTGATGAAAACAGGAGGACAGAAAATTTATGATAGAAGTTAAATCGGCAGAAACGGGATCCAAATCCCATTCCATGCACCAACATGTCCAGATATTCCAGCATGAATTGTAACATGCTCGAGTACCCGGTGCCCAGGCCTCGGTGATGAGTAATTGAGCCGATTCCGAAATTCCGTCGATAAACCACTGATTCCTGAAATCCGCCATGCTAAAAGATGCAACTGATTTTGAAGCAGGAGGTTGTGTGAATTCCCTGCTGGGTCCAGCAACAGCTGGGGAAAGGGAATCAGATAACGTGGGAAGTCTATGGACAACTCTAACAGATTCGTAAACCACGGTTGAGCAGTCCAAAATGGTGTTATTAGAACCATGGTAACCTGTTGCTTCCTGACTTGGAGAATGACCCTGGGAATCATGGCAAAAGGAGGGAACGCGTAACTCCCCATTATAGGCCATTGCTGAAGAAAGGCATCCACTGCTAAAGCATCTGGATCCGGTCTCCAACTGAAGAAACTTGGAAGCCGAGAATTCAGTCTGGACGCAAAAAGGTCTAAATGAAAGGGACCCCAGATTGAATTCAATATCGCGAAAACTGAATTGTGGAGTGTCCACTCGCTTGAGTGTATCAGATATCTGGAGTTCCAATCCGCAATGGTATTGGATAGTCCGGGAAGATATTCTGCCTGAACTGAAATGTTTTTGTGTAGGCAAAACTTCCAAAACACCTTGGCCAGATTTGCCAAGGTTTTCGATTTTGTTCCACCCAGATGATTTATGTATCTCACTGCTGACACATTGTCCATCTTTAGAAGAATACAACAATTTGACGCGTCTTTTGTGAAGCTTTTGATGGCGAACGATCCTGCTAATAATTCCAAGCAATTTAAGTGCATGGCTTTCTCCGTGACTGACCACTTCCCTCCTGTAGTGAGATTTCCGCAGCGGGCTCCCCAACCTGCATTGCTGGCGTCTGATTCCATGACTACATCTGGAGACATGCCAAAAATGGCCCTCCTGTTCCAGGCTTCCATATGGTTTAACCACCATAGAAGCTCGTCTCTGGCTTCTTCGGATAGAGGAATACGTTCCGAATAACCGAGACCTCTGCGAAGATGACGAATTTTCAGTCTTTGGAGGGCTCGATAATGAAGTGGAGCCGGAAAAATTGCTCGAATTGAGGCAGAAAGAAGTCCTACTATTTGCGCTATCATCCTCAGAGAAATCAAATCTTTCCTCAGAATGTATTTGATTTCCTTGCAAATGTTTTTCAGTTTCTTTTGAGGAAGAAGAAGAATAGAATTCAGAGAGTCCACTACAAATCCCAGAAATTGTATACTCTAAGTTGGTTGTAATACCGACTTCTTCCAATTAAGGATAAAGCTGAGGTCTGTCAAGATCTGAATAGTCATTTGCAGATGTGTTTTGATCACATTCAGATCCTGAGACATGATTAAAATATCGTCTAGATAAATTATCAAGCGGACTCCTCTGCTCCTCAAAAAAGAGATTACAGGCTTCATGATTTTCGTGAAGCACCATGGAGCTGAGGATAGGCCGAAAGGGAGACACACCAATTGCCATTTTACTCCTTTCCATAAAAATTGTAGGAGATTTGTTGGTGTTGAGCAATGGGGATCGTTAGATATGTATCTTTCAAATCCAATTTTACCATCCAATCCGATGGCATTAGAAGATCTCTCAGGCAATGAATACCTTCCATTTTGAAATGCCTGTAAAGGATAAAAGTATTTAATTCTTTTAAATTTATGTTTACCAGGAAAATATTGCTGACAAAACCTGGTTCTGATAAGGGAGCTAAAATTATTGCTCCTTTCCTTTCTAATTCTGATATCTCTAAATCCACCAAAAGGAAATCTTCTTTTGAAAACTGGAAAGAATGTGGAATTTGATATTGATGAGGATTGAGAAAAAATTCTATTTCGTATCCTAGAATTGTTTGAAGTACCCATTGGTCTGAAGTGATCTGAGACCAGTTTTGGAAAAAATGGGCGAGTCTGCCACCCACTTTTTCCTCTAAGGATAAGGGAAGGACACTTACCTGTATAAGGTCTGGATTTTGGAAGTCCTCTCGTATTCCTAGATCTCCAGATTCTTCCGCGTTGAGGAAAAAAGGGGGGAGGAACTCTGGTCTCTTGGGAATAACTTCCTTTTCCATAGTATGTAGGGTCTTGAAAATTCCTATATTGGCCTCTATAGGAACCAGAGGAGCGGCCGGGGAAACGACCCTTGCTTTTCCCGGCCCTGACAAAAATCTTTTGATTAAAGACTTTTTTCATTGAATTTTGAGCCTTATCAAGGGATGTGAAAGTATTAACGTACTTTCCCAATTAATAGTCCATTAGCTTCTGGACCTGCTTCAGTAGAAGCCATTTCTGATAGCTTTGGATCAATACGGAGGAGAATAACCCTTCGTCTTTCACTAGAAAGTGCCGTATTGGCATTTCCTATTAAGCAAAATGCCCTTTGAATCCATCCTCTTAGGATGTTAAGATCAACTGAGGATTTATTAGAAATGGCTTCTTCAATGAGATTGAAAATTTTTGCTAGAGGGCCAACCGTATCCAGCAATTTATCTTGGCACTGTTTAAGTGACCTTTCCACGCCCCTTCTAGGGTCTCTTCCTGATTTGGCTATATATTGAGCCATTTGTGGATCCATCATAGGGGTATCGCAGATTTTATTAATGGAAGGTCTAGGACATTCTGACCTTAATTTATTTCTAGATTTTGAATCTAGAGCTTTTCTCAGCCATAGTTCTATATATTTTGCCACATGGTCTTTAGGCACCCATTCTGCAGACCTGGGGTGTTTTATACCTTCCGGGTTAAAAAGAGGATTACCTCTTTCGTCTAGTACCACATTATCATCAATATCATCCCCAAGATCATCATAATCTGTATTATTCACATCAGATTCATTTGAAGCATCCAAATCAGTATATTTAGTTTTGTGTTCCTCATATTCATTGCTTGAATCCTCAGAAGAAGATTTCAAACAAAAAGAATCGGGTTTAGAACTGATCTTATTTCTTTTGCTCAGTATTCCATCCTTCCAAGTTGAGGTTCTTTTATGTGGAGCTGATCCACATGATTTTGCACTAAAGTTCTTAGTGTTTTCCTTATGAGAACGTACATGTTCTCTTTCTGAGGAACAATGCTTCATTTTTCTTTTCTTTTTACCTCCTTTATTATTTTGATTCAATCTCTCAGGAGAAGAATCAATAACATTCAATTGTTCAGTAGATTGGGGAATTAAATTTATTTGAGGAGGATTATTGACTTCATTCTGAGAAAAAACATCTGCAATGGACTTAGCCAAAGTTTCAGTCATCTGATTCATACAGGACGCGATGGCATTGGAAACAAATTTATTAACCGTTTGGTCCATTAAATTCTGAATATGCTCATCAGTAGATTTAGATGGGAAAGCAAAAGCGTCCTGTGAATCAGAATTGACAGAAACATTGTCTTCCTTCATAAAATGACTAGGAATTTTATTCCCTTTTTGTGGTGTAACTGGAGGAATTATTTTATGAGACATACTAATATAGAGAATGTCAAACAATAAAATATATAAATTCAAATTTAAGAAAATTAAATCTGAGAAATAAATATTTTCTACAAAAGTGAAGAAAAAACTGTCAGTAAATAAATTCTGATAGTATAGATAAGAATATATAAGCTAAGAAAATTAGCTAAGGCAAAAAACAGCGTCTATAGTTACCACAGACCAGCACAAAATGGTGCTGACGTCTGAGGTAAACTGTACACACACAGAAATGACAGGAAGGGCAAAGCCCTCATCCAAGATGGCCGCCGATGTTAAAAAAGTCCAAAACGGGCAAAAAACAAAGTTTTATGCAAAATTACAAATCAGATCATGAGGACAAAAGAGAAGGGAAGCGAAACGGTAAGAAAACAAATGTTGGAAGAGTTCCAAAGCGGAGTCGCGCCTTGAGATACAATATAGAAGGAGAAACTCTAGGTAAAGACTGAGCATGCACGGGATTCGTCCGAAACAACGGACAGCAACGGAGACAAAAGAAAAATGCTGTATGAGCAGGAAAAACGGAGTAAAACAAAATAAAAGTATATCAAGTAAGAAAACTAAGAAAAATAGAGATAGAACACCTCGCAGGACCAAGAAAAAATACACTGAAAAATCAGATGATAGAAACAAACGGTCAAACTAAATAGGAAGAATAAATTACTTAAAATTACCAGCATTAACATAAAATAATTTAATGAAAGATTGAAACTATATATTTTATTCAATACACCAAAATTATACTTATCTGTCAAGCGAGCAGCAAAGAAAGAGGGAAATTAGAAGAATGGATATTGCAGTTATACTGTTGATATGATTGTGATTGGATAATGTTATGTAAGGGGCGAGGTTATCTTACTGTATTGGTTCAATTTTTCTCTTGTATTTAAACGTTCATTTTGCTGCTGGAGTAGTAAAGAAGGATTTGAATGCAATATGAGCCTCCGTGTCTTGCCTTAAAATTATATTTATCTGTATTATATCATTAACAGTATTAAAATAATGAATTGTACAAATACACATTACATAGGACTATATGCTCCCCAGGAAAATAATCTTGCTAAACAAATCAATGAACCTAGGGAGTGAGTGCCGTGGAAGGACACAGAGGAAATCAAAATATCAGTGAGTAAATTTCACCTTTTCCTCTGTATCCTATCCACGGCAAGGAAAATGGAACTTCCCAAAGCAGTACCATGCAAGGGTGGGTAAATAAAAGGTAATATCCTACCCTTAATGAGGAATCACGGCTTCTAGGAATTTTCTGCTGAACTTCGTATCCGCTGAGGCCTGGACATCTAATCTACAATGCTTAATGAATGTTGAAACTGATGCCCAGGTTGCAGCTTTATAGATTTCCTCTAGAGTGGCAACAGCTTTTTTTGAGCACAAGAAGTGGAAATAGCCCTGGTAGAGTATGCTTTAATGCTAATGGGAGGATCCTTCTTAGAAGACAAATATGCCTTCCTAATACCGTCCCTAATCCATCTGGAGATGGAGGGCTTAGATGCCGCGGAGCCTTTTGCTTTCTTGAAAAAATGAACAAAAAGTGCATCTGATTTCCTGAAATCCTTAGTCATGTCCAAATATACAGAGATGCATCTCACCAAGTCTAAATTGTACAGTTCCTTTTCCTTATTGTTCTGAGGATTAGATTAAGATGGAATTCTGAAATTACTTTGAACCTATAAGATGGCTTAGTTCTTAGGACTACTTTGTCCTGATGAAAAGTCAAATAAGGATGGCTGCAAGAAAAAGCCTGCAGCTCACAGACCCTTTTGACAGAAGTAATGGCTGTAAGAGTCAGGTTCTTCAGCGGGATAGACTCAATGGGTTCAAACTGGTTATTAGAAGTGAATTGGCTGAGAACCAGATTGATTTCCCATGCAGGAATAATCTCCCTAATGGTAGGCTTACTTCTAGAAATGGCCTTAATATACCTTTTAACAAAATAATTGTCAGCATACGGGGTAGCCAAAACTGCTGATAGTGCTGACAGTTGCACTTTCAGTGATTAAGGTTTCAGACCTTTTTTTAAAACCTTCATGAAGAAAATCTAAGACTCTGTAAACTGAAATGTCCAAACTGGTAAGGTTCCGACCAACACACCATTTCTTAAAAATGGTCCAGACTGTGTAATAAATCTTTGAAAAAGACTGTCTTCTTTTAGAAATGATAGTGATGGCTACATCCTCTAACATTTCCTTTTTCTTCAGAGATCACCGCTCAACCTCCATGCCTTCAAAAAGGCTGGATACGGATGAAGTATTGAGCCTTGGGATAGAAGGTCCAGGATACTTGGAAGAGATATTGGGGGTCGAGTGGACATCTTTACTAGGTCCGCAAACCAAATCTTCCTGGGCCAGGCCAGCGCAATCAGAATTGCATTCGCTCTATCTTTCCTGATTACTTACAGTAATAGCGGAATGGGGTGGAAATATGTAGGCTAGCGAGAAATTCCACTTTATCTTCAGAGCATCCTGGCCCATTGCTCTGCTGTTCCATCATCTGGATATGAAAGGAGGGCATTTTGTGTTTAAGTCTGAGGCCATCAGATGTACTACTGGACTACCCAGGCTTGAGGTGATGTTTTGGAATACTTTGCCTTTTAGAGCCCATTCCACAAGGGTTCAGGGTATGTCGACTTAAGAAGTCCACTTGCTCATTTGGGTTCCCAGAGTGAGGCAGACAGGGCCAGCAGTTTCTTTTCTGCCCAGGACAAGATTCTGAGAGCTAGGCTGTTGAGGGAGTAACAAAACCATCTATTTTATCTACAGAAAAAGCCCCTGAATCCTCCACTATTTCTCCTCCTTCTTCAGAAGAGAAATCCAATTCTAGGCTATCTTCATTATCTGTTTTCTGGGAAGAAGTACCCTCGTCAGGGTCATCTATCCTTTGTCTTTTCTTGGGGATTGCGGATTCTTGCATGGATGTGAAGGTTTCTTGCATTGAAACCTTCACCCATGACAAGAAATCCTGAAACTGACTATGCATTTCCTGCAAAGCTGCTTTTTGTAGACATTCCTGACAAAACTTGGCATTATCTGAAGGTGAAATTTTTTACCACGATTAGAACAAGATTTTTCTGAGATTTATCTTCTTTCGGAGGAGCAGTGTCTCCCTGCTCTTTGGAAGCTGAAGCTTTAGCTGAAGACACGTTGCTTTAAAAACACTAAAACTTGAAATTGAAATTATTACTCTACTACTAACATGAATCCTACCTGTTCCATGTGTCGAGTGCTCCTTATATTCAGTGCGCGTTTCAGTTGTGGAACGCATGCCTGCCATCACCGGAAGTCCTGCCTCTTACTTGAAATCCTTCGTCCTTCCTTTGCCTCTTGCTGCTGCTCTGTACCTAGAAGCACTGTGTGCGTTCCATCCCTGACACTCACAGCGAGGACCTCCCAGTTTTCAACTGCTCGTTGCCGACTGGGGTGAAGGAATAAGCCTTTCCTGTACCTACAGGTAGCAGGGATAAAGGCTAATGCCGTAATTCGCTGACCAGATTTTGATGCGGGGCCGCTCCTGGACCTACAGGTAACAGAAGGAGGGCTCACTCCTTTCCCCGTGAACTCCCCTTAATAGAGGCGCAATAAACCCAAGGACACCCGGATCCGTTCCTCAAAACTGGCAGAACCTGTAACACTCTTGTGACTGCCCGGACTCTGGTCAACCAGGTATTCCTGTGCTCTGTTATCTCCCTCAAAGAACTAATATAGAACCGGAGGCTTTTGCCTATCCTCCAGCTGGCTAGGACCGAAATAAAACCAAGGACGATGGGGGAACTAACTATTTAAATTATTTGAACGGTCCTACCAGCTGGAGGAAGGAGATAAATCCCATACGTGACATGGAGTACACAGAGGAAATTTATATTTAAGGCAAATGTGCCTACCAGGGCTGGATTTACACCTCAGGAGCCTGTAGGCACAGATACCTGAAGCGCCCCCCCCCCCCGGCCATTTCCACAATGCTCCAAATCTCCATATTGCCCTCACATTGCCCCCCACCTTCACATAGCACCCCATCAGCTCCACATTGCCCTCATATTGCCCCATCATCTCAACATTGCCCCATTCAACTCCATATTGCCTTCACATTGCCCCTCCATCAGCTCCACATTGACCCCATCAGCTCCACTGACCCCATCAGCTCCACATTGCCCACATATTGCCACATCATCTCAACATTGCCCTCACATTGCCCCCCATCAGCTCCACATTGACCCGATCAGATCCACATTGCCCTCATATTGCCCGATCAGCTCCACATTGCCCCATTCAACTCCATATTGCCCCCCCCATCAGCTCCACATTGCCCCATTCAACTCCATATTGCCCCCCATCAGCTCCACATTGACCTCACAATGCCCCCCTTCGGCTCCAACTTGCCCCCACCATCTCCATGTTGCCCTCACATTGCCTCCCTCCCACTGTCAGTTTCCTACCTCCCTAGCAGAACTGTCATCTGTGCCTCCTTTGCCATAGTCAGTCCTGTAGTTACTGAAGCTCCCGCGCGGTCTCCTATTCAGGAATGCAGAGCGTTGGGAGATGATGTCATCTCCCAGCGCTCTGCATTCCTACAGAGCCGACGAGGGAGCTCAGCGCTTACAGTACTGTGCCAAAGGAGGCACAGACGACAGATCTGCTAGGGAGGTAGGAAAGACAACGGGGGGGTGCAATGTGAGGGCAGCATGGAGTGGGCACCGGCGCAGCCAGCAAGGTGGCAATTTTTCTTTTTTTTTAAAAGAATTAAAAAAAAAAAAAAAAAACATTGGCAGGCACCCCTCGGTGGTGTGCGCCTGTAGGCAGGTGCCTACTTTGCCTTATGGCAAATCCGGCCCTGGTGCCTGCATGCCATCCTGAATGCACATTTTTGTCCCAGGTCCATCGATCAGCCTGTTTCCTGTATGTGTTTCACCAGTGGAATGCAAAAGTGCCGAATTTCCGGTTTCTGGTTGAGGCAAGGCTGCTGTACACATGTGCGCTTTCAAACAAGTGCTCTGAGCTGGATGGCAAGAAGGGAAGACTGAGCACTAAGCTGTGTGTCTGGCCAGAACCCAAGACCAACTAAGTCGGGACCCATGCGACCTCACCAGGATTCTAAGGTTCCTTTGCAAGGCGATGTAAGCTGTGATTAGGCAGGCCACATGGGAGAGAGAAAATAGTAACATAGTACTTTCACGTTTAGAGAGAGGCAAAAAAAACTGCATCCTCCAGGACCAAAATAATTGCAGAGGGAAGTGAGCTCACATAATTTATATTTTCTTGATTGGTCCTACCAGCTGGAATGTGAAGCCAATTACCCACAGTATGCCAAGGATTGGACACAGAGGAAATGCTACCTTCACTTCCCGGTGCCCCGTTGGCCATCTGCTTCAGCAGAAATGCAGAAGGGGCAGATCTGAGAGCAGAGGTGAGTTTAAAACAGGGAATACTGGATGCAGCCTTCCTGGACAAGAAAAATGAAACTCCAGTATTCCCTGTCCATCACTCTGTGGCTGATCTAGTCAAGTCTAAATGAAAGAAAGGTGACAAAAGGGTGTCAGCATCAAGAAGATTCCAAAGAATATATCCCTTTAAGGAGGAAGATTCTTCTACGTGGGTAACACCCCCCAAAGTTGATGCACAGTTAGCCAGGAGAACTACTCTACCTATGGAAAACAGATCCTCATTAAAAGACCCTATGGACTGAAGGATAGAAAGCACCCTCAAAGAAAAACCAATTTTCTATACTAAGGCAGAATATAAAAGCAGCTACAGCCTTAGCATGTGTTTCAAGAACAATCAGAATATGGCTATCCGAGCTTGAGGAAAAGAGTGTCTTCAGTGTCCAGGGCAAAATTAATGAAGGATGGTGCATCTATAAACAAAGCAATCGGTTTTTCGTGTGTCGCACTTTTACCTGGTGTAAGCCACCTCCCCTCAGAAGTGGAATCTGGTCCCTGGACCAGAAACCTCACAGCAAGGGACAATGTGCTTACTGTGAGCATAAGGAAAACCCTGCCCCTTGACAGGTTTTTCCTTCTGCTCATTGGAGATTGTCCCTCTCAGCGATCCATCCGGACAGTCTTGATGCTCTGAGGTGAGCAGTGTTACATCGGTAAAAGGGGTGGGAGGGAGGTACTTTATCAACTACTCTTGATCTACAACTCGGACAGTATTGAAATAGCACTCTCCATGGCCCAAATACTATGAAGATTAATTGTAGGTTTTATTGTGAAACATTACTATCCCTTGAAGACGGGGCTGCATTGTGACCTCAGGTGGACCAATGGGGGGAGCGTAAGGGAGTCTGAAAAGAGAACTCTGACGCTCCCTCATTGGTCACTCAAGAGAAGACCAGTCTGTAAGACTGAAGTCTCACAGTTCAGACCTGTTAATCTGCCTCCATCTCTTGCTTGATTTGGTGCTCTGGCTTTGTTTTGGTTTCTAACACTCCACCTTGTCTGCCGATTCTGTGTTGTCACCTGCCTCTTTCAGTATTGACCCTGGTTCTGTCTTTACCGTTCTTCCTGACATATAATTCTGAGAGTCCTAACCTGTTAACAGTATTTAGTGGACTAAGAATCGATCTGAATTATAGAGCAGACTTGCAGCCTCAGCATTCAAACCTGGTACAAGCATTCAGTGTGCTGAGAGTTGATTTTCAGAACTTACCTGCAATTTGAGAGTCCCCACCTGCATACCATATACTCTCCTCATACATGCTCTATGCATATGACACATAAATGGTCTAGTTACCATAATATTGCATTGTACTTTCACAAGCAAAGTAGGGAGATACATTATGTCATTGATATATACACAAAGGTATCTGTCAATTACTGCTCTTAAAGGCAGAGTATTGGATACTCTTTTTTTTAATTCAGTTTGTTGAATAATAAAATGATGAACAAAGGAGAATGTAGGCGTAAAAGAAAAGATTATAAGTTATTCCAAATATGTATGGGGGCTAATGCTACAGTAGTGGTGTAAAGTTAGTCCAGTACTGGTAGAGCAAATGAGATAGTATTTAGGAATGTGATTACATTTACGGATACTTTGCGTTTTGATATTAAAGGACTTCTGTGCTTTGGATACAACGTGCTAGTCATCTTGCAGATCTACGAGGCACCAGACCATTGCTCTCTGTGACAGATCACAGTCAGCAGTTGTTCGGTAATGATGACTATCAAGAGCATTTCTAAGAGTGACAACTGCAATTCTGTTCTTGAGGTGAGACTTAACATACCTCTCAAGTCCTCTTCGCTGGGGAAATGCCGTCTGGCTAATCATTGCGTCCTCGAAACACCAATTAGCCAAGAGAGTTTAATCACAATCACCTTAATGCATTTGAACTGGAAATTCTGAACATCACCGTGTCATCGTTGATTTTTTTCCACAACATTAAATGGTCCTAGCAAAAAATATAAGTATGTGTTTCTTTCTAGAACATTGATCCTTTCAGTGCCATGCAACGACACCCCTCTGCCACTCAGAGGGTTAAAACATGTTCCAGGTCCCCTTCAGTCCTATAATTGATTTAAATCTGTCAGTGTCATTGTGTTCTTATAACTTCGTGTAATGCGATCACATAAAGAACAATGGGTTTGTAACGCATCCATTTGGTCCTTAATTAGCTAAAAAGAAAAGTAACAATTACCCGCCAGTTTATGTTTAACCCATTCGGCGTCGGTTACCCGATATAAACACATCGGTTTCACAAGCAATTCAAACGTGTGAATGCTATGAGGTGAACTAGAAAAAAATGTTTCTGTGGGAAAATGGATCTTCGATAAAGACTGCAATAATTGGTTCTTCAGGTAATTATCCAAACGATGCCTGCAAAAAAATGAATGCGTTTTGAAACCAGCGATACCAATCTTATAGTGACAAATACACTGGGGGTTTTTCAGCTGATATTGAAAGGGTTACCATTTAAAATCAGCGTCAAATACACTAAGATAAACATGGAAGAATTCCGTGGCAAGTCAACTGCCCAAAGGGAACATATATATATCCCTATCTACTTAAATGAAACGTGTAATTAATTGAAGGAGCCAGTAAACCTCTGACTCTCGTAAATAACCTCTGACTCTCGTAAAAATATGGCTGTTATACCTTCCTATGATCTGGGGCACACAAAAACTGCTCAATATGTGAAGGCAAGTATAAAAAAACTCAGCATCATACGAACTTCGCTGTGAACACTAATTTTCTGAAGCCATTATAGGTGTAAGTGCTTAGCATTGTTTGAATCCAGGTGTGAGTTCAACATTATATACATTTATTTTACTGTACATTCAAAAATCTGTTATTATACATTTGAGTTCTCACTTTCAGCAGAAGTTGAACAAGTGTATAGTTATTGCTTAACTCCTTGGATGTTAGAGAGATGTCTAACTCGTAGCTAGCAAGGTGTTAGGGGACCTTTCTGGCATCCAAGGGGTTAAGGAGGCCTTCTGCTTTGCCCAGAGTCCACCAGTGTCTTAACCCTTTGAGTGCCAGGTGACATTACAAACTGGCACTCAAAGGGTTATATCGGTCCCAGATGTGAGAGATGTCACAGCCTGTCATGATACTTTGTTGCAGTAGGTGACTTCTAATCTCACATTCTGGACTTTTCAGATTCAGACAAGCACAGGAAGAAAATATTTATATAGTGAAAAGTTGCAGTACATGAATAAAAGGTTAATGGACCGCGATGAGACATAGAATGAGCACGATGTATAATATATCAATGGAATTGAATGAGTACGATGTGTATCAATGGAACACGACACACAACAGTGCCACAGTTCAGGATCAAGCCATTTTCACCATGGGGAACAAATAAAACGTCACAGAATCCCAGTTAAACAGAACGTTGAAACCTTGAATGGCTAATGGAGCAATTATTTTTAACCCTTTTAGTATTCAAGGAGTCAAAAGCCTAATTTACACTAATGGGAATGTATATCTGTTTGTTAGGGACTGCTGGTTTGCTCCACACATGTACCGCGTTCCTATATCAGACTCTGTCATTACCTCACGGATGTGTTGTAGCTGACACAAGAAAGCACACCCTGGCACTACCATGACATCTATAATGCCATTAACCCTTTAAGTGACAGATGTGTGAGGAAAGCATTGTAAGCAATGCGTTATTCCCCAATGTCATTCAGTGAGTTAAAGGAACTATTGTAAGAAAATCATATTATACCGGTCACAAA
Organism: Rhinophrynus dorsalis; assembly: GCA_037306005.1. NCBI lineage: Eukaryota > Metazoa > Chordata > Amphibia > Anura > Rhinophrynidae > Rhinophrynus > Rhinophrynus dorsalis. The sequence goes on from CM074719.1 coordinate 534,843,827, forward strand.
TAATGTTGCCATACCATGTAATATACTGTGTGAAACGATTTTTGGATCCCATTACCCGGCATACAAAGGGCTGATCCCACAAAAAGACAGTTCATCCTCTATACCTCGCTCATTTCAATTTATTTCCTAGTCATACAGGAAAATGAACCATATAAAGGTACATTTGAGAAATCTAGTCAATGTGCCCAATAATGAGCATATGAACATTTAAATCACTTTGTATAGTTAAACGATATAAGGTTATGATGTCAGAGTTCATAGTCGTTCAAACTGCATGGTATTTAATACAATTATAGCGGTTATTGCATGATGATAAACACGAGTCACAGCTGATCCGTCTGTCATACTGTATTTGTTTTGTGTGAGCAACCTGGAGCTCTCCAGCGCCTCTTGAAATACAATTACCATCATCTTCCATTGGTCAGGGGATAATCGGATGCTGCTCGTAGCTGGATTGGCTAGTTTAGTATATATATATATTTATATGTATACTTTCCAGTTAACTACGATATATCAATCAGATTTGTGCAAATATTTTGGTCACAACTGGATTTACGGTTTTGCATTATGGTGTAATTGAGAAGCGCGTTCACGTCGAGTCTGACAGAATGTACAGCACGCCATGTAAAAGATTTGATTTCATGGACACTATAAATGATTTCAGAGTATGGAGAAGAGCAGCCGTATCCACAGGTGCGACAGAGAAGGCTGCGGTGTATATCGTTGCACTGGTATGCGGCCAGGTGCCCGTTTCTCGGTTCCCTGCCATTGGGATCTGTGAACCTGAATCAACTTGCATTGCAGGCATTAGAACTGTGCTTCACATCTGTATCATGCTGTCTCTAGTTGTCCCATCGCTTAATTTGTAACTGCGCGCTGTTTTCTTCTCCAGTGACGTCCACCAAATCCTGTGCAATCGGCGTCGGCCGCTGGTCAGGACAATGGAGATAAGTCAGCCAATCAGAAAAAAGAAAGAGTTGGCGGCAGCCAATGGGTGCCAGTCTAGGCTTAGAGTAATGTTACAGATTGGGAGAGTGAAGAGGCTGCGTATCGATCCCGCTCACACAGCCATTGCAGTACATTGAGCTCCATAGACACAGCATTGGGTGAGTACAGCAAAGGCATTGAGTGACTGGCAATGTCTATGAATGTGCCCATAACAAGTAGGTAAGTATGACAGGCTGTGTTAGGGGAAAAGTAGCTTCACTAAAGCTGGTTTTAACACTAGCTAAAGCAGATTAAAGGTAGGGCCTCCAAGGTAAAAGGCTTAAACACGAGAAGAGGCGCCGCTCGGGTGACAATTACAGAATGGACATAATTGTGTATTTTTATGATTTACACATATATTTACATTAATGTAACTAATGTACAAAAGTGTTCGGAAACAAATATGCACACAATAAAACTTGTATATAAAAATAATTTTAATTATAAACAGTTTATTTTTTTTTTCAACTTTTAATTCATAAGGTGCGATGTGTTGCGGTAGTGGGTAGTCACCGCTGTGTGGGTATGGAGAAGCCACTTACATTAGACAGCTGTATGTAATACGGAACCATAGCTCCAGCAGGAGCCGGCACTGGTACTGTTTTGGGGGTAAAGTGATAAAGAACACGGGTGGGTGACCCGTGTTCAGGGCAAAGCGAGCCGCAGCAGTAGCAAGTCCCTCTCTGTGGGGGGGTTTGCTGAAGACCAGGGCGTGTTGGCTGAGGAAGCATAAATTACCTCAGAAGCTGCTCTTGCTGTAATATGGCTGACTATGGGAGTCTATAGTGAAAACAAGAGCCATTAGGGGGAGCTGGGTTAAAGCGAAGCGGGCACACGCTGGTACACAGACACTAAGAAAAGGCAAGTTTACAGTCGGTATCTCCTTTACTAGCAATAATAATCCTGTTTCAGTCCGCCCTTTGACCCTGTTCGGACAGGGGGGCTGAGATCCAGCTGCCACTGCGGAGAACAGTGCGAGATGGCGATTGCGAGCGGCTCTGCTTCCCTAACATGGTGGTTAGTGGAGGAGGCGCGTGAACGTATACGCGTGTCCGCTTGCGACAGGCCTCTAACACAATAGGGAGAAAGGGCGACTCAGCAGCGCGTGCCCGCGCACTAGCATTCGACGCCATTCCATGACTTGGTTAGGGACGGGGGCGCGTGTGCGCGTGCTCAGCACTCTTCCTTTAGCCCACAGTGTTCTAATATCTGTCAAGGGGAGAGCAATAAGCAGCGTTGTGCCTATATATCTACATAGACTAGTGAACGTAGCCGGAGAGCCATAGGGGCCCCTGGAGCCACATGCAGCAGCTCATCCACAAACTTGGTGGTACAGGGCGGTGGCCGGACAGATTTCAAGGGGACTTTCTCTCATCAGGAAGCTCTTCTAACAAGATGGAAGGAGAAAAACTGTCATTGTTGACCTTCTTTACACCCCTCCTCCTTCCTTCAATTGCGCCATTGCTAGATAATGCATTCTCGTGACTCATGTCTTACATTGCTGTTTTATAAAGAATTCAAATAAAATCATGATATATGTCACAACAATCACAGTTTTGCATGTAGTGAAAAATCTCGCGTTGCGTACATGACGGGTTGTAGTGCGGATGACTGAGGTGAGCTCTTGGAACAAAATACATTCTTTTAGAGCAATCTCAGCGGAACTTATGCCCATATGTGAAAACTTAGATTTGGTCGTCTCAGTGTTACACAACAAACTTATTGCACATATGAAAATGTACCTTTTTGTATAAACATCAAAAGGTATGCCTAATAATGCTGAAATAAGGAACTTTTGGAGCATCATCGTGGGAACTAAAAGGAATGCCAATAGCTATAAAAATAAAACTGTTACATACAAATAACACCTAAAAAAAATCTATGTATAATGCTTGAGATCTAACATACAGTATAGATATTCCTTGCTTCTTTTGGTGGAGATTACCTGACCCTCAATGGCATAAATAAACTCTGGATTTCTGAGTGACAGTACAGTTTTGTTTGCAAACTTAGAGATGGGAAGCCTGTGTATTCTTATCAAAGTAACTCACAAAAAAGATGTCACGCAGTACAAGTGTGCACAAACAGATTTAGAATGTGACTCTAGAACAGTAGCCATACACTGCATGAAAAAACTAAGTGTGGGGTTAGCTTTTAGGGATCTAGATTAATTTTTTTTTTTTAGCACATGATGAGGTGTGTGTAATATATACTTTTTGTTTGTACTACAGATCTTGCTATTTATCCTAGATTATTCTTCCTCTATGTACAAATTAAACTGTTTCAATGGAAGAGTAAATAAAAGTAATCCTATGGTGCATTGTATTATTTCTCAATTTAAAATATTAGGGGATTTGTAAATAGTTTATTTGGTGTAAAGGAACACTGGTGCTACTATACATTTTCTAGTTTATGAAAGACCGTGTACATCTGTATGTATAAAATGACTTTTTCAATAAATTGAGCTGATTATCAGAAGGCTGAAAGGAACAATATTCACCCTGCTTCACTTTTTTTGGTCTGGACATGCACTCCTGTGAAGGCACAGGAGAAGGTATAGCGTTCAAGAAAATATGCAACTCAGTACTAAACAGCACAAACAGTATTTAAAGTGATATCAACCCCCATGCACCTAGAAAATGCTGTTTAGAAGTACACCAAAGTTAAAAGGATATGAACCATATTCATCATAAAAAAAAAAAAAAAAAGTTACCTTAAAGCAACTCCCTTCCTAAACTAAGTTGCAATCTTCTTTTATGATTACTGATGGCACTTCTAACTCAATATCTTCTTGTGGTCCATTAAAGGGATAGTAATGTTTCATAATTTAAAGCAGCTCCAATTAATCTTCATAGTATTTGGGCCTTGGAGAGTGTTATTTCAATTTTGTCAGAGTTGTAGTTCAAGAGTAATGGAATGATAAAATATCCCCCTCCCACCCCTTCTACTGATGTAACACTGCTCAGCATAGAGCAGCAGGGAGTGTCCAGGTAGATTGTCCCTCTCTGCAATCTTCAATTAAGATAAGGGAAAAAGCTGAAAAACTTGTCAAGGGGGGCAGGGTTTTCATTATTCTTACCGTAAGAATATTGACCCTTGATGTGAGCTGTCTGGTCTATGGACTGGATTCCACATCTGAGGAGTGGGGGCTTACACTAGGTAAAAGGGGCGGAAGGGGGAACTTTATCATTCAATTACTCTTGAACTACAATGCTCACGGTAATGAAATAACACTCTCTATGGCTCAAATACTATGAAGATTAATTGGAGCTGCTGTTTTTGTGAAACATTACTATCACTTTACGATTTCTGGTCATTTTCCAGTCCACAGAATATGGCAATTATTTGCAAGGAATGTGACCACCAGATCTTTGTGTTTATAACAGCCACTGCTTGAGATGTATAATAACACTTTCAAGCACACTGTAATTTTTTTTTATTACTTTTTTTCCCTCAACTGATGATGCTGCAGTGGCTGCTTTCTCCATTTCTTAGTATAATTGGCTAAAAGATTTGCAGACAATTAAATACACTATGAGAATTGGTATTAAAGATAGACTGGCTTAATTATCCATCTATAATTCTGTATGTTGAACTGAATATTTTTTTTCATGTTACAGAAACTAATTCAAGATGGGCAAAGGTGATCCTAAAAAGCCAAGAGGAAAAATGTCCTCCTATGCTTATTTTGTGCAAACTTGCAGAGAGGAGCACAAGAAGAAGCATCCTGATGCATCTGTAAATTTCTCTGAGTTTTCTAAGAAATGTTCAGAACGGTGGAAGGTAAGGGCAAAACTAGGTGATTGTTTCATTTTAATATCCATCCAGGTAGTCACAGTGCAGGCATACTATAGTTGCCTGGAAATTCCGAGTTGCAAAAGTGGCGATTGGCTTTGTGTGGAAATTGCTTCTAATTGCTGCTCAAATTTATAAATAGGTTTCAAAGTGTTGGTATGCTTGAATTCATGTCAGTTTTAAAATGTGTGTTGTTTTGTAAAACTAGAAGTAATGTTTGTCATGCTCAATACTGTGATTCTCAACCCCAGTTCTCTAAACACCACAAGGTTTTTTTTTTTTTTTTTTTTTAAGGACATTACTAATTTAATTAATCAAAGGTAGTGCAATGAAATAGACTCACTGATTACTCATATGTGAACAAGCAGGGATATATTTGAAACCTGTCCTGTTGCAGTGTCCCAAGGACTAACATTGTAAATCACTGGTTAAAATGCAGGAAATTTTAAAATACAATTTTTTTTTTCTCCCCCATTTACATCTGTTTCTGCTGCTTGTAAATAGTTATAAGCTATTGGAGCTCTGTTCCCATAGCACTGATGATGCTGGTAGATAAAATGGTCTCATATTGACCATATTACCGATTTTACAATTGTGTAGTATTTTTCTTTTCATCCTTTTGCAGTGTTGCACATATCATTTGTAAGAAAATGAGGTAGGAGCCCATTGGCACACCAACTCTTAACTTGCACAACCTCTGGATACAAACCCTTTACAATAGGGGAGTGCTCTTTAGATACTGTAGTGCTTTTAGGGAATCAGAGAATTATGGAATGCTGCACCGAAGTGACGCTCTTTAGCCATAGGTGTATAGTATATCTATATGAAAATATGTGATATAAACTGATCTAAAAGTATCACTTGTTTGCTGCATATTCATTTATCTACCTGTTACTTGACCAATGCCCTCAAGTACCCTTGACTGCAGGTTTTAATGATTTCACTGTCCTGGGCATAATTGTATTGTTAGACTTCTTTACTTATGATTAGTTTGTGTGTGCTCCAGCCATCAGATCGTTAAAACCTGCACTGTTAGTGGTATTTGAGGATTGTGGTTGAGGGAATGATCTGTCTATAGATTTTCAAACTTTCTTCAAGTCTCAGCATCCGTAGGATTAGTTGGTCATCATAGTAACGGCTGTTGGAGAAAAAAAATCCTCAATACACTCCGAGATCAATAGTAAGCAAATTTGTGAGTTTTATTATAAAGGGACACTTGTATCAGCTACAGAAATGACACAGCATTGAAACGCACGTGTGCGTTCAGTTTTAACTGTTTGAGAGCCGGAGGGGTATGCAACGGATTGCAAAGCAATGTATTTGCTTACCATCTGACACTTAAACGTTAGGGGACACTTATGTACGTACACACACTCTTTTGTCTTCAAAATTACTAAGCAGTAAAGCACATGCACCTCCTATTTTCAAGGGACCCTTGCCCATCCCACACCACCTTACTAAGTAATGCTAATTTGTTTTGTAAATGGTGCAAGGCTGGGCCAGCTTGGAACAGTGGCTCTATTTCTTTTTGACAGACCCAAATTGGAACTCAAGTAAGCAGATCTTCAATACCTGGGTGGAGCACATTTTCTGTTCTGTATAGGTTGAAAACATATGTTTTCTGTAAGCATCTGTATGTAAGAACTCCAGTGACAGGTTTAAGGACCAACAATGATCTAGGTACGCTAACTGTAGAACTCATTTCGTTCTAAATGTTCATATTTTACAGGTTATATGTTTTTGTGTGTGTGTAATAAAATACATTTGGAGCGCTTGTGTTTATTGTTCGTGGGGTATGTTTTGATTTATCTGTGCTAAGCACCCACTGTTTGTGTGTGCAATTTTATTTATAAATTATGTATCTTTAATTTTACAGACCATGTCTGCCAAGGAAAAGGGTAAGTTTGAAGATATGGCAAAGTCTGACAAAGTTCGCTATGAAAGAGAAATGAAGTCTTATATACCTCCCAAAGGTGAAACAAAAAAGAAGTTTAAGGACCCTAATGCACCAAAGAGACCACCGTAAGCAACTGCCATATAATTATTTTGTATTATGCAGCCATAGCTGCAGTTCTCGGTATTTGAAAGTTTAATCTCTAATATAACCGCATCTCTGGTTGCTCCCTTTAGAGATTTATAATAAATATATATGTAATGGCGATGAACTGCACTCGCTGGACTTGTAGAGTAATTATTAAAGATTGTTGACGTATCGGTGGACACCTCCACCTTTATCAAGACAAATACAAAAGGTTACGCAGTGAACACATAATACCCAGTAACAGAGGGCTGGTAGAAGATCCGCTAACATCCAACTGTGCTATCCTTATAGGGTTAGTAATGTAAAAAATAGGGTTAAAAAATTAAAAGTGGATTTAGGACTATTTTTTCCTGACATCCAGGTGAATCCAAATAAAGAAGGCAATGGGATTTATAAAAGTGGAGTTGCGTGTAAATAGAAAGTAAAGTAATGTTAAAAAAAAAAAAAAAGTTTTTTTGCATTTAGAAGAGCTTAAAAAGAATCCCTTCATTGGAATGGTATAAAATGTGTGCCTGGTTTGCAAGCACATGTTTTAGACCGTTCCAATGAAGGGATTTGTTAATAACCCAATTGCGGCTCTGCTGCAGAGCCTCTGTGTTGACAGACACGGATCTGCTGACAGCTTTACAGCTGTCAGCAGGAGACATCAAACTTTAAATGCCTGTATCTTAAACCATAGCGATTTGAGAGAGACATTTTTTTTGACATTACTAATCCTTTGTCGAGAGTGCGTCTGATAAGCCAAACTTACACACACACTACCGAGATACCATTGAGTAACAGTTGAAATAGAGCAGTGTTATAACTTGAATGTAAATTCCAATAAATACTTTACAAACTGAAATATACACAAAAGTTAGTCTAAAGGTCCAAGCTTAACTTTTTGATTATATAGTATTACAATCTTAGTTTTTATAAAATAAGGCATAAGACACTGCAGTAATTCTTTTCATATACATTTTAATTGTTTGTGAGAGTATCATTACGGCAGTCTTAAGTACAGAATGCTTTGCATGTGAAGTCATGTAAAAAAAAAAAAAAAAAAAATTTTTTTTTTGCCATTCAGTTGAAATTCTCATTGGTAACACTTCTTACCCCCTCACCATCAGTTTACATCCAGAACTGAACGCCAGTTAACCAATAAAATGTAGACTTGTTTACAGTTTCATAAAGGGTGGGCTGGGTATAGCATAACTAAAATTTACGAAGGGGTAACATTTAAGACATTTCTCCTAATGTGGTGTGTTTGTTGTTCCCTCCCCCCGGTCTTCTATATAAAATAGGATTACTTCATCTGCTGGGAAATGCTTTATGCAAAACTTTTTACATTTCAAAGTTTGTTCAGATTCCTATAGTTGCAAACTCCAGTTTCATGCTAGAAAAACAAGACCTATAATGTGAGAGATCTCCCATGAGCACCTCATTCTGCTCTTATCTCACCCAGCAAACCAAATAATTTGCAAGGTAAACTGGGTAATCAGACAGTTCTGAGCTATGAGAATGGAGTTCCCTTAACGCTTGGGACACAGCCAATGGTTTAAAGGGTATTGTGTAGACCCAGTGCTGCTCTTTTAAACTAAATGTCACCTATGAGATCATCAAATTATTTAGTGATCCCAAAATATGGAGTCTTTTATGCCTAACCTGCAGAGTTTCTGATGTCCTCCCATAAATGGAGAAGGAAGCAGATTTCACCTGGTCCTTATTTCGATGCAGTGGGGGGACCCTAAAATGTTTATGTAATTCTCTGATAAAATCTGTTAGTGTTGCATTAACTTGCTGTCTACCAATTCATATAAGTATACATTGTTTAATCCCTTAAGGACCAGGCTTTTTTAGTTTGTTTTTTTTACACTAGAATACCAGAGCAATTTTGGTCGTTTTAGTATTCCTTTGTTCATCTGTAGTTTGTCTTGAATTTATTTAGTTCACCCACATAAACAATCCTATTTTTAAGCACAACGTTTCTGAATAGGTTTCCTGTCATAAATGTGCTCTGTTAATACGTTTTGTAATATAAACTAGATAAAAGGAATGAACGGTTTTTCATGCCTCCAAAATACCCCTTTTTAGGATGGTACAGCACCTCTGAGGTGAAAATCCCCATGTCCCTCTTTTAGGTGCTCACACTATGTGGTGCATTTAAGTGTTTCACATTGCTTCATAGTAATAAAACACACAATCATTTGCAAGGACTAATGAATAGGTCCTTTTAAAGGATCTAATTCTATGATGGTCCTGTCACGTCATTAAAGGGTTAAATATGATGTGAAGTTATGTATGACATTGGTCATATCCTCATTTATATTTTAGCTCTTCCTTTTGTTATTTCATAGCACTTGTTTCCCCTTCCCTTAGGGAAAACCCATGTTGGTGAATTGGTCCCTTGTTATATTATCAGGTTTGATGCAGGGCATGTTTCCCAGCACCCTGAAAACAGCGGCAGCCCCATCAAATTTTTCTGCAGTTTTAAGTTCTTAAATTTACATTTAACCAGTATGCATACTCACATTAGTGGCATTGAACAGCAATTTGTAACTCTAAAACAAAACCCCAAGCTATCTAAAGATGCCAACGCAGTGTCATTATTATTAATTTATTTTTTTTTATTATTACCTAGGTTAAAATGCTGTACTGTTTGATTTAATATGGTCATTTTTATGCAGGTCAGCTTTCTTCTTGTTTTGCTCTGAGTTTCGTCCTAAAATCAAAGGGGAGCACCCTGGTCTGACTATTGGAGATGTTGCAAAGAAACTTGGGGAGATGTGGAATAATACTGCGTCAGATGACAAGATACCTTATGAAAGGAAAGCTGCTGAATTGAAGAAGAAGTATGATAAGGTAATTATAATTCAAGGTAACTTCAGATATCCATAGTTTGATAGGGAGCCTTTCAGGCATTTTACAAAATCTTAAGGCAGAATATGCTTTAAGTGGCTCATTTTTCCTTCTAGTAATGTTTCACTGACAGTAGAGCTTATTTTCCTGTTAACATTGGTTCTGTGCACAAGATGGCACTGTCCAACCACTGAAAAGTCTGTATGTGTGTGGTTTTTTTGTAATGTATACATGAACAGTGATTTGTGTTGGGACACAGCTAATGCTCAGCAAATGGTTAAATGGGACATTTTGGGGGGGTTAAGTGTGTGTTGTGGGGTGGATTATTAAATTGCCTTAATTTATTTAGCTGTGTTTTATTGCTACTTTTTCTGATATGTGATTATTTTATGTCTACATCTTCCCCATATAGCTAGACAATCTGAAAAAGCCTTGCCTTTTAATACGTTACACATAAAATTAAAAGTAGTAAACTCCTTAAAGACTACTACACATTTAGTAATGGAGATACATAAACTCTCTCTCCTGACATTTTGAGATCTTCTATCCAAATGATGCCCTTCTAGAAAAGAGTACATACACTCAAATGAACGTTATGGATGAAATGTTACAGCAGTGTGATGTGATGTCCACATGTGGTTAACCATCTGTGACCATATAATTCTATTGCCATAAAGGTTCATGCTAAATATTCTTTTCAGTGTGTGTTTGTGTATAATATGTATTTCAGAAGTTTGGGGTCACTTAGAAATTTCCTTGTTTCTGTTATGGGAGCAGCTTCATCATATGGTACGTAAGAAGTTCCTATCAAGCCAATCCAAATTGTGGGAGGTGCTTCAGGATGCATGGAGTGAACTCTCTCCACCTTACCTGAACAAACTGACAACTAGAATGCCAAAGGTCTGCAAAGCTATAATTAGAGCAAATAGAGGATAATTCAACAAAAGCAAAGTTTGACGTTCTTTCTAACTTTGCCAACCTCTTGACTGTATTTCCTATTCATTGTGCAAGTCACTTGGAAAACAAGGACATTTCTAAGTCACCCCCAAACATTTGAAAGGGTGTGTGTGTGTATATATAATGAATGTGTGTGTATAATTGCAGCAAACAGAAACATGCTATTATGGTATGGCGTTCCAGTGTATAAATATTAGTTGAAATGGTTTGGAGTAAGTGTGTGTGTGTGTGTGTGTGTGTGTGTGTGTGTGTGGTGGGGCGCGGTTAGAGAAGTGCCTGTGTGTTTGGAAGCTGTGTCCCTCTAGCTGCTGTTTAACTGCATTGTTCCGTCATCTTCAGCCAGTCTATATCGAGATGAGGATAATGGATAAAGAGATAGTAATACTTCGTTTTATTTTATTTTGTAGGCATTAAAAAAACATGAAGAACGATAGAAGTCTTATTTCTCAAACCTTTATGGCTTAAGAGATATTCACAAGCAAAGTATCCCCCCCCCCCCCCCCCCCATTCAGCCAGATCAGAAGGGAGGTGCCAAGGAAGACTGCAGAGAGGGACAATCTTCAATTAAGATAAGGGAAAAAGCTGAAAAACTTGTCAAGGGGGGAAGGGCTTTCATTTTCATACAAAGAAGACTGTCCCCTGCTGTTGTCTGTCCGATCTTACAACCAGATTCACATCTGAGAAGAGATGGCTTACACTAGGAAAAAGGGGCGGGAGGGGGAAACTTTGCTTGTGAATATCTCTTAAACCATAAAGGTTTGAGAGATAAGACTTATATCATTCTTCATGTTTTTTTAATGCCTACAAAATAAAATAAAGATAAAACGAAGTATTACTATCCCTTTTTAAAGAAAAAAAAAAAGTAGCCCTTTAAGGATCAGAGTACTATAAAATACATTGCACAGCCATCCGGTTCTTTAAAGGTTTATGCAGATGAAGAAGAAATCTCTTCACTCAAACTTTAATTTTGTGTCTGGCCTCTGGAGTGGAGAGCATGGTCCTCCCAGTCTCCTTTGCAGTCAGCAGCCTTTTCATAGGGGTGGACATCTTTCAGTCCAAGGGCCTGAGAATTTGTGTGGTGGACTAGAGCAGGCATATGTGCATGAGTGCACACACTTACATTTATGTGTTCAGAGGTACTGTTCTGCTGTTAATGCTAGACTACAACTCCCATCATCCTCAGCCAGAAGCTGGAAGGTTGAAGATGATGTGAATCATAGAGCAATACCAGCTTCAGAGTCGCATGTTGAACAAGTGATGTACTATAATACAAAGTGTCTTTCCCCTAAGAGAGAAAATATTGGGAGTCAGTGAAGGTTTGCATTGAATATGGGAGCCAGAAGTAACATTTCTTCAGTGTCCATCCCCAACATTCAGATTGGGTTGCTGGGTAGGACCTATCACAAGCTTTAAAAGGTGCCTTCTGGTGATCTTCAGTTTCTTTTGTCCTACCCAGCTGGATGGATGTTCTATTATTTTTCTTACCTAAGGTATTTCCTTGCTGCATTATATGCTGCTCATCAAGGGCAAGGAGCCCTGAAGACCCAGAAGCCGTGCATGGTGCTCTTCGCTAGGTAGGTTAGCTGGTTGACCTCTTCTTTCTCTCCCTCCAAGATGGCAGGCAAATTGTTCCAGCGGTATTTTATTGTCTGTCCTCACTTGGCATTCTCATGTACTTCAGTCAAACTAGCTCACCGGGACTTCCGTAAACATTTTTAGTTCATTTGTTTCACAACTGGAACACACTGCGCCACGTCTGGCTGGTTGTAATTGCGTTATATTATGCGTTCCAGCATTGGAATGCACGCTGAAGCACTTCATCCCAGAGACACTGTTTTAAGGTAAGATCTGTTTCTCTTACCTGGTTTTACCTTAATGCTTAGATACCTTATTACAGTGTTGGTGTCTAAAGATCAGAACCCTAAAGAAGGGAGGGCAAAGGCCCACAAAACTAAATCTTGCCTTGTGAGTAAAATTAGCTACTCTGACTCTGCTAAATTGTGTCGGGAGTGTTTGATATGGCAGCAGGCGATGATGTCTGCTCAGTCAATGCAAGGTATCTTCAAGGCTATGAAGGATGGAGAACCTACAGAAAAAAACCCTCTTCTACACCCAGGAAAGGGAACTTCCTCTCGTTGCACGGAGGAGGAAGCTTTTGAGACTAGTCTCCTGAATCAGAATTCTCATCTGAAGAGGAAGGTGAACCAGGAGTCTTTAGCTTGGAGAAGATTGATAATCTTGCTAAGGCAATAATGAAAACCTTAGGTCTAGCAGAATCTCAACAGGACCTGGATGTTGTGGATAGGTGCGGCATTCCTATGGAAGAAATCTTCCCCAGTTTTCCCTATCACCAATCCATCATTGAACTGGTAAACTCAGATTGTAAATTAGGAGATAAAAGGTCTAATGAGTATTTGTTCTGTTTCATGAAGCTGTACCCTTTTAAGGATGAAGTTACAGCTTGGATTTCTCCTCCCAAGACTGATGTTCTTGTAGCCAATTGGCAAGACGTACCACTCTTTCACTGGAGGAAGGAACATATCTTAGAGATGACATTCTAAGAAGACAATTCTCTGTATTGGATCATAACTTAAAAGCAGCCACAGCTATTGCCTGTATGACCTGTACCTGGAGCACCTGGTTATCAGACTTTGAGGAAGAGTCTTCTGTCAAGATCCAAGCTCCTAAAAGAGTTTGCTATTATGAAGGAGGCTACCAACTTTTCCTGCAGTGCATTTCTAAATATAATTCTCCACCTGTTAGCCAGGTCCCTCAGCCCTTTCAGTTGCCTCCTAGAAGAGCTTGTCTAGCTTCTCTTTACTGGTAATGTCTTATTTGGGGAACATCTCAAGGAAATTGTCAGGAAATCGTCAGTGGGTAAAAGTACCTTTCTACCCCAAGATGGGAGACAAAGGTTCTCACCCAGACTTATGGGATCTAAACCAAGAAACCCGCCTTTTCGAGACCGACCCAGGTCTAAAAGTAAACTTTTCCCAAACATCTATAAGGGGCTTTCAAAAGGGAATTTTTCCAGAAGCCCCAGACAAAAAAAGAATTTTAATGAAGAAACGCGGGCCCTAGTTTAGACAACTTTTGGATCAGCAAGTTCTAGAACTAGGGTATCCGCTGGAACTTCTGCATGGCCCAACTCTATCTTCTCTTGTGATCCAGGGTTCCTGTGAAAGGAAAAGCATTCCTATCGTCAGTCAAGGACTTGCTATTAAACAAGGTTATAGAACCAGTACTTCCTTTTCAGAGTGGTTCTGGCATGTATTCAGTTTTGTTTATAGCTCCAAAACAGTCAAGGTTTTCTGACTAATCAGGACTTCGATATTAAAACAGTCCATTTGAACAACACGCTTCAAGATTAAATCAACATTATTCATAATCCACGCTATATGTCTGGGAGCCTTCCTGTCCTCTATAGACCTCGGGGATGCATATCATCCTGCTCTGATTTGATAGTCTGACATGAAGTTCCTGAGACTTTCAGTAGAAGAACAGCACTTCCAATTTGCACCTCTTCCCTTCAGTTCAAAGATCTGTGCTGCAGCACTGGAACCCCTAAGAGAGAGGAATACAAGTAATATCAAATCTAGGTGACCCCTTAATCATTGCGAACTCCCTTCATTGGCCAGGAAAACACACCAAAAGATCTTTGGAACATCTGAAAAACCTTGGGTAGTTATAAAGAAGGAAAACATCATCCTCCTTCCATACCAGCATCTGACATTCCTTGAACACAAGACTGGGGAAAGTCCATCACAACAGCAGATTACCTCCCCAGAAGTGCCATAGATCCAGGGAAATGGACCCTAAATTCCCTAATATCCAATCAGATATGTCAGGTATGTGGTCAACCTGAGGTGGATCTGATGGCATCAAGGTAAAATGCCAAATGCGCCCAATGTTTCCCCAACTGGAAAGACCACAGGGCATTGGCACAGGAAGCTTTGAGCTTTTTCACTGGCTTACATCTTTCCTCCTTTTCCCACCATTCTGTATGTGGGCAGGAAGCTAAGGAAGGACCAAGCAAAATTTTTACTAATTTCCCCCAGATGGCCCAGGATAATCTGGTATTCCTGATCAATTTTAATAGCCCCACCATAGCAATTACTTTTGGCTCAAGGGCCGGTAGCTCACCCCAACCCTCGCCTACTCAAGTTGATGGCTTGGAGGTTGAGCAGCTCATGTTAAAGAAGAGGTCTGTTTGCCCGCAGTCAGCAGCACTATCAAATCTGTAAGAAAAAAAATCAACGTCTAAAATCTGTTATAGAGTTTGGACAACTTTCTCGTCCTGGCTTAACTCTAAACATTCCCATGATTCCTCTATTACGTTTTCTAAGATCCTCTACTTCCTTTATGATGGTTTTCAAGCTCGACTTAGACCGACCTTATTAAAGTGCAAATTTCAGCATTATCAACCATCTTGGCAGTTCAACTAGTGGATAATGCACTTATAAAAAGATACTTTTACTTTAAAGTCTTTCATAGAAAGCAGGCCTACAATTTGGAATATTGTTCCTCCTTGGGACTTGTGTTTTAGTTCTAGATCAGCTATCTAGGGTCCAGCCTTTTGAGCCTATGGATAAAATTCCTTTTGAAAAATTAACCCTCAAAGGTTTTTGTTTTGTTTTCATACAGCCATCACGGCTTGAAGGGATAATGAATTAAAAGCTCTGTCCAGCAAAAGTCTCTTTCTAGTCCTACATTGCAAAATGGATTACAGTCTATATATCACTAATACAGAGGCATGAAGGAACATTCCTCCAAATCTAAAAGCTCACTTCACCAGAGCTATGTCTGCTTCATGGGCAAGAAGAATGAATGCGTCTCTAGAAATCTGAAAAGCAGCTACATGGATCTCCATTTCAACATTTGTCAAGCATTATCTGCTGGATGTTCAAGCCTCAGCAGATGCTAAATTCGGAAGAAAAGTCTTTCAAGCTGTTGTACCAAAATAATCTGGTAAAATCTTTCCATGTTGATATCGCTTTGCTGATTTTTATTTTATTTTTTCACTCCTCCTTTATCCCACCCTTATATAGTCTTGGTCACTGCTTTAAGTCCCAATCTTATTGCCGAGGGGGACGCAGAAGAAAAGAGTAAACTTACTCACCGATAATTGTATTTCTTGTGTGTCCCTGCACAGCATATACTATCCCAAAATAATTATATTCGTTTTGATTTACAGCTCAGTCAAGAAAAACTATCATCACCAGAAGGCACCTTTTTAAAACTTGGGATAGGTCCTACCCAGCTGGAGGGCAGAGACAACCCAATCCTAATGCCATGAAGGGACACAGAAGAAATACAAATAATGGTGAGTAAATGTACTCTTATGGGCATGAGATTTTTGTTTGTGCACTCTTCTTATTTGTATGTTTAAGCTGCTACATAAACATGTATTCATTTCTATTTATTTATTTTTTCCAGGACATTGCAGCATACAGGGCTAAGGGTAAGCCCGAACCAGCAAAAAAGGCTCCTGCTAAGGCAGAGAAGAGCAAGAAGAAAGAAGAGGATGATGAAGATGATGATGAGGATGAAGAAGAGGAAGATGATGAGGAGGAAGAGGATGAAGATGAGGATGACGAATAAACGTCTCCTGCAGAATTGTCTATATAGCATTTAACCCCCTCCTGTACACAGCTCACTCCTTTTAAAGAAAAAAAAAAATATAAGCGTTGTAAGATTTGTTTTTAAACTGTACAGATTTTTTTTTTTTTTTAAGTTGGCACACTTCCAAATGTGTCTTTAGATAGCCTTGTTTTTGTTTTGTTTTCTCCCCCTTCCTTCCTTTTTAGTGGCTTTTCAGTTGCCACTAACTCTGCCTCGTACAGTAAGGGGGTTGTAAAATTGGCATGGAAATGTAAGCGGGTTCATGTTTGGTGCACAGCACAAATTAGTTTATATGGGAATGTACTTCATTTTTTCCATCAGCAGGTGTCTTAGCATCATATTTGTTGTTCTGTTAACTGAATACCACTATGTAATTGCAAAAGTTGCCAACTGTTTTGTTGACATTCTGACTTGCTTCTAAGTAAATACAATTTTTTTTTTATTAAGAATGGTTTCCTTTGGCATCCATTACATAGATTTTTATACTTTTATTTACAAATTGTTGAACTCTCAAGTGTCAAATGCTTTATTTATGTGTAAAATTCTAACGTTATGTGGTGCAGATATGTGATCAACATATTTTATTTATTTATATATATATATATATATAATATAATATAGATATGAGAGAGCGATAGAGATATATCTATCTCTCGCTGTGTGTGTATGTATGTAATATATTTTATTTATTATATTTTAAAGAAGCTTCTGGGTTCCCTGACTTTGTGAGGAGAGTCCCCATAAATAAGCCCATTACTGGCGGCTTTCTTCGTTTGGAATAGCTAACCATGCAATATGGAGGCACAAGCTCAGCCGTTGGCTGAAAGGGAAAGGGGCTTTATTAGTTCAGTAATGGGAGTACGTCGTGGGACATTAACAACTGAACGTGTTCTTTTAATCTATGTATAACACTCTGTACCTCTCTAAGGGAGAGCGCTATACAGTACTTTTCTAAAGTGGTAAGCTTTCTTCTGTCGGTTATTTTTGATGTTTGCGCTTAGAGCAAATACACATACCCCTTTACATAAAGAAGCAACTGTTTCGTCACTCTGGAGCAACTCTAATCTGCAGCGATTTACTTCTCTACATAGGAGCAGAGCACATAAGTTATTCATACAGTTTAACTCTATGGTGCTGCATATTTACTTTTTCTCTAGCAGCATCAAGGCATGCAGGGACCATGGGCTTAAACAGTGTGCCTTTAAGAGGCAGGGCACTCTAAACAAACTCCTCCCACTTCCTAGCTGCCAACTCCTCCCTTCCCCCTGCCAAACTGGCTTCTGTTTAAAGGGATAGTAATGTTTCATAATAAAATCAGCTCTAATTAATCATCATAGAGAGTGTTATTTCAGTTCTGTCAGAGTTGTAGTTCAGGAGTAATGCAATGACAAAGTGTCCTCCCCCCCCCTTTTACTGATGTAACACTTTTCAGCCAGAGCAGAAGGGAGGTGCCCAGGTAGACTGCAGAGAGGGACAAAATTTAATTAAGATAAGGGGAAAAACCTGAAAAGCTGGTCAAGGGGGGGGCAGGGATTTCATTGTAAGAAGACTGTCCTCTGCTGTTATCTGTCTGGTCTTACAACCAGATTCCCCATCTGAAAAGAGATGGCTTACACTAGGAAAAAGGGGCGGGAGGGGAAACTTTGCTTGTGAATATCTCTTAAACCATAAAGGTTTTTGAGAGATAAGACTTGCATCATTCTTCATATTTTTTTAATGCCTACAAAATAAAGTTAAAACGAAGTATTACTATCCCTTTAAAGGGATAGTAATACTTCGTTTTAACTTTATTTTATTTTGTAGGCATTAAAAAAACATGAAGAATGATGTAAGTCTTATCTCTCAAACCTTTATGGTTTAAGAGAGATTCACAAGCAAAGTTTCCCCCTCCCGTCCCTTTTACCTACTGTAAACAATCTCTTCTCAGATGTGGAATCCAGTCCATAGACTGGACAGATAACAGAAGGGGACACTCTTATTCCTATGAAAACAATGAAATCCCTGCCCCCCTTGACAAGCTTTTCAGGTTTTTCCCTTATCTTAATTGAAGATTGTCCCTCTCTGCAATCTACTTGGACACCTCCCTTCTGCTCAAGCTGAACAGTGTGACAGCAGTAGAAGGGGAGGGAGGGGGATACTTTATCATTGAATTACTCTGGAACTACAATTCTGACAGAACTGAAATAACACTCTCCAAAGTCCAAATACTATGATGATTAATTAGAGCTGTTTTTATTATGAAACATTACTATCCCTTTAAGTTTGTCCCTCAAGTTGGTCCTGGACTACATTACTCCTGAAGAAATTCTACTTTAGACTTTTTTTTTTTTTTTTTTTTTTTAAATTCTATTCTGTAACACTCTGCCTTTCTGGGGCACAGTGCCATACAGTAGTTCTCTGCTGGTTTGTTTTTCATTTTGTTGCTTTAAGCATGCACACGTAATTCCTCTCTGAGCGGCAGCCATTTTCTTCCACGATAGCTTTTCAGCGCTTCCTTTCTGCATTGTTTAATCTCTCCTCAAAGTAACAACTTCTAGTAGCTCAGTATGAGTAGGGCTTGATAGTTATTAATGAAGGGTTATTCTCTGAGGTGGCGTTATTTAACCCCCTTAAGGATCCCTTGCAGCTGGCACTTAAGGACCACTGAGCTTTTTTTTTTTTTTTTTTTTAAATTTGATTCAGGGCTCCCCAAATGGAGTGTAACCGCATGGGGGGCACTGAATTCCATGACGTGCCAGGACCGTCGTCCATGGGTAAACTTGCCTTAAGGGGTTAATTAATGTCTCCACAAGGGTAATTATCAGTGCTCAGGCTTCCTATACTGACATGCACATTTCTCTCACTAGCTCCGTTGGAGCAGTTCATTTTGTGTTAATCCATTTTATATGGAATACCAGCCAAAGGAGCATGACTTTGCCCTTGCAACAAAAGACAGGTAAGGGACAGTAGGAAAAGGCAGGTTTGTTGCACTGATACACAGGGGAGGGCTGGCAACTTGTGGCCCAGGGGGCAAATACATTCAAGTGGCCTATTTCTCTTATCGTTCCAGCCCCCATTCCCTTTTGTTAGTTTTAAAATTGGCATTAATGCTGTGATGTAAATCAAGTGATGCCACATAACTTACAGTGAACTGGGGCTACACTAGTGTGCTAGTACAAAGCTTACATTTTAAGTAAAGCTTACCTGGTGATATTATAGAGCTTACAAGGGAAATTGTTTATGCTACTAGTTTTGCTCCATTTGGATTTTACCTCTGTGGTATCTTTTATGTAGCTACATTTCAATTGTAAGCTCTGTGGTATCCTAATGTAGCCCCATTTACCAGCAGCCATCAGTTTTTGTGAGGTGCAGTGGCCTACCAGCCCAGACATATGACCAGTCCAGGGGGCAATTGCCCCCCAGGCCAGCCCTCCCCTGCTGATACAGCACCACTACAGTGCCTGAGAACCCAGCTTTAACCCTTTGAGTGCCAGAGGGGTACACAACACATAGCAATGCATTGTGTACCCCTCTGGCACTCGAAGGGTTAAATTCCACTGGTAGACACAGTAGCACTGTACATGGCCTGAGAACCCATATTTGTTCCGATGGTACACAGTAGCACAGTACAGTGCCTGATAACAAGCTACTCATTTGTTTTCTTAATTAGTCCCCTTGTGTAACCCTTACTTGTACCATATGAATTCTCCATTTGTTGCATAAAAAATTCCACACACTCTCCTGCTTATCAGTTCACCATACTTAACCCTTTCAGTACCAGAGAGATATCCAACACATGAATGAATGGATATGTTTATTTATATAGCGCCACAAGTGTACACAGAGCTTTACAATTTCAGGGTTTAAACAATACAGGGTTACAGGTGCTTTGTAGAGTGAAACATTGGGTGCGAGGTCCCTGCTCGAAAGCTTACAATCTAAAGCTTGTACATTGTGTTTGATACCCCTCTGACACTCAAAGGGTTAATTTCTTTTTGATTAGAGACTGGATTGCCAGAGTAGATGTAATAAGTATGAGATGGCAAGCAGACACAGGAGTAGGAAACAGACCAAAATTCCAGATTTCCTCATACTGTATGATGGAAATATGAGCAGGAGTACCTATGGTCTGTTGTGCTGTGCTTCGTTCTACCTCCCTCCTCAAGTGCTTTTCACTTTACCCAGAATGCACGCGATGCCGATGGAGCACGTTAAGCTGCTGTAGTTTGTTGGGCCTCCTTTGCCACCTGTTACTCGACATGTATGTTGGACGCAGGCCACTGCAGTTGAGTACAGGGGCCAGGGCCAATGGAGTTGTCATTGGCAAAATAGGGCAGCATTTATGAACTCCAGGAGAGGCCTCTGAGTGCCAGAGGGGTACGCAACGCATTTCAATTGGGTTAAAATTACAGCATGCATAAATTATTACCCTTGCTGTAAAAACGTTTTATACATATGCTGAAGTTTCTCTGAATGCAGGAGATGATAGCAGGGGGGCAAGAGAGAAGTGGCGAAGGTAGAGATGGTAACCGGGAAAGCAGACCCGTATAGCTTATAGCAGGAAAGCCTAGAGAATATAGCGGCAAAGGCGTGAAGACAACATGACAGGGAATAGTGGATAGGATAGCATAGAAGGCAAATGTTATAGGGCAGTAAGCAGACAGAGAACAAGGTGGTGATTATGGGAAACAGGGCAAAGAGACACGAAGGCAATCGAGAGAAGTTGAAGAGGGGACAAAACAGGAGCAGGTGGTGGCGGTAGGAGAGATCCAGGTGAGGGCATATTGTGTTTTTGTGAGAGACAGTCGCCCATCAGAGTGAGTATGTATCGTAGGGAGCAGTAGAATTATTGACTACCGGTAGCTTTCCATGAGTCCAGAAATGTGTATGAATTACAGATGTTAGTTGGTATTTGGGGAAGTTGGCCTGCGGAAAGGCTGTAGCAGGCGACTGTGACTTGACCTCAGAGCATGTAGCTCCGTTTGTGTGGTCGTTTTTACTGTATGGTGCCTCCAATCCGTGTCCACAATGATTGTGCAGTGATCTGAGATACCTCATAAGTGGCGGAGTAGTGTTCATGGAGGGGGTGTAAAAGCTTATGTGACTTAAGTAGAGGGGTGTACTGTATGTTGCCTCCACGTATGGTAGTGTGCGTAAGAGCCTCAGGGACTGAAAGGGGTTAAGTGGATGTGTACATGGTTATTGCATTGTATTCAGTTTGCGGCTCTGTTGTTTTTAGTTACATAGTGTAAGTGTTGTTCTGTAGTTGTAGAAGAGGGGTGTGTAGAGCCTGTGTTGGTCAGTTGGGAGTTCTGATGGCAGACTGTACCAGTGTTCTTGAGTATGTGTCAACAATGGTGTTGCGGTGATTTGAGTTTGTTTCCACAATGATGGTGTGGTGATAGCAGGTGGACGGGGCTGTGTTACTCTGGTGTTAGGCGCGCAAGTAGCAGGGCTCATCATAGCGTCTGTCGGGGGAGATGCTGTATTAGTATGGTGTTTATTTTGTGTGGAGTGTGTGAGTGGGGCATGTGTGGATTGGTGTTATGAGTGTGTGAGTGGGCCAAATGTGTATTTCTGTGTAGTGTAATGTGTGTGTCAGACATTTGTGCTGCAAAAGAAAGTGGAGGGAGGGGTCTTTGGCCTCTGGCCACTCCTGTCAAAACTACGCCCCCTTCATATCTCCAGGACTAGCAGTAGGGAGGTGACATGAATATCTCCTTTCTGACACCCCTGGGTGTGTGTATCTCCTGTGGAGACATAAATTGTCATGAGGAATTCTGTTGTATGTGTGTGTCTCCTGAGGAGACATAAATTATGCAATGAGGCTTTCTCTTTTTATTTATTTATTTATTTATTTATATATATATATATATATATATATAATTTGCTAAGGATGTTTGTCAGAAGCCGTCATGCTCAGTAGAGATGGCTGTACGCGCTGCAGCCATGCGCAGTAGAGACTGCCTGTGCCACGGCTGATAATGGAGCGGGGCACTCCAAATACAGACCAGAGTCCTCTCTGCGCACCTTCCTGGGACCGCTTGGTTACTTTTATATTTATTTATTTATTTTATTACTGGAAATTTATCAGAACCTAAGGAGGAGAAGAAAACTAAGGTCAACAAAGGCCCTTCTTCCACATGCATAATTTGTAATGCCAAAGTTGCAAACAATACATCTGTATATTCTAAATGTTTGAACTTAGAGGCTAGCAAGGCTACCATTTCTATAGTGTTACCACCAAATCTTGAAACACAGTGGTTAGTTGCCAAATTGGAGAGGGTTTTTGATAGATGGCTAACAGAAACACCTTGTGCGCCCATTTTAAGAGACATCTACCAAAAAACCCCTTCTAAAGACTTACTGAATTATCCACTAGATTCATCAGATGAAGGTGAATTATCCAGTGATAGCAGTTATTCTATCCAATACATTTTTTGAGTCCAATCCTTTTGCTCTCACAAAGAAATTTGTCAGGCACTGCATGAAAATTCTGGGGAAAATGGTGGTAGGCACAATAGAAGCAGTCCCGGTTGCTCAATTTCATTTGAGGCCAATTTGTCCAAAAATCTAAACCATCTTTATCACATTACAATATCACAGACCACCAGTCACTATAGTGATGGGTCATAAGGTCCATAACCGTGTGGGAAATAGTAACAACAGACACCAGTCTGTTTGAATGGGGAGTAATGTATGAACATCACTCCATTCAAGGTCAATGGACTCCCATTGGAATCCCATCTACCTATAAACATTCTGGAGTTCCATGCAATTTATAACACACTGTTGGCATAGGTTTCACTACTGAAGGATCTTCATATTTGGGCAAACATTGGCACAGCAGTGGCCTACATAAATCACCAAGAAAGCGCAAAGCTGCTTGGATGGAAGTAGAAAAAAAAAAAAAAAAAATCCTTCTCTGGGCAGAGAAGCATGTTCCAGCATTGTCGGCCATCTACATTCCTGGAGTGTAGAATTGGGAGGCAGATTACCTCAGCCATCAGGCTATACACCCAGGTGAATGGGAAGTAAATTGAGAAATATTCCTTCAAATGACTCATTGATGGGGTGTTCCTGAGATAGATATGATGGCACCAAGGAGAAACAGAAAACTACCGAAATAACTGTTCTAGAGCAAGGGATCCACAATCAGTAGCAGTGGATGTACCCTAAAGATCACATGGAATTACAGGTTAGTGTATGTATTCCCTCCACTAGCTATGATTCCAAAGAATACTCTGCTAAATAGGTCCGTTTTGGCCCAGGACATCTTGGTTTTATAAACTCAAAGACATATCATTGGCAGAGCCATTGTGTGTACCTCCGCTTCCAGATCTCATAACTCTAGGACCAATTCTCCATCACAACTCACTCAATCTCACTTTGATGGAGTGGCAGTTGAAACCCGAATATTGAAGTACAAGATTCAGTTCTCAAGTAATTCAAACCATGCTTTGGGCTTGCAAACCAGTGTCCACAAAAATATGCCATTGTGTCTGGAGAATATATTTTTCTTTCTGTGCTAGGGAAAGACTTAGTCCTTCTACCATCCCTTCTAGAATTCCTGCAAGCAGGCCTAGACAAAGGTCTAAGGTTTAATTCCCTGAAAGTTCAAGTTTCAGAGCTGTCGGTTCCCTTTGAGCTGTAATAACTTTTGAATAAAACATCTATTATGCTCCATAAAGGCCCTGTTGCTATATTCAAACCGTGTAATGCTAAAGATGCAAACAATGTGTCTGTATATTTGGATTTAGAGGCTAGTAGGGCTACCACATCTATAGAGTTACCTCCATATCTTGTACCAGACTGGGCAAAGGCTTTACCTGGTTCAGTTTCCAAATTTGGAGAGCATTTTGTATAGATGGTTAAAAGACCTATACCCAAAAAACCTCTAAAGACTCACTAAATTTTCCACAGGACTCGTCAGATGACGGTGAATTATCCAGTGATATCCAGGAACCCTGCTAGTCTATGACTCTGATACAGAATGCATGGATTCACTGATTAAAGCAATTGTAGAAGTCCGTGAAGTATCAGAGGACCAAGCCTCTAATCCATCATCCAGACTTCATTTTCTGCCTGTGAGGAACTTGACCAGAAAGTAAAAGATGAGCAGGAGACTCTGTTTATATCCATGAAATTTGAACGTACTTATCCTTTTCCCAAAGACAAAGTAGACTATTGGTCTAAACCTCCAGCAGTTAACCCTACAGTCTCCAGACTGTCTAAACATACAACTATTCCTATTCAAACTACAGCAGCGCTCAAATATCCTGATAACAAAAAGGTTGATACATTAAGCAGAACTTGGAGCTATCATCTGAGCTTCATTTGCATGGGCATGCAGAGCAGTTGATACTTGACAAACTCAAATTATACAAGCCATTCAAGATAACACACTTCCTCTTCCTCTTATGGGTTACCTCCAAAAAACCACCTCCTATATAGGTGCAGCTGCCTTGGAGGTAGCTAAAATAGCATCTAAATGTTCAGCTACAACAGTTACAGCAAGGCATACCTTGTGGTTGAAGATTTGGAATGCAGATTCTGCTTCCAAAAAGAAGCATTAATATCCTTACTGTTTAAAGGATCTTACTATTCAGTTCCGAACTGGACAAAATTGTTGGTCACACCACTAAAGGTAAGAGTACCTCAATATAAACCCAAAAAAATTGATATCAAGAAAAAAATCCTTCACTTACAGAGGAAAAGTTCTTCAAGACAACCTAATCCACATTCATTAGGGGATTCCTTTCATTTTAATAAAACAAAACCTTATTGGGTACAAGAAAAAAACTATACTCAAGGCTTCAGAGTACAAACACACTTCAGCATGAACATTACAGTATAGAGTTCCCCCATGAATCCTCCACTAGAGTGAAAACTCTGACACTTCGTTCAACAAAGAAGGATGTCAATTTCAGACAAGTGGGTACTTCAACTAATTCAAGAATGATACAGAATATCTTTCTCAATTCTACCACTTTCTTGTTTTTTCATGTGTAGGGTACCAAAATAAAAGATATTACAGGAAGCCTTTCATCTGGCGATTCAACGGTTTCTAGAAAATAGGGTGATAATCCCAGTACCAATGGAGCAAAAATTCAAAGGCTTTTATTCTAATACTAGTTGAACAGCCCGTTACACGGGCCACAGTGCCTCAGGCACCCGGTCGCGGGGCAGTCACACGCAGTGGAGACTGCCCGCGCCTCGGCTGATACAGAGCCTCTGGCAGCCGGTCGCAGGGCAGTCACACTCAGTGGAGACTGCCCGCGTGTCACCAGTAGGGGGCTTCTATTGGCTGTCTGCAGATAGCCCGCCTCTTATTGCCTATTTAAACCTGGATTGGGCACCCTTTGAGTGCCCTTTCATGTTGTTTCTGACCTTCTTGCTATCACTATGTCAGTGATAGCTGGGCCTCTGTTCCAGTGTTCCTGAGTTCCTGATCTCATGTGTTCCTGAGTTCCTGATCTCTACTGTTCCAGTGTTTCCTGCATGCTGAGTACTTCCAGTCCTGGTTCCGGCCTAGTCTCTGGTGTTGCAGTTCCTGCTGAACTTCTTCTCTGCTGTTTCCTGACCTGACTGATCGTTGCTGGTTCCTGTGTTCTCATCGCCTGTCTCCTGTATCCTGGCGACCTCCTGCCTGATCACGTCGGCGACATTGCTTGTTACACCAGCGTGCAGACGCTGGTTTGCTCCTAAGCCTTGCGGCTATACAAACTTGCTTGTTACACCAGTGTGCGGTTACTGGTTTGCTCCAAAGCCTATCGGCTATACAATCCTGTGTTGGTCCCAGCGTGCGGACGCTGGTTTGCTCCTAAGCCTTGCGGCTATACAAACTTGCTTGTTACACCAGTGTGCGGTCATTGGTTTGCTCCAAAGCCTATCGGCTATACAATCCTGTGTTGGTCCCAGCGTGCGGACGCTGGTTTGCTCCTAAGCCTTGCGGCTATACAAACTTGCTTGTTACACCAGTGTGCGGTCACTGGTTTGCTCCAAAGCCTATCGGCTATACAATCCTGTGTTGGTCCCAGCGTGCGGACGCTGGTTTGCTCCTAAGCCTTGCGGCTACACAAACTTGCTTGTTACACCAGTGTGCGGTCACTGGTTTGCTCCAAAGCCTATCGGCTATACAATCCTGTGTTGGTCCCAGCGTGCGGACGCTGGTTTGCTCCTAAACCTTGCGGCTATACAAACTTGCTTGTTACACCAGTGTGCAGTCACTGGTTTGCTCCAAAGCCTATCGGCTATACAATCCTGTGTTGGTCCCAGCGTGCGGACGCTGGTTTGCTCCTAAACCTTGCGGCTATACAACTTCGTTTGTTACACCAGTGTGCTGTCACTGGTTTGCTCCAAAGCCTTGCGGCTATACATACTCGCTTGTTACACCAGTGTGCTGTCACTGGTTTGCTCCAAAGCCTATCAGCTATACTATTCTGTGTTTGTCCCAGCGTGTGGACGCTGGTTTGCTTCTAAGCCTTGCGGCTATACAAACTTGCTTGTTACACCAGTGTGCGGTCATTGGTTTGCTCCAAAGCCTATCGGCTATACAATCCTGTGTTGGTCCCAGCGTGCGGACGCTGGTTTGCTCCTAAACCTTGCGGCTATACAAACTTGCTTGTTACACCAGTGTGCGGTCACTGGTTTGCTCCAAAGCCTATCGGCTATACAATCCTGTGTTGGTCCCAGCGTGCGGACGCTGGTTTGCTCCTAAGCCTTGCGGCTATACAAACTTGCTTGTTACACCAGTGTGCGGTCACTGGTTTGCTCCTCAGACTGTCCTGTCCGGTATATTGACAGGACCGGTAGAGTCTGCCTTCTGTCTTTGTTATATTCTGTATATATCTGTATGTATGTGAATGCCATCCTACATTATCAATTTATTATTTCAATAAAATTGATTTTTACCTAAAACTTGTGTCTGAGAGTCATAATAAACCGTGACAGTACGAAAGGGCCATGACCTCAGACAGCAAGGGTGAAGGTAACGCACAGAATATCCATTGGAGGATGGATATGCTCGAGCAACGTTTGGATCAGTTGGCAGTTGCAATTCAAACGATCCTTGAACGCACAGTACTCGCTGACAAATCGAGCTCTAGCCCGGTGGTCTCGCCAAGTCAGACACCGGAAAGTGATACCAGGCCCCTAGAGGGTACTGTTAAAGGGTTAACGGCTTCTGCACCCTTGCCGCTAAGATATGATGGTGACCCTAGTCTCTGCAGAGGGTTCATCAACCAACTTGAAATCTTTATGGAATTGACGGCACACGCATTTCCCAATGATCGTAGTAAAGTGGGGTTCACGATATCACTGCTCACTGGCAGAGCATTGGCCTGGGCTAACCCCTTGTGGGAGAATGCTAAACCTTGTACTAAGAACTTCAGAGAATTTCTGCAATCCTTTCGAAGAGTGTTTGAGCCTCCTGGTAGAACCAACTCTGCTGCCAAATGCCTTATGGAGATACAACAGGGCAGGCGTACAGTGGGCGACTATGCCATCGAATTCCGCACATTGGCAGCAGAGGTAGGTTGGAATAACGAGGCATTATTGGCAGCTTTTTCACATTAAAGATGAAATCGCTGCTAAAGATCTACCTATTGATCTAGATGATTACATTGAGTATGTTATGATAATTGACTCCAGAATACGTGAGAGATCAATTGCCAGAGATCGTAAAATACGGTCAAAAAATAATGAGCCTAGTAGCATATTTTGCCCACCCATCCCTCCCCTGGCATTGAAGTCTAGTGAACCTGTACGGGAAACAAGTGAACCTATGCAAATAGGCTTCACTAGACTAACCAAGGCAGAGAAACTTTATCGCAAGAAGCAAGGGTTGTGTTTATACTGCGGTAAAAAAGGGCACTTGCTAAATTCCTGTCCGGTACGTCCGGGAAACGCACTCACCTAGGGTACCTTGGGGGACAGGCCCTAGGTGGTGTACAATCGTCCCCAGTGTCGGGCATAATGAAACCCACCATTCAGGTGGTATTGTCTTGGGCACAACGATCTGTGGAGGTTTTGGCCTTGGTTGACTCTGGTGCAGCAGGGTATTTTATGGATAATACCTTTGCTGAATTGCACGGAGTTCCACGCATTGAAAGAGAAAACCCCTTGACTATTGAAGCGATTGATGGTAGACCTTTAGAACCGCCTCAGGTTATATTTGAAACTATGCCACTGTCTATGACTATTGGGGCACTTCACAGAGAAGAGCAGCAGTTTCAACTGATTAATTCTCCGCACCACGCGGTAATATTGGGATTTCCGTGGTTACAGTTACATAACCCACAATTTGATTGGAAAAAGTGTGAAATTGCTGCTTGGTCCCAGTTTTGTATGGACAAGTGCATCATCCAGCCTATTAAGGTCCTATGCACCTCCTCTGCTATACCGGATGTGTACCAACAGTTTGGCGATGTTTTTAGCAAAGGAGAGGCTAGTATGCTACCCCAGCATAGACCTTATGATTGTTGCATTGAATTGCAGCCTGGAGTAGTACCTCCTAAAAGACGCACTTATCCATTATCTTGTGAAGAAAATAAGGCTATGGAGGATTACATTTCTGATGCCCTTGCTAGAGGGATCATACGAAAATCTACCTCTCCAGCTGGGGCTGGGTTCTTTTTTGTAAAAAAGAAAAATGGCGAATTAAGACCATGCATTGACTACCGGGGCTTGAATAAACTAATGGCAAAAAACGCATACCCAATACCACTCATCACCGAGCTTTTTGACAGGCTTAAGGGCGCTTCAATTTTTACCAGATTGGACCTACGGGCCGCTTACAATCTGGTTCGCATTCGAGCAGGTGATGAGTGGAAAACTGCCTTTAATACTCCAGCTGGGCACTACGAGTATCTAGTAATGCCATTTGGGCTGTGTAATGCACCCGCAGTTTTCCAGGAACTGATAAACGATGTTCTGAGAGATATGTTACAGACATGTGTTGTGGTTTACCTTGACGATATACTGATTTACTCCCAAGACATGGCACAGCACATCAAGGATGTATCCGCAGTATTGCTACGACTCCGTGAGAACAAATTATTTTGTAAATTGGAAAAATGTGAGTTTCATAGAACCAGTGTGCCATTCTTGGGGTTCATAATTTGCAATGATGGCATTGCCATGGACAAAGATAAGTTGTCAGCTGTCCTACAATGGCCAAAACCCAAGGGTCTTAAAGCCATACAGCGTTTCCTGGGTTTCGCTAATTATTATAGGAGGTTTATTAAGAACTTTTCTTCCATTGTCAAACCTCTGTCCGATCTTACGCACAAGGGTGCTAATCCTTCTTGTTGGCCGGTACCTGCTGAGAAAGCCTTTGAGAATTTGAAGCTGGCATTTGCTGCGGCTCCTGTGTTATCCCACCCCAATCCTCTACTTCCATTTACGTTAGAGGTTGATGCCTCAGATATTGGGGTCGGGGCAGTACTTTCGCAACGACACGATAAAGGTGGAACTCTCAGACCTTGTGGATTTTTCTCTAAAAAGTTGACTGTCACTCAAAGCCACTATGAGATAGGTGACAGAGAATTATTGGCCATTATCCTCGCTCTTAAGGAATGGTGTCATTTGCTTGAAGGTACTAAGAATCCTGTCTTAATCCTAACGGATCATAAAAATCTGATGTATCTCTCGGAGGCCAAGAGATTGTCCTGCCGTCAGGCCAGGTGGGCACTGTTCCTGTCTCGATTTAATTTCATTGTATCATATTTACCGGGGTCAAAGAATATCAGGGCTGATGCACTGTCAAGACAATTTGAGGCCGACAGTGACAGAGTGGAAACACCAGCACCTATCATCCAACCTGATAGAATACTGGCTACTATACGCACGAGTATCACTTCTCCTTTAGGGGAGGAGATCCTGGCCTCTCAGGGGTCCGCTCCCCATGAAACCCCAGTGGGCAAATGTTTTGTCGCTGAACCATTTCGTACTAGGCTGCTCGAAACCTACCATTCCTCTAAGGCTGCGGGACATATTGGTAGAGACCAGTTGTTATGGTCCCTTTCTCAGTTATTTTGGTGGCCTTCCATGAGAAACGATTGTGCCGAATTTACGAATGCCTGTGCCACCTGAGCCCGCGCTAAGACCCCAAGACATCTCCCAGTGGGCTTGCTTCAACCGGTGCCTAATGGCGAACGCCCCTGGTCTCATGTTTCCATTGATTTTATGGGAGAATTGCCTATGTCTAAGGGGTATTCCTTTATATTCATGGTGGTGGACAGGTTTTCTAAAATGGCTCATTTCGTGCCCCTCCGTGGCCTTCCTTCAGCTAAGGAATTGGCAATGGTATTCGCCAGAGAAGTATTCCGGTTGCATGGAGTGCCTAGGGTACTGGTGTCTGACAGGGGGAGCCAGTTTGTGTCTAGATTTTGGAGGGCATTTTGCCAACAGATGGGCATACAGCTGTCCTTCTCTTCTGCCTACCATCCCCAGACCAATGGAGCCGCTGAACGAGCTAATCAGGGATTGGAACAATTTCTCCGTTGTTTCGTTACTGACCATCATGATAATTGGTCCGACTTGTTGCCTTGGGCAGAGTTCGCCAGGAACTGTGCGGTCAATTCTTCATCTGGGAGCTCTCCGTTTCTGATTAATTATGGGTTCCAGCCCTGTTTGCTTCCAGATTCTTTTCAGACGCAACAGATTCCAGCTCTGGATGAGCATATCGAGCAACTCCGTTCCACATGGGCACAAGTTCAGAGGGCACTTTGTCAGTCATTTCAGCGTCATCAGCGCCATGCTAATCGCAGAAGGCTTCCAGCGGTTTCCTTTCAGGTTGGGGATAGAGTATGGCTTTCCTCCAGAAATCTCAAGCTGCAGGTTCCGTCTAATAAGTTGGCTCCCCGGTTTATTGGTCCATACAGAGTTATTCGCAAAATTAACCCTGTTTCCTATGCACTAGAACTACCTGCATCCATGCGTATCCATAATGTGTTCCATGTGTCCCTTCTTAAGTCTCTGGTTTGCAATCGCTATACTACCACACCTGTGGTGCCAGGACCTGTTGAGGTCGAGGGCCAGGAGGAGTACGAGGTTCAGAGCATTATTGATTCCCGTAGGCTTAGAGGAGGGTTACAGTACCTGGTACATTGGAAAGGGTACGGTCCTGAGGATCGTTCATGGGTGGATAGTAAGGACCTTCATGCACCTAGGCTAACTAGGATTTTTCATGCCAAGTACCCACAGAAACCTAAACCCTATTCTAGGAGAGGGGGTCTTTGAGAGGGGGGTACTATCATGGTGCCCGTGATTGCTGCAGTTCCCTGTCTGTCACCAGTAGGGGGCTTCTATTGGCTGTCTGCAGATAGCCCGCCTCTTATTGCCTATTTAAACCTGGATTGGGCACCCTTTGAGTGCCCTTTCGTGTTGTTTCTGACCTTCTTGCTATCACTATGTCAGTGATAGCTGGGCCTCTGTTCCAGTGTTCCTGAGTTCCTGATCTCATGTGTTCCTGAGTTCCTGACCTCTACTGTTCCAGTGTTTCCTGCATGCTGAGTACTTCCAGTCCTGGTTCCGGCCTAGTCTCTGGTGTTGCAGTTCCTGCTGAACTTCTTCTCTGCTGTTTCCTGACCTGACTGATCGTTGCTGGTTCCTGTGTTCTCATCGCCTGTCTCCTGTATCCTGGCGACCTCCTGCCTGGTCCCGTCGGCGACATTGCTTGTTACACCAGCATGCAGATGCTGGTTTGCTCCTAAACCTTGCGGCTATACAAACTTGCTTGTTACACCAGTGTGCGGTCACTGGTTTGCTCCAAAGCCTATCGGCTATACAATCCTGTGTTGGTCCCAGCGTGCGGACGCTGGTTTGCTCCTAAGCCTTGCGGCTATACAAACTTGCTTGTTACACCAGTGTGCGGTCACTGGTTCGCTCCAAAGCCTATCGGCTATACAATCCTGTGTTGGTTCCTGCGTGTGGACGCTGGTTTGCTCCTAAACCTTGCGGCTATACAAACTCATTTGTTACACCAGTGTGCTGTCACTGGTTTGCTCCAAAGCCTTGCGGCTATACATACTCGCTTGTTACACCAGTGTGCGGTCACTGGTTTGCTCCAAAGTCTTGCGACTTTACGATTCCCCAGTTGGTCTCAGTGTGTGTACACTGGGTTGCTTATGATCCTGTCAATTTGCCATTACCATCTGACTGCTGCTACTATCTCTGGGCTGCCCTGCCCGGTATTGGTAAGGCCGGTAGAACCGTTTGCCACATTCCATCTGAGGTTGCCTTACCCGGTATTGGCAGGGCCGGTAGAGCCTACATTGTAAATCTATTGAGGCTGCCTTGCCTGGTATTGGTAAGGCCGGTAGAACCGTTATGCTATTCCATCTGCAGGTTGCCTTACCCGGTATTGGCAAGGCCGGTAGAGCCTAACATTCTATTACTTCAGACTGTCCTGTCCGGTATATTGACAGGACCGGTAGAGTCTGCCTTCTGTCTTTGTTATATTCTGTATATATCTGTATGTATGTGAATGCCATCCTACATTATCAATTTATTATTTCAATAAAATTGATTTTTACCTAAAACTTGTGTCTGAGAGTCATAATAAACCGTGACACCGTGCCTCGGCTGATACAGAGCTGGGAGGTGGATTATCTCAGCCATCAGAACATAGACCATGGGGAATGGAAACTAAATCAGGAAATTTTCCTTCAGATTACACATCGATGGGGAGTTCCAAAAATAGACATGGTGGCGTCAAGAAGAAACTGAAAACTACCAATGTTCTGCTCTAGATCAAGGGATCCACAGACAATAGCAGTGGATGCTCTAACAATTCCATGGAACTACAGACTAGTGTGTTTTCCCTCCACTGGCTATGATTCCCAGGATACTCTGCAAAATAAAGGAGGAGAAGTTGCACACCATTGTCATAGCTCCATTTTGGCCCAGCAGATCTTTTTTTCACCACTTCAGAGACATGTCATTGACAGTGCCACGGAGTCTACGTGAGATTCTACACCTCATATAAAAAGGTAAAATTCTCCATCATAACTTTCTCAGTCTCTCTTTGATGGCAGAGAATTTGAGACCCAAATATTGAAGAACAAAGGATTCAGTTCTCCAGTAATATAAACCATGCTCAGGGCTCATAAACCGGTATCAAAATATACCATCTCGTTTGGATAATATGTTTTTTCTTTCTATGCTGGGTAAAAGTTAGATCCTTCCTCTTTCCATCTACCATGTCTTCTAGAGTTCTTGCAAGCAGGCCTAGACAAAAGGTCTAAGGGTTAACGCCTAGAAAGTTCAAGTTTCAATGCTGTTATTTCTTTTCCAGAGAAAAATTGCTTCTATACCTGTAATCCAAACATTTCTTCAAGGAGTCAACAGAATAGTTCCCCCATATAGAGATCCTATTCCACCTTGGAACTTTAACTTTAGTGCTAGAGGCTCTTCAGTCTTCTCCATTTGAGCCATTGTCATCAGCTTGTCATCTTCACAGCGAATGTACCTGCAAGAAGAGTTTCTGAACTTAGTGCACTATCTTGTCATTTTCCGCATCTTATCTTTCATCAAGACAAAGTTGTTTTACAGACTGTCTCATCTTCCACATAAACCAAGAAGTGGTTCTCCCTTCATTGTGTCCTAATCCATCTGACACTAAAGAGAAAGCACTTCTTTGAATGTAGTGAGATGAAGACAACATGTCCAAGTTGTGCAAGCCTATAGGACACCAGTTACCTTGTTTGTGATTCCAGAAGGCCCTAAAAATGGTAGACCAGCATCCAACACAACTATAGCCGTATGGCTTAAACAGACTACAAAACAAGCATTCAGACTAAAATCTGTTCCAACACCTTTCAGAATCACAGCCCATTCAACCAGGTCAATTAGTAATTAACTAGTGTAAAAGCCTGTGTACATGGTCCAAAGTGTGTAAAACCACAGAACTTCACCTCCCAGCATTTTGTGCGTTTGGGCAATGTCTACTGTGCATGACTGCATCGGCCTGCATTTGGGCAGTCTCTACTGTGCATGACTGCGTCAGACAAACATACGTGTGGCCTTTTATATTATAGGATGGGCCCTGAAAAACCAAGCTACCATTTACCAGTTGTTCAAAGCAGCATAATAGTCATCTGTTCACACATTCACAAAGTTTTACAAAGTTAACTTTTTGGCATCTCAAGATGCTAGTTTTGGCAGTAAAGTTCTGGAGGCCATTGTTTATTAGTTGTCTTCCCTCCTGCTATTTTTGGGACGTCCCCATGGTCCTTGCATCCCTCAATGACTGTAGAGAAAATGGAATTTTTTACTTACCAATAAATCATTTTCTCTTAGTCCATTGAGGTATGCAGGGCATCCTGCCGACAGAAAACATTTTGGGTGAGGATTCCCTGCCATTCTTGGTGCTGTTTTTATTGCTATTCCCTTCCTTCCCATCTATCGTTCCAGACTATGCTGGACGAAAACTGAAGACCGTTAATCGGGGAAGAGGTTAGTAGCTAGGAAATAGGAGTAGTTTTTATTCGCGTGCCCTGCCTCCTATAGGCACACTGCTTAACCCCATGATCCCTGCATCCCTCAATGGACCAAGAAAAGGATTTACTGTAAGTAAAAAAAAAAAAAAAAATCCCTTTTTTATGTGCATGTGCTTGCATCTAACACTGTCTGAAATCTCCATGTATTTTACTGCAACAGACCCCTTAAGGACCAGGAGGACCCAGTTTTATTTATTTATTTATTAACCCTAAATGACCAGCGCCATCTTATTTGCAGAGCCCGCACATGTGAGCAATCACATGTACCTGCTCGCCAAGAGAGAGGCTGAAACTGAGTGCTCTGGTCTTGGAGCAGTAGGTTTTAAATTCCCGACTTGATCACAGCACATCTTAAGGCACGCTTTTATGATAAAACTCATGAAGGTCCTGGCACATCCACAGTGGTTAATCATGATTTGAAAGTATGGTAAATTTGTAGCAGTATCTCTCTAGTCAACAGAATTTTTTTTACCTTTCATGCCTCCGTTATCTACTGTTATCATCCCTTAGGTTGTCTTTTCGTTCTTTGACATAACCAATCAACAGTTGGGATTGAAATATCTTCCATCTACCAGATTAGGTTATTCTTGCTAATTGTATAAGGAAGGAATGGTTCCCAAGACCTCAGAGATCAAGTCAACATTGCAGACCATGAGAGTCTAAGGAGAGTGCCATTGTAGCGTTATGAAGAGCCACAGTTTGAGGGAGATGCATATTTGACAATCTTAATGTATAATGATGTAAAAGAAAGTATGAGACTGAATTTATTTATTTTTTTACACAATAACATATCTTAATGGAAGAAGTGGGTACTTGATCATTTGTTCTTTTATAAAGCTATGTATCTAATTCAGTATGCATTTTATTGTAGTAGAATGCTGTTGTAGTGGGGACGATGTTCCCCACTGCAGGATCTAGAAATCGTTATAACTTCCTCTTCTGGCCAATAATACAAAATTATTCCTAAATAGGGATTCTTGTTTAAAGAATCCTTTCACCCAAGCTTACCTGTTTCCTCCTGGGGATCTGCCTTACACTCTGTATATCCCAATATCTTGAACTCACTGGTCAATATCCTTAACATGTGTGGTTTTTGTGTTTCTCTCTACTGTTCCTTCCTATAACCCAATTCTGAGGTAAAATCGGTACTGAGCAAGGGTGTTCAGACCTCATGACTGAAGCCTGCAGGCATGCTAACTCATATATTCAAGGATCACATTATCAACAATTCACCTTGAGGAGGGCCACATGAATTGTGTCTGTTATATGCTTTTGGTATGCACAAAAATTTGAAGGAGGGTGAAGTGAGGCAAAAAGGGTTTTTACAGATCTAATTTACTATTGAAATCAGTAGGTCCTTGGTTTCTGATGCAGCATCTGTTTCCTTTTAATCCCCCATTATCTTGTCTGTGCAGCACAGCCCCACTGATCTCTATTTATGAAAAGACATGGCAATGGGAGATTTAACAAAAAAAAAATCAGTAGCAAGTTATATCATCAAATACCTTGTTTGCGCCCCTTTTTCCTCCTCTGCATCACTGGTACCAGTTTTTAATGAGTGACACACTGCAAGCCTAAATTGAAATCACAATACAAGGGAAAAAAAAAGAAGAAAGAAAAGGCAAGAATGAGTCTAAATTATGTTGAACCCCTTTATTATGGTAACAACCTAAGACTCCTGCCAAAAAAGGGGGCTAGTTCAGTGCTTTTAACATCTAGAAGGTGCAAGGTATTCTAAATTAAAAATAACTGTTATTTCTTATTGTTAAAAACTTTACTAAAATCATCAAATGACATCCTTATTTCCCAAACATCATACCAAATCCAATCCCAAATCAAAATGAACAACTGTTTCCAACCTATGTGTAAACAAATGAATTCCAAGTTATGTGTCAAAACCCGATTAATGCTATCTGCAGTTCAAAGGGTTAAGACGGTCCTTTTGTTACTTGGATCAGTGATTCGTTATGTATGATTTCTCAAAAAAACACTGTCAAGTTTAGAGTGATAAATAATACATCACAGGATGACAAAAATATACACAAGGATTTCAAAGAACTTTTAAAACAAATGCAAATACAGACTAGGAAGTGGTGGGAGATTACGGGATTGGGGAATTATATATTGCATAAAATAATTCCTAGAGGTTTACGAACAAATATTAGTCCCACTGCTCACCTAGTTGATGAAGAGTTCATTAAAAACTATTTGTTCACTGGAACTCATCCAGTTGATTGTGGTAACTGAAAATAAATAGCTCAATGTCATCAACTCAGAAGCTGAGAAACTCCTAAAAAAATCAGAATTCATTGAGTTGGAAAAACAGTTAAAAACAAATATAGATAAGCTAGCTACTGACTTGGAGGCTGTCTTGGAGGTAGCAAAGTTAGCATTTAAATGTTCAGTTACAACAGTTACGGCACAACGTGCCTTGTAGTTGAAGATTTGTAATCCAGATTCTACTTTCAAAAGATCTTTAATATCTTTGCCATTTAAAGGGATAGTAATGTTTCATAATAAAAGCAGCTCTAATTAATCATCATAGTATTTGGACTTCGGAGAGTGTTATTTCAATTCTGTCAGAGTTGTAGTTCAGGATTAATTCAATGACAAAGTGTCCCCCTCCTGCCCCTTTTACTGATATAACATTGTTCAGCCAGATCAGAAGGGAGGTACCCAGGTAGACTGCAGAGAGGGACAATCTTCAATTAAGATAAGGGAAAATCCTGAAAAGCTTGTCAAGGGGGACAGGGCTTTCATTGTTTTCATATAAAGAAGATTGTCCCCTGCTGTTATCTGTCTGGTCTTACAACCAGATTCACATCTGAGAAGAGATGGCTTACACTAGGTAAAAGGGGCGGGGAGGGGAAGATTTGCTTCTGAATATCTCTTAAACCATAAAGGTTTGAGAGATAAGACTTATAGCATTCTTCATATTTTTTTAATGCCTACAAAATAAAATAAAGTTAAAATGAAGTATTACTATCCCTTTAAGGGATCCCTCCTCTTTGGGGCAGAATTGGACAACATTGTCAGCCACTCCACTGGAGGCAAAAGTACACTTTTACCCTAGAATAAACCTAAAAGATTTGATAACAAGAAAAGGTCTTTTCTTACAGAGTTAAAACATCTTCCAAACAAAACACACCTCACTCATCTGGAGGGCTCTTTCAGTAAACCAAAACCTACCTGGATGCAAAAGAAAAATGTACCCAAGTTATCAGAATCCAAATCCAACACAGCATGAAGTTTGGAGAATGGAGTATTCCACAAATCCTCCACTGGGGGGGGGGATGATTCCACTTAACCCAGTGCCAGAGGGGTACGGAATGCATTGCTTTGCATTGGTTTTAATTGTTTTTAATTACAGCATTGCCAAACAGCCCCAAATGAGAAATGAGACAAGGTACACATCATAACATCGTCTAACGCGTTTCACACCAATCGGCGTTTAATGGCATGGATTGTTGGTTTGGGTCTCTATGCTCTGATGTCCATCATGTTTGATGTTTTTTATATGAAGCAATAAAGTATATATTTTTATGGAGCTTGAAGACTCCTTTTATGCCTCCAAGCAGCTGCAATCATTTACATATCCTATAGTCAAGCGTATGTGGGAAGAGGAGACCTGCGGCAGCATAGCAGCTGGCGATTGCAAGTGATGCTGGTGAGTCCTACGTTCCTTTTTTTTCTACTCTCTTTACATATGGTTTGGTGGTGTCCTGGCGTGTATAAGCACACAATCCTATTTATATGAACACTAATCGATGCAGTAGCTCCCCCAAACCTATGCATATGGGGCATTGCCAGGCTCGGAATATGTAGCTGAATACTAATCGATGCATTTTTTAAAATCTTCAAATATCCTGTGCTTGAAATCCACAGAAACACTGAAATATCGGTGTGAAAAAAGCTGTTGTTGTTTTTTTCTTACCTCAGGTTTTTGGAAGAATTGGTGATAAATTGGCTGCGAAAAGTTTTCAAAATGCACCTAGAATTAAATCCAGGGTTGTCTACTTTTCTAAAACATATACTTTTGTGGGTAAATGTTAATCAGCATTGCCAAACAGCCATAAATGAGACAAGGAACCAGTTAAGCAAGCTGTAAAAATGGCAAGTCTGAAAATGGAAACGCTCATGTTCCCAACTGGTCCAGTGGCTCCCCCAAACCCTGACAAACCAATGCATTAGGGGCACTGTCATACTCATAAGATGTAGGGGAACACTAATTGATTCATTTTTTTATATCTGCAGTTATTCTGTGCTTGAAATCCACAGTATGTGTGAAAAAAACTTTTTTTTCTCCTACTGTAGGTTGTGTGAGGGATTGGTGATAAAGTGGCCTTGTGAAAAATGTAAAACTACACCTAGAATGAAACCCTGAGTTGTCTACCTTTCAAAAATATACACTTTTGGGTCACATTTTTTAAAGTGGAGCTCTGCTAAGCAGCTCCAAATGAGTCATAGCACTGTAAAGCAAATTCCATGTCTGTTCAAAATTTGTTCCTGTAGCATCACCAAAACCTGACAAACCTATTAAATACGGGTATTGCTGTACTCAGAAGAAGTA
Source organism: Rhinophrynus dorsalis (assembly GCA_037306005.1). NCBI lineage: Eukaryota > Metazoa > Chordata > Amphibia > Anura > Rhinophrynidae > Rhinophrynus > Rhinophrynus dorsalis. The sequence continues at coordinate 534,883,119 of CM074719.1, forward strand.
GCTGAACACTAATCAATGCATTTTTTTTTATCTCTGCTACTATTACATACTTGAAATCCACAGCAACATTGAAATATATGTGAAAAAGGCAGAATTTGTTCTTACAGCATGTTTTGAGATGGATTGATAGTAAAATGGCTTTGTAAAAAATGTGAAAACACACCTAAAATGAAAGCCTGGGTTGTCTACTTTTCAAAAATATACACTTTTGAGGGTAATTTTAAAGTGGAGCACTGGTACACAGCCCCAAATGAGGCATGGCACCAGTTAAGCAAGCTGTAAAAATGCATATGGGGCATTGCCGTACTCAAAAGAGGTAGCTGAACAATAATCAATGCATTTTATATCTGCAACTATACTGTGGTTGAACTCCAGAGCAACATTGTAACGTAAGTATTGAAAACTGCAAAAAACAAATTACCACAATTTTGATATAGATTTCTGGAACAAATAGCTGCATTAAAAACTCCCAAATTCTACTGATGAATTACCTTATGTTCTCTACTTTTCAGAAACATACACACCATCAAATAAGCTATGATCCTCACATGCGAAATATTGAAAAATTACAGATTGGAAATAATGGTGAAGGGATTGAAATACTAGGCATATGGGGCACTCCCATATTCAGGAGAAGCAAATGAATATATTTGGGGATATGTATTTCTAATGAACTAATAGTGTACAAACCCTGACATGAAAATGTATGCAAAATTTTTTTTAAAACTTTTTATACATTTTTATATTTTAATCAAATTAAAAGATGGTGTATCCATATAAATGTGGTATCAAAATAAACCCCTACTTGTGCTTAAAGAACAGTATATAATTTATGTGGGTGTACTAAAGGAATTTGATTGAAAATATTATTGAACAAAGACATAGTCAGGAAGGTCAAATTTGCACTGGTCCTTAAGGGAAAACCACCCTAGATTTTCTAGGTTCTTAAGGGGTGGAAGGATGGAAGGCATCCAACCCTGAGAAAACTTCTCACTATCACGGGTCAGAATGCCCTGCTTTTTGCTTGGCCTCTCTGCCCTTGTGCCTATACCTTTCTTGCTTTGCTAGATTTAAAGGGATAGTAATACACATAAAAAAATATGTTTTAGGGTTTATCGGAACATATGGAGTTAATGCTCATACGATTGTAGAACTGCCATGAAACATCCAAAGTAAAAGGACATGTATAAGACTCAATGCCAGCATATTCGGGTGCAAGGCTGAAAAAACGGTTCTCTCCTCCGGTGGATAGAAGAAACTGCATACACAAAAGGGAACAGCCGCACACCAAAACTAATGAAGTCAAATATAGCGATAAAACATCTCTATTTATTTAAGGCTTAAAAAACACATATGGATCAAACGGCAAGGTGAGGGTAAAGACAGAAGAAAAGGAAAGAGTTTTATTCAGTAGTTATTACAGCTCAAACTTGAATTTTTTTAGTTGCAGTATCTCAACAGCCTGAAATTGTATAGTGGTGCTGTTTCTACAGTATCATAAGGACAGTTCTGGTCAGTTGACCATAAATCACCATAGTATGGTGTAGCAACAGCTCCACTGTACAGTTTATAGACCATCTATGCACACTGGGCCTCAAATATAAATGGGGCTTTCCGTTTGCTTTGCTGGTGCAGCACGAAGGAAAGTTTGCTATGGCTAAGAAGCTTAGTGATACACTGCATTTCTGTACCTCCCTGGGCATTACTCTTCCTCCTGAGGCAGTGGGACTGGACCAGAATTTGATTCCTCGTCCGTCAAGGAAACCAGATTATTAATCCCAGATGGCTCAGTTTTAGAGGACTTTATGTACCTTTCTTATAGACAGATTCTAGCTGGGGTTGGAACACCATTGGTGCCTCTGACTCTACCTTGATATGGCTGGAGGACCCATGTTGCTATTTGGTACCTTTATGTTATCCTCCCATCTCCCGTTTCAGTTCTCCTACTCTGGTTGAGACCTTATGGAGGGCAGGACTGTGGGAGGGAAACCACCCTGGTATTGGCCCAGATGGTCTCTGGTGATTTTAAGTAGGGGAATTTGGAGTCTGGGGATGTGCGGGGTCAGGAAGCGGGTTCATATGTGTTCAGGACATTTCCCCCTTGCTTGAAGGGTTTGGAAATTGGGGAATTCCCTTTCCTACTCTTTGAGTATTAGGAATTGTAAATTTGGGTGGGTCGTGGCACTTATATCTGTGCCCCTCTGAGGTCCTGATAGTTATGAAGCACCTGTAGAGGCACAGATTATGGAAATTTCTTAAAGGGATAGTAATGTTTAACAATAAAAGCAGCTCCAATAATTCTTCATAGTATTTTGGCTATGGAGAGTGTTACTTCAATACTGCCAGAGTTGTAGTTCAAGAGTAATTGAATTATAAAGTATCCCCCTCCTGCCCCTTTTATGGATGCAACACTGCTAAGAGCATCAATGTGGTGTCCAGGTGGATCACAGAGAGGGACGATCTTCAATTAGCATAACTGAAAAACCTATCAAGGTGGGCAGGGTTTTCATTGTTCTCACAGTAAAAAGATTGTCCCTTGATGTAAGTTGTCTGGTCTCAAGACCAGATTCCACATCTGAGGGGAGGTGGCTTACACTAGGTAAAATGGGGGGAAAGAGAGGGGGAAAGTGTATCATTCAGTTACTCTTGAACTACAACTATTAGACTAAATTGAGGAGCATACAGTGTTGAAGACTCATGGTATTCGATAATTTGATGCATACTTCTCTTACATATATATGTTTTGTTTATATACTGTTCTAGTTCTGTTGCTTGTTCCCTGTGTTCCTGGGCTCCAGCAATGAACTCTGACCCATATGCTCTTGTGTGTCACGTTGTAATTTATAACTCTTGATGCCCTTTTTCTCTTCTTTTTTTTCTTTATCCCCCGCCCTTTCCCAATGCCTTTGATTTATGCTTCTTTAGCTCCCCGGAGGGATTCTGGTCTCTGTACTAGTTCTATATGAATCTCATGATGCTCTGTTTCGATTATTGCACATCTAGTGAAATTTTACATTTTTGTTTTTAACTATATGTTTTTCTCTGGTACAGGGGAATGCTCTTTCCCTGATTATTTGTTGCATTTGGAAGGTTGTAAGTTTTTGCTTTAAACACTCTTGTAGGTCAAATGTTATTATGTGGTCTACCCTGGTTCAGAGACCATTCTGCTTATTCCTTTCCCTTGGTTCCTACCCGTCTCCCTTGTTCCCTCCCTGGCCGGCCTCGTGGGGGATTATGATTATGACTATGCTTTTGAATGTGATTGATCCATCTTATTTACTTTATAGCTCCATCTCCTTAACCTGACACTTTAGATCTACATGTCTGCTGTTTGAACACCAGAGGCCTGAATAGCACCTACAAAAGGAGTCTCTTGGGCAAAACTGTTTTGTCTGCAAAAACTCTTAATTTTTTTTCAGGAGACTCACTTTAAATCCAATGGGGTCTTCAAAGGTAACCTCTCAACATTTCCTCAACAATGGTACACTTCTTTCTCTACTACGGGGTAGGAATCTTAATACAAAAGTCATTGCCTTGGCAACTCCTGACCGCCAAGTTTCACTCTGAGAGCCGCTAACTGATGGTTAAAGGACGACTTTATGGTTTCCTGTTTACGCTTGCTACTGTATATTCTAGAATTGATATTTTTTTTATTGAAAAACATTTGCTTCAATTTCTATGCCACGCCTACATAGAGAATATCACCTGATTGGACCATAGTCCTATTTTTCTTTCTTTGTCCATACCTCTCGCACATTCTGTCCATCCTTTGTGGATCTAACGGTCAAAGCTGATATCGCACACTCCTTAACTGACTTCTTTGCTCATAACACCACAGATCACATTTCCCCCATCACATTATGGGAAGCTCATAAAGCAGTCATCCGTGGAGAATTTATTAAATGGGGGCAGGGGTGCGTAAAAGTAAAGATAAAAGGAAATATCTTGATTCTTTGACACTTAAACTTGCGGACATAGAATGCCAGCACAAATTGACGCAGTCCTTATCAGTGGTTAAACAGCTAAAGGAATGTAAATAGGAATTAGCTACTTTTCTCAAATCTTCACAATTTAAAACCCACCTTTGGAATAAATACCAACATTACCTCCATGGAGATCATTTAGGTAAACATTTGGCGCAGCTAGTGAAATTGCAGGAACAGAGATCACATATATATCAAATACAGGGTCCTTAAGGAACTTCCCTCCTAGCCTATGATTAAATTGCAGACTCTTTTTGTTCCTTCTATCTGGCGCTTTATAACTTGAAGAACTCGTCAGAAGAATCTGTACAAATTCCGACTATATCATCTGTTTAATACTTTTTAAAGAAATATGGTGTACAAGCACTTTCTCCTGCTGATATTAAATCTCTGGAGGCAGAGCTGTCATGTTTTTTTAGGCAAAAAAGGACAGACATGAATATAAACTATAAATCCACCTTTATTAATAAGTTCAGTTATAATAGTATAGCCTACACAACCCCAGAACACAGGATGATAGGACCAAGGCTCTTACCCAGAGCTGCACACTGTGCTCCACACTGCACAACTGCGAAATACCAGAGAATAGGACCGTGGTACTGGTGGAACACCAGAGGGAATGGTAACTGAGGCACAAGTCTCCACCCTGGGTCATGCGACCAGAGGCAACAGGGAAAGAGAGCAGACCTGAACCAAGAAACACTGAGACTGATGGTCAGGCAAGTTTGGAGAGTATAGAGCCAGTAGTCAGCCAGAGCCACAGGTCAGATATGCCGAGGACTAGATGGAGCAAAAGGCAGCAAGAGCCAGAGGTCTGACAAACCGGGGACTACACTGAGCGAGTAAGTCAGTATCACTGTCTCCCTTGGGCTATCCTGTGCTTCCTTACCTCTGTATGGCTGCCGGCCAGCATGGCCTCCGGCCACTTCCTCATTACTACATCAGGTAACAGGCACTAGCACGGACGCCTGTTTATGGGCCTATTCCGGGTGGCCTAATTGGGTCCAGTCTCCTGCTCCTTTATAAAGCTCCCTGGGCCTAGGAGTCATTGCCCTCACGTGGTGTTTCTGCTATTGTGTTTTGTGCTCTGTTGTGACCTGTGCCTTATCTGAGAATCCACTCCGTGTATGACCCCTTTGCTGTGTTCCTGCTACCAAATATTGTCCAGTTGCTGTAGTTACCTGTCCAGTGGATCCTGCTTCCGTTGCTGATCTGGTTGTAGTCGCCGTTAGGTCACCGTTTCCTGCTGCCAGTCCCCGCTGTCATTCCTGATTCTGGTTGATCGTCTGAGTGATGGTTCCTGTTTCCATCTGCTGGTTCCTATCCAGTTCGCCTGTAGTCAGCTGACGTTCCCAAGTCGCCTTGGCGACATTTCTACTCTCTGACAGTTTATCCAGTATGCGGGTACTGGTTCGCTCCACAGCCACCCGGCTGTTATTGCATGATACGATTAGCGTTCCACGTACAGGGTACTGGTTCGCTCCATAGCCATCCGGCTGTTATTGTAGAGACGTATAGCGTTCCAAGTGTGTGGGCACTGGTTTGCTCCATAGCCACCCGGCTGTTATTGCAGGATACGATTAGCGTTCCACATACAGGGTACTGGTTCGCTCCATAGCCATCCGGCTGTTATTGTACGATAAGTATAGCATTCCCAGTTTGTGGGCACTGGTTCGTTCCATAGCCACTCGTCTGTTATTGTCAAGATACGATTAGCGTTCCCAGTGTGTGGGCACTGGTTCGCTCCATAGCCACCCGGCTGTTATTGCAAGATACGATTAGCGTTCCCAGTGTGTGGACACTGGTTTGCTCCTTAGCCATCCAGCTGTTATTACGTATACGTATAGCACTCTCCGTACAAGGTACTGGTTCGCTCCACAGCCTCCCGGCTGTTATAGTAACTCATGTGTTCCGGTTTCCCAGTACATGGGTACTGGTTCGCTCCTTAGCCTCCCGGCTGCAGTTGCACCTTATTGACTTGCTCCCAGTACTAGGTACTGGTTCGCTCCACCACCCTTGAGTCTATTATCGTATTGTGCATTACTGTCTTCCCAGTACGCAGGTACGGGTGGTACCCTGGTATTCCTTGGCTTGCCACTTATGCTGACTTAGCCTCTTATGTCATCCTTGTGACTGCTGTTGCCACCTTTACAGTCACTGAGGCTTAGTGGTTGCCATTCACTCCTTACCAGGCTGCCTTGCCCGGTATATTGGTAAGGCTGGTAGAACCTATTCTATTATCATCTTGGGTTGCCTTACCCGGTATTGGCAAGGCCGGTAGAGCCTGTATATCGCTGTCTGTCTATTGGCTGCCTTGCCCGGTATATTGGCAAGGCTGGTAGAGCCTGTATTCTTGAGTACCAACTTCCTGGCTGCCTTGCCCGGTATATTGGCAAGGCCGGTAGAGCCTATCTATTCCTAGTACCAACTTCCTGGCTGCCTTGCCCGGTATATTGGCAAAGCCGGTAGAGCCTATCTATTCCTAGTACCAACTTCCTGGCTGCCTTGCCCGGTATATTGGCAAGGCCGGTAGAGCCTATCTATTCCGTGTACCAACTTCCTGGCTGCCTTGCCCGGTATATTGGCAAAGCCGGTAGAGCCTATCTATTCCTAGTACCAACTTCCTGGCTGCCTTGCCCGGTATATTGGCAAGGCCGGTAGAGCCTATCTATTCCGTGTACCAACTTCCTGGCTGCCTTGCCCGGTATATTGGCAGGGCAGGTAGAGCCTGTATAGCTATTGTTATTATTGCTTTCCTGTCAATAAAGATATATGTATGAATGTGTACGATACCCTATGGGGTTGTCTTAAACTTTTCAATAAAGTTGTGTTTTTACCTAACTTTGTGTCTGAGAGTCTTAACAAACCGTGACAAATATACTGTTGAGGATTTGGCCTTTAAATCCTGCCTGCTTCATAAATCCCCCGGGCCAGATGGTTTTACTGCTCTATATTACCATACATTTTGAGACCTATTAGTGGCTCCTTTTTGTTTGCTATGTTCGATGCTACCTCAGAGGCCTCGTTTTCATCTAATTTTTTAGCAGCTTTTATTACCGTTATACCCAAAGAAGGTAAAGGTCACACCAAATGCACCAATTATTGGCCTATTTCCCTCAATGTGGATATGAAGTTATATTCCTCTGTCTTAGCCTCCCGGCTTAAAAAAATACTGCCTTAGCTGGTCCATCCGGATCAAGTGGGTTTTGTGCCAGGCTGGGAGGCTAAGGATAAAACTACTAAGGCTTTGTCTGTTCTCCACTGGGCGAACAAAACTCATTATCCAGTTTTGTTGGTATCGACAGACTCGGATAAAGCCTTTGACCGGGTGAATTGGCTATATATAGAACTGGTTCTTCAAGCTATGGGTGTTGGTGATAGATTTCAGGCTTCGATTTTTGCTTTGTATTCTAATTCAACCACCAGAGTACAAGTAAATGGAGTCCTCTCAGATCCCTTATGCATAACAAGTGGGATGAGGCAAGGATATACATGGAGTCAAGGTCTGCAGCAGAGATATCAAGGTTGTGAGCTTTGAGGATGACATTTTAATATTTCTTATGTCACTCACTACCTCCTTACCAGCCTTAATGCATTTATTAGTAGACATGTGTGAATTCATTCGGAGACATTCGGATTTTGTCGAAAATGGGGTCATTCGGAGACATTCGGCCAATCCGAAACTCAAGGGTCATTCGGAAAAAATGATCCAACTCCGAACAGCCCAGGTCCGAAATTCATCTAAACTTTCGGAAGTTTCGGCAATCGACACATTTCCAAAAGTTTTGACTACTTTTGACCAGGACTTTTTTGTACTTCCTGTGTGCGCTCAATTACTTTCCCTCCATAATTTTTCCTCCATGTCTCTAGTCCAATTCCATTCTCCGTTTCATGCACTACTTCCCTCTTTTGTCTGTATTCGAATAGCCTTCTTCGTTTCATGATGGGGGTTGGACTAATGACACAGTCACACAGACAGACAGCTTGCATTTCCTCATTGCGTTGTTGGAGCTCAGAGAGAGAATAGATTAGAGAGTGTACAGTTGTTGTGTAGGCAGGCAGGTAGCATTAGGCTAGGCATAGGTAGGCAGCCAGCATTAGTTCCAGTTATTGCCACTGCAAGAGCAAGTAATATTTGTTCCTGTGCAAAATATAAAAAAATATTAGGTATTTGTTCGAATACAGGGCCGGCCCTTACATGGGTCCCAGTGGGTCCATGGACCCAGGCGGCACTTTGACAGGGGCGGCAATTTGCTGTCCCATAGCATGTTTATTTTGTGCTCTTCCGCCAGTTCTTTGTTGCAGGGTGTCCCATCAGTGTGACTGTCAGCAGCCGGGCAGCCCTATGCTCACTCAGTGGTGATGTCTGCTGGCTGCTTCAGTGACTATTTTGTACTGTTTATCGCCCACCTAAAGTCAAGACTTGAGTAAATAGGTCTACCGTCCCAGATTTGCTAGAGAGGTTTTACAAATACAGGAGGGTGCCCCCTGTACGAAATGAGTCTAAACATTTGGGATCCCTAGTATGAGTGCACAACAGTGCATGATGTGTCCTGAACAGAATTGCTGTGAGGTGTCTCCACCCAGAAGGTGCTGGCCAGGCTGAGCTTCAACATTGTGACGAGTGACCAACTAAGAGCACCATTCCAGACTTAATCTGCAGCCATAGCATCACCCCCTCCTACTCTCCGTGTCCCGCTGACTGGCAATAACAGGTGAGTCACTAAGAGATCTGAAGCCTTTCTGGAAGTCCTTTCACTTGGAAAGGGGCTAGGTATTACTTGGGGGAGTTGCCTCGTGTGTAAATAATTTCTAGGTGGGAGATGAATGTGCATCACTTATGTGTTTCCTAACAGTAGTTAGAATACAACTCCCATCACCCCCTGATTATAACGTTGGGAAATGCCCAGCAATTACCGTAGAGCCCTGTATTGCACACTCACGGAAAACTGTGATATTGCTATACTAAGACAATGCTGTGGACCCCTCTTCAGTATAGATGTCAAGCATTTTTTTTTATTTCTCTCCTGTGTTGCAGTTTGTTCACAACAGAATGTCTCAATTTTTCTTTTTAACACATTACATCTATCACATTACAATCATTGATGTTTATTCTTGATGTAGTATGAAACACTACAATGTATATACACATAGAGTTATCTGATATGAGGGGAAATCAGGATAGGAAAATGAGAGAAAGGAATTTGGGTACTAAAGAGGGACAGTAGGGTAGGAGGCTGGTACCAGAAAATGAAACCTTAATCTTTACCCATGTACTAACATAGAATGTGACATGTAGTTTGTCCATGTTCGAGTCGACCACTTATGTTGAGTAGGATGTGACAGGCATGGGTTTTCGATGTTCGAGCATATGCTATATTGAATGACAGGCATGGGGTTTCGATGTTCGAACATATGCTATATTGAAGGACAGGCATGGGGTTTCGATGTTCGAACATATCCTAAATTGAATGACAGGCATGAGTTCTCGATGTTCGACATTTGCATTGTGACTGGCATCCCATGCTGGAGTAGAGGTGACATGCACAGACTGGCAATGTACGACAATGTCTGTTTTTGGGATGGATCTTTTTCTAAATGCACACCCTGTCTGCAAAGAATCATAGCAGCGTGCACGGAGGCGCACTGCTATAATTTAACCCATGTTAAATTCGGCCGAATAATTCGGAATGGATCAGAATTTTGTCCGAATCGAATAGGCCCGGTCCGAAATTAGGATCATCCGAATTAGAAAAAAAAAATTTGTCCGAATTCGAATTTTACCGAAAATTTTGCCCGTGCACAAGTCTATTTATTAGTAGATTATGGCTTGATATCTTTCACTAAGATTAATTTCTTAAAATCAGAAATCTTGAGCGTTAATATTATACCTGATGTTTTTGCCAAATGTAGAGATCGTTTCCCTTCTCAATGGAATAGGGATAGGGATCTGGCTATCAGAGAACCTGGGGGATATATATCGCTAGTGAACTATGAGCCGCTGCTCAGATCTGTTAAATTGGACTTAGACCGTTGGTGTAATCTATGATTTCATGGCTGGGAAGAGTTGCTTTAGTTAAAATGATGGTGCTTCTGAAACTTTTATATCTATTTAGAACACTACCAATAAAACATCCTTGTTCTATTGTTAATATTGTTTTCATTTGGTAGGTTAAACACCCTAGATTGTCCCTGTCCACTATGGCTCACCCCAAATATGAGGGTGGACTAGGTTATCTGGATTTCCTGAAATATTACCAAGCTTCTTTACTAACTAAATTACAGGACCTTGCGTGTCATGACTATTTACCAGATTGGGCGGTAATTGCTTTGGTAGATTTCCCTTACATCTCCCCTGATCAACTTATATGAACACGTCCCCACATTTTGCCACTTGAAGTTGAACGTTATCCTTCAGCACACCATGCTCAAGTCTGGTGCAGGTTACCCAAAGGTCAGTGCCAGATTCTGAACCGGTATACAGTAGATCAAATGAAGTAGATAACTGCACACGATGTAAAGTTTAAGCTCTACAGAGCAATTTTATTTTCACCAAATGCACAACGTTTCGGGGAATAGTTCCCTTTGTCAGGTGCTAACAAACATATTCACACATGTGGTTTAACAAGTTGCTGTCAATTATAATCAAGTGTTTGGCACCCTTTTGTGTATTTAAACCACATGTGTGAATATGTTAGCACCTGACGTAACCCGAAACGTTGTGCATTTGATGGAAATAAAATTGCTCTGTAGAGCTTAAACTTTACATCGTGTGCAGTTATCTACCATCTTGTACCACTGTCTATAAGGAACCATCCGATTTTGGGACATGTGCTGAGTTCTTAGCATACCTTGAACACTGTATATCTATGGTCCCCATACCTTTTTACTCTTTTGACAGTAACCAGGAGCCCTGATTTTCCCCCAGGTTGTTATGATACTGGCTTTCGGGCATGGTCCACGCCTAACTGAATAACTTTTGCAGATCTTTTAGGAACATATAAAGTCAGACCATTTCGAGATCTGCCAATGTCATTTTTTTCTGCTATCATCTGAATGTTGGAGATATTTACAGATCTATTTAATAAGCAGACTAACTGCTCAACATAGGTCTATTTCTCAGGTAAAGAAGTTTTTTCTTCCCCATCTTCGAGCTCTTTGCATCTATCTAAGTTGTATTCAGTTTCATTACACAGACCTCATTTAGCCCCTTTGCTCTTTATCGACCACTTGGTTTCCTGATATCTGAGGACACCTGGAGTTGCATATTCTGAAATGCCTTTCAATTGTTGACTGATGCAGCGTTGAAGGAATCTAATTATAAATCAATTACCAGATGGCACCTTACCCCCCAGAAAATGGCATGAGCATACCCACAGTCAGGTGACACATGCTGCCATTGTGGGTCGGCATTGGAATCCACCTTACATATGTGGTGGTCCTGCCTGTTTGCGCAGGACTATTGGCATCAGATAGCGGACCTCACAGAATCTATTACTGGCATCCACCTACCATTTTCTCTCCTCCCTCTCTTATTTTCTGTATATATTCTTCCCTCCTTGAAAAGGGAATGCTGACATAGGTGCTACTGGTGGAGGCCCGTAGAAATTTACCAGCCAATTGGAAATGTTTGGGGGCAATACCCATTGAATCTTGGTTTCAAAGAGTAGATGAAGTCCGAAAGATGGAGGAGATCTGGGCAAGGGCTAAGGGGACTATGGAATGCTTCAATTTTACATGGAGCCATTGCATTAGTTACATTTTATTGCATGAAAGTGCCCAGCATGTAGTTCATGATCAATGGTTCCACACTCGGCTCTCTATACCCCCACTCTTCCCCAATCCTTTTCCCCTTCTTTCCATTTTCCCTACTTCCTCCCTTTTTACCTTGAATAGTTCTATGCATTTTGGTGTCTTATACACCAAAGTGTGGCGTCCAAGTAACTCTATGTGAATAAAGTTATTTTTACTTTTTGAAACTCCATGTTATGTGTGGTCTTCCTTTCTTCGTTGGCTACCAAGTAGACAGCCTTGCTGCGGTCAAGGTCGAACTAAAGCTGCTGACTGCAGGGTCAGTTCAGTGTCACCTGGTGTAGCCGACCTACACCCTGGATGACTGCCTAGAGGATAGCTACTACCTACTGGGGCCAAGGGAAAGTGACAGATAAAGATATAGACAATACTTGCAATAACATTTGTATATTACTGAACAGAGACACAGAAGAACTGGAATCACTGGCCTCCAATTTAAAGGTCCAACTAACAATTCATTGTGGGGAAGGAAGCCCCTTTTGAAAGTGTATTCACAGACACAATTGCTGGAGTAGGGGTCAAGTTGGCTGATCTAAGCAAATCCAGAACTGCGTCCAATTTGGGAACAACCATGCAAATCCAGAATTGCGTCCAATTTGGGAACAACCGTGTGCAGTATATACTGCAATGAGGACTTCCCCAGAGATACTAGAAGGGTAGTAGGAGCTACTATAAGCCAACAGAGGTAGTTTCAAGTTGAGAGTAAGGCAGACCCCCAGTATACAGTTTGTGGGAGATGATCTGTCTCTGACACACTTTTTCAGATGTCTGTCTTGAAGATTGAACACATACTGGAGATGTAAAGATGAACACTCTCTGACACACAGTGGTAACTGAGTAGCTGGTGAACAGACTCTGGCGATCTTCTACAAACCATGTCTCTGACACACACTGTTGAATAACTCAGTCTGGGGTTCTTTTACAAATTATGTCACTGACTCACACTGGTGAATGACTCAGTCTGGCGATCTTCGACAAACAATGTCACTGACACACACTGGCGAAAAACCCAGTCTGGCGATCTTCCACAGGCGAAGTTACAGATAGGCGAATATTACTGATGAATAATGAGAGCAGTTATGGTGAGCTACACAGCAGGTGAGAGCTCTCTCAAGTTGATTAGACAAACACAGGTCAACGGATGCCTGAACAAGCCGAGGTCAGGAGTGGAGACAGGCAGATTGTCGAGATCTACCTTAGGTCAGGCTCAGGACTGGAGACTGGAGAGTGTCAAAGATAAGCTGAGATCAGGACTGGAGACAAGTGAATGGTCAAGATCAAGCTGTGGTCAGGACTGGAGAATAGTCAGTACAAGTAACAAACTCGATAACTGGGTGCCAAAAGTATAAATAGGAGCTTTGACCAATGGGATCCAGTCCCAATGGAGGAAGGACAGAATCCTGGAGGAAGGACAGGAGTTGAAACAATGGAATTTTGAGAGAACCAAAATGGGATTGTGACAAGGAGAACATCTTAGATTTTTGGGGGTAGGTTATTTCAGGCTTCTGGAGCATTAAAGGAGACGTCAGATTCACAGGCTTCTTTCCTGTAATAATAACAGTAATATTATTATTATTATCCTTCATTTATATAGCTCCAACCTAATCTGCAGCACTATGCAATATGGAATAGACATAAAGAGACATTAAACAGTACAAATAGGGCATAGAAAACAAATGAATCAGAGGGTTCTGCTTGTGAGATATTACATTGTGGAGGAAGGGATACTCTGTGAGTTGTTAGCAGTGGAGGTTATAGTTAGTATGGTAAGCTGAAATTGGGGAAAGACTGAGAAGAATCACAATTGACACATTGGCTCTCATATTAAGCAACAGGCACAAGTTCAACCAAACACCTTAATGCTTAAATTACCAATTCAAAACCATCCTCCAAGAAACCAAGTATTGCTATCGCTATGGCCTTTGTCCGCTCCGATACGGATATATGATTTGAAGATGGAAGACATAATAAAAATAATGAATCCTCCCCACTACCAGTTAAATGTATTCAGTGGAATGGAATGTCTGCAGATGCTCTCTGATACCCTGAATTCGATTGTTCTCCACAGTATTGTCATGTATGGTCAGTGAACCACACAATGTGCAATGGGTGGACATGAACTTCCAGATCCTCACATCTACAGACTTGCTATCAGGTGGTGACAGAGGTAACAGAGGCAAAGGTGGTATTCCAGAGGTGGAGAAAGAGTATGCTGAGAGGGCTGAGGAGGGAACAGTGGGTACATTTTTCCCATACACGGACCCTAGCATTAGAAGACTATGATGGTGTAGGTGTTGTGCTCGTCATCAAACTTCTCTTGTCTTCTTCTGGGATTCTAGCTCTTGTTCTTTATGTCCTTGGGGAGAGATAGGGGGCACAATGACAGCGGATCTCTTTTTCTATTGTGGTGGGGAGGAGGTTGCGATTTCACATGCTTAACATAAATAGTGTGGTGTCTATGTTGCATGTGCTTTATGAAGGCAATTGTACCAAAGTGTGTCCCCTCCTTTACCCTTTTTCACTACCTTATCACACATAGTGCCCAGTGCAGTTGCTGATGACTACACTGTGCCATGCCCCAAGAGAAAATATTCCTACACTCAAGATTTCAGTGAGGGAAGAGTTGGAGAAAAATGTCCTTCTTCTTCTCCAGACTCACCTTCACTGCCTGGGGCAGGAGATGCTGCTGCTGCCTCAGCATCAGCACTAGAGCAAGGACCAGGATTATGGTCCCATGGTGGCCAAGGTCTTCTGTGTAACACTAGCCTGCTCATCATCATCCTGCTGCTGTGACAGCTGCCTTTGATTTTGCAGCAGCAGGAATTACAGCTAGGGTTGCCACCTATTCTTCAAAAAAATACCGGCCATGGCATTTCCTCCATAGACTTAACATTGGACAGAAGCCAATTTTTTACCGGCCTGCCGGTAAAATACCGACTGGGTGGCAACCCTAATTACAGCAGAAGCAAACTCCAGTATGTCACTGCTGGTGAGGCCCATCCCTGTTTGCAGCTCTCTCTCTTCTATTCTTTATCGCTTTCCTCCAAAAAGAGCTCTCTTAGTATCTTCCATAGCAGCTGCGCCACCATCACTCTCACTGTCATCACCATCAACAGTCTCTTGAGGGTCTATGGGACTTATCAGGATGGCAAGTGTGACCGAGGGTCCCCTGCTGTCACACTTTCCAGCTCCTCAGAAGAAAGTACACTGGCAGCAGTAACAGCAGGCAAGACAGCTGACATGTGATGATGCTCATACTGCTAGCCATTTTTCCTTTTTTCAATATACTTCCTCAAAAGCACAATGCTGGGGGAATCAGAATGATTGAGTAAGAGGTATGTGGGCTCCCTTTACTGCTGGTACAGTTGACTTGCTCCTCCTCTGTATCAGAAGCGTCCAGCTTCTTCTGCTGATCATAGTGATATATATATATATATATATATATATATATATATATATATACATATATATATATATATATATATATATATTTACTTTTATGTTTCTTTTCTTCCCTTTCACTACCACACTATAGATGGAAATAACCATGGGAAAAGTAGAAAATCATGTTTTGTTCACAAAAATTCCTGCAGGAACAAAACATGTCTTTTCTCCCATCCCTATCGCTAAGTCTGCTAAGACAGGAAAAGGGTTTAAGGGACTGACTGGGTCCTCAAGTGAGTTTGTAAACAGGGACCCAATCCCCAGCATTTTTTGGTCTTGATGTACCCTTAATGTGTCAAAAGGATCTAAGCAAAAATATTAAAGCCTTTCCATTCAGTCTGGCTCTATTTCTTCCTTAAAAGATTTTTTTAATGAAAATATATAGGTTTTTTTGGTTTTCCTGCTGGGTAAAACAAGGGTGCCCCAATACTAGTAGATTTTTCAATCAAAAGATATAACAGCTCTATTTAAATTAGACTAATAGTAACAGTACCAACTTGTGCCCAAAAGGAACATTTTTTAAATGCACTCTATGGGAGAGCTGGCATGACCATAGTAAAAAGTCTCACAGAAGAGGTCATGCCCTTGTTTTATTCATTAGGAAAACAATTGCAATATATTATTTCTCCTAAATGTCGGTTGGTTTCCTGTCTCACAGGAGACTTAGTGAAGTGGGATTTTTATCTTTTTTTTTCAGTGGAAAATATCCATGTAGAACATAACAGTTAGCAAACCTGCATTCTCCATGTTGTCTGCTGAGGTAACCCTTAAGGGGGGGGGGGGTACAGCTTACATTATCATCTTTTTTTTCCCAGGGAAAACCTGGCTCATCCCAGCAGCTGTTACTTTGTGGCAATTCTCCTGAAGAACAAGCAACAGTCAATACTCTCTGCAATCTCTATTTCAAATGTCCTTATTTAACTTTCCTTGCTTCCTAAGTGACTATACACTATGAAAGTACAAGAACATGTTTTCTAGCAGTTATTGCTGCCTATAGCTTTTGTATTAAATTTTATATGAATAAAAAAAAAACATTTTAACCCATTAGATGCTAAAGATGTCTGCAGTGTGAGGAGTTATTAACCCTTTGAGTGCCAAAAGGGGTATCCAACACATTGCTTTGCAATTTGTTGGATTCCCCTTTGTCACTCAAATGGTTAAAGATATAGGATTATACACTCTAGTTCAAGGAAACTTATCCACAGCATATTGCACAGATTTTTCCTACAGACTTCACACATTCATGAGTTTTACATTTGTACAATCTTTCTGCGTGTTTCTGTTTATCTTTAGACCTTGTAGTGTGATAGCAATTCCTTATAATTTCTCAATGTTTCCTCTCTTGCTGTGCTCCAAATGCTCCCCCACAACATGCCTTTGGATTATAAATATTTGGCAGCACACAACAGGAAGGGAGTGTGCTGAGCCTCACATTTCGTCTAGTTAGTCATGCCTAGTGCCCTTTCTTCGTCCACAGATCTATACTTAGGGATGTCTGCGAAGGTTTTCTGTTCAGCAGATCACTTGATGTTGTGGTTTGTCTTATTTACATTTTCCTCAACTTCTCTTTTTTCATTTTCTCTGTATGTGTAGCAATCATAATGAGTAGTAGTGTGATTAACAGATTAATTTTGTATGCTACATTTTTTTTAATAAATCTTGTTTATTTTAGATGCAATGTTGTAATTGCTAGAATACTCAGGATTTGCATGAGGCTACACTGTGTGAAATTAGTTACATCTGTTCATACTATAAATGCCTGCAGAAAGTTTAACAGGAAATCTGTTTCAACTGACACATATCTGGTTGCTATAACAAGCTTGCAGGAAAAAACAAACCCTTCTTAGTTCTTACAGAATTACATTACATTGTTTTCTGTAAGGTTTATGTCGGGATAATCATGAAGCCCACCCCAAATCAGTGGTTGGCCGCATGATCAAAAGTGAATACTCATGAGGGCCACACTCATTTTTTTAAAACAAAAAAAACAATGGTGAATTATAGCCTATTAACTATTCAGAAGTGTGGCAGTTTTTAGCAGTAATTAAAACCAGTATAACAAGTATAATCTAATTAATTAATTAAAAAGTGCACAGCTATAGTCTTAATGATTGTGAATGATGAATTTTGAGTATAAGAATAGTGATATTTAACAGACTGAACATAGTAACATAGTTTATGAAGCTGGAAAAAGAGATGCATCCATCAAGTTTAGCCTTTGCCATATCACCCTTGTTGATCTAGAGGAAAGCAAAAACACCCACAACCCTATTTAATCTGTTTCCAATTAAGCCACAAGTGTGGCTCTAAAAGGCAGTCAGGTATTTCCCTAGATCAACATTTTATTTGTTTTTAAACCAACTGTCATAATTCTCTGAATTACACCGAGTTACAAATGTATCCATTACTGTAATTACAGTAATTACTGCCCTTACTGTAAAAAAAAATCCCTGCCTCTGTTTTTTTTAAAGCACCTTTACTCTAGTCCTCTAGAGGCCATTGTGTCACGGTTCCCAGAGAAGTTCAAGAGTCAGTACGGTATAGTTAAATGCAATTTATTGACAAACGAAAGGTAAGTAAAATATATACAATATATACATCAGGAACAAGCAGATGGTTACAGGCCAGCAAGCGCTGCTATCTGGAATAGTAGGCTGCCAAGCCTGACCAATCTGCTGGAGACTAGGCCTAAGCCACTGGCAGTCTCTGCTGGAGCCAGGAGCAGGAACAGGAGCAGGAACAGGAACACAGGATCTTGATCCGACATAGCGGGCATACCAACTCAAGCCTGCAGTCAGTAGGGAGCGATATCTGACTCACGCCTGCAGTCAGAATGGAGTGAACTCTGACTCATGCCTGCAGTCAGAATGGGAAATAGATAGCTGACTCGCCTGCAGTCAGTATCAAAGCTGGTCTACCAGAGCCCCAGGTCCACACTAGGTTGGGTGTCTGCTAGGTACAAGGAACAAACGTAAGAGTAGTCAGACAGAGCCACAAGTCAGCACCAGAGGGGGTAGTCAGACAAGCCAGTTCATACACAGTTCAGGTAGTCAGCCAGAGCCACAGGTCTGCACCAGGTTGGGTGTCCACTATAGGGATAAGCAAAAGAATAGTCAGACAGAGCCACAGGTCAGCACCAGGTTGGATGGAAGACTACACAGAGCCCAGGGTAATAGAACTGCTATGAACAACAATGCAAGGCCAGCTGAGTCAGGACTCAGTCTGCCTTTTAAACCCCTCCACAGGAAGTAGGTAGGAGGAGCAGCTCAGAGGGAGGAAGTAGGTAGGAGGAAGTAGGTAGGAGGAGACTACAGGAAGCAAACACATAAAACAGAGGCCTGCTGCATGCTTGAAGCCTCGTGCCTGTAGATGACGCTGAAACCAAGGTAAGCTGTAACAGTACCCCTCCTCAAAGGCCCCCCCCTCTGAGGATCTGGCCGAGGTTTCTCAGGAAATCGATCATGAAACCTGTGTACCAGTAAAGGAGCGTGGACATCACTGGCAGGGATCCAGGAGAGCTCCTCAGGACCATAGCCCTTCCAATGAATAAAATATTGTAAGCGCCCTCTACTCACACGGGAGTCCAGAATGGTTTGGACCTCATATTCCTCGTGATCTGCAACTCTCACAGGGGGAGGATGGACAGGAGCTGAAGTATACCGGTTGCAGACCAAGGGCTTTAGCAGGGAGACAGAAAGACATTATGAATGCGCATGTTGGCAGGAAGTTCCAATGCATAAGCCACCGGGTTAATTTTGCTCAACACCCGAAAGGGACCAATGAATCGAGGAGCCAACTTGTTATACGGGACCTGGAGGTGCACGTTACGGGAAGACAGTATCACGGTGCCCGTGCTTTTTCCTGTCAGTCTCTGTGTGTTGCACTCCCATTGGCTGAGCTTGGTTTGGCCCGCCCAGTATGGCCTTTTTATACTGGGCCTCTGGCACCTGTTGGGTGCCCTTTCGTGGTGTTCTTGTACCAGTGCTACTGTGTTGCTGTGTTCCTGAGTTCCTGTGTACCGACTTGGCCCATCTGACTACTCCGCTTTGATTCCTGCTCCATGATTCGACCCGGCCTGGCTGACATTCCTGCTCCATGACCTGACCCGGCTTGTCTGACGTTCCTGCGCTGAGATCCGGCCCACCTATCCAGTTCCTGCTCATCGTGTCGCCTGGGCGACATTCTGACTTCCGCTTAGTCTGGCTCTGCCAGACTGAGAATCACTGTTACCTCCGCTACTGCCGAGCCTCCCGTTAACTCTTGCAGTGCTGTTGTTGCCTCTGTTACTGCTGAGCCTTCCGTTAACTCTTGCAGAGCTTGTTGCCTCCGTTACTACTGAGCCTTCCGTTAACTCTGGCAGAGCACTGTTGCCTCCGTTACCACTGAGCCTTCCGTTAACTCTTGCAGAGCACTGTTGCCTCCGTTACCACTGAGCCTTCCGTTAACTCTTGCAGAGCACTGTTGCCTCCGTTACCACTGAGCCTTCCGTTTACTCCTGCAGAGCTATTGTTGCCTCCGATTACTGCTCCGGCAGTGTGCCCGTGGTTGTGTTCTGTTCAGCTCTTGCAGAATACTGTTGCCTATGTTACTGCACCAGCAGGGTGCCATTGGCTCATTTCCATTTGCTCTCGCAGAGTACTGTTGCCTCTGTAATGGCACCGGTTGGGTGCCATTGGCTGAACTTAACCAGCTCTTGCAGAGTACTGTTGCCTCCGTTACTGCACCGGTCGGGTGCCCGCGGCTCAAGTCCGTTCAGCTCTAGCAGAGTATTGTGGCCTCCATTACTGCTACGGCAGAGGGTATAAGTCGCAGCTCTACTTTGCAGATCTAGGTGCTTGTCTCCATTCTCGCACCACAGTCTCCTGATAGCTGTTTACCATCATTCTGGGCGTTGCCCACATCAGAGACTGATTATATCATTGGACTTTAACCCATGCTGCGCTGAGGTTGCCTTGTTATGCCTGACCTGTGACAGTATCTGTAACATCCTACTCATTGTATACTGGGCCTGTGTGGGCATATGTCTATGACCTATATTTTCCTGTCTATTCCACTGTGATACACTATAGCCCGCTGAGGGTATTTTCATTGTGTCCTTTAATAAAACTGTGTTTTATTCTAACCTACTTTGTCTGAGTGTCGTACAAACCGTTACAGACAGCCATACTCTGTCTCCTACCTGAAAGGTAGGTGCCGGCAGTTGCCTTCGGTCAGCCTGCCTTTTTTGACGTTGCATGGAATCACGTAGGGTATGCTGTACCCATACCCAAGAGGAATGGAGCGCCCTTAAATGCTCATCCAGAGCCACAGGTCTGCACCAGGTTGGGTGTCCACTATAGGGATAAGCAAAAGAATAGTCAGACAGAGCCACAGGTCTGCACCAGGTTGGATGGAAGACTAGCCAGGTCATACACATAGCCCAGGTAATAGAACTGCTATGAACAACAACGCAAGGGCAACTGAGTCAGGACTCAGTCTGCCTTTTAAACCCCTCCACAGGAAGTAGGTAGGAGGAGCAGCTCAGAGGGAGGAAGTAGGTAGGAGGAAACTACAGGAAGCAAACACATAAAACAGAGACCTGCTGCATGCTTGAAGCCTCACGCCGGTAGATGATGCTGAAACCAAGGTAAGCTGTAACACATTGTTCCAATTCCTGTTCTTCATTGGGGGGGGGGGTACTGGTGGATGCCTTCAACCCTGGCTTGTTCTAGCCATTGCCGCCCACTTCCCATCTGATATCCCAAATACTGAACCTCTGCCATCCCCATCTGGCTTTTTACAGGGTCTATTGTCAACTGACCTCTCTGCCAAGTAGGCCAAGTTCTAACATAGTAACATAGTAAATTAGGTTGAATAAAGACACAAGTCCATCAAGTTCAACCTTTGCCTCATACCCTAGTGACATGAGAACTGTATAGCTATCCTGCTACCAAATAAGTTAGTCTTTTTCAGACCTTCCTGATCTGTCTGCTAATAAACAGTATAACCATGTATGTTCCCTTTTGAAAGAAATGTATCTAATCTTGAATGTATCCATTGTATCTGCCATTAACACCTCCTTGGGCAAAGAATTCCTCAATTTAACAGACCTTACTGTAAAAAAACCCTTCCCCTGCTGAAGTCTAATCCTCCTTTCCTCTAAACTCAAGGGGTGTCCCCTGGTCACCTGATCAGGCCTTGGAATAAATATCTCATTGCAGAGATCCTTGTATTGACCTCTCATATATTTGTACAGTGTGATAAGGTCTCCTCTTAGTCATCTTTTCTCTAGAGTAAATAAACCAAGTTTGTTTAGTCGTTCCTCATACGTCCTCCATTCCCTTAGTTAATTTTGTTGCTCTTCGCTGTACCCTCTCTAGTTCCAATATATCCTTTTTCAGAACTGGTGCCCAAAACTGCACTGCATACTCAAGGTGAGGTCTTACCAGAGATTTGTACAATGGCAAAATTATGTTATCCACGCTTGCTTCAATACCTCTTTTTATGCAAGACATGATTTTGTTTGCCTTTGCTACTGCTGTTTGACACTGATCACTGTTTCCAAGTTTGTAGTTGACAAGGATACCCAGGTCTTTCTCTAGCAACGAGTCCCCTAAAATGATTCCATTAAGTTCATAAGTAGCCTTGGGATTATTTCCTCCCAAATCATGACTTTACACTTCCCCACATTAAACTTCATATTCCATTTGTTTGCCCAATCTGCCATTTTATATAAATCCCTATGTAGAGAGCAATTATACTGTTCTGAATAAATTGCCTTGCATAATTTAGTGTCATCTGCAAATATTGATATTTTGCTTTCTATATCTATTTCTAGGTCATTTATAAACACGTTAAACAGCAGTGGACCTAAAACTGAACCCTGAGGTACTCCACTCTCCACTTTAACTGTATTGGAGAATTGTTCATTTACAACCACACACTGTTCCCTACCCTTCAACCAGTTTTGTATCCAATTGCAAAGGTCATCTCCTAGCCCTGATTTCCTTATTTTATACCCCAGCCTTCTGTCTGGCACTGTATCAAACGCCTTTGAAAAGTCTAGATATACTACATCAACTGCCTTGCCATTATCAAGGTTGCTGCTTACTTCCTCATAGAAGCTGAAAAGGTTAGTATGGCATGATCTATTCTTCATAAAACCATGTTGATTCCTGCTAATTATCTTATTTTGTGTGTTGTAATCCTGAATATAGTCCCTTATTATCCCTTCTAGCAGTTTTCCCACTACTGAGGACAAACTCACGGGTCTATAATTTCCAGGTTCTGTTTTAGTTCCTTCTTAAATAGAGGCACTACATTGGCTCTTCGCCAATCTTGTGGCACTGAGCCTGTGGTGAGAGAATCTTCAGGGGAGGGCTGGCAACCTGTGGCCTGGGGGGCCAAATACAATGAAATGGTCCATTTCCACTATCGTTACTACCCACTGTCCCAGCACATTGTTCTTGTTCATTTTAAAATTGTCATTAATGTTGTGAAGTAAGTCATACCATATAACTTACTACTGGAATGGGCTACACGAGTGATACTCCAGAGCTTACAGCTGAAATGGAGCTACAATAAAGATACCACAGAGCTTACAATTGAAAGAAAGCTACACTAGTGATACCACAGAGATTACAATGTAAGTAAAACTACACTAGTGATACCACAGAGCTTACAGCTGAAATGGAGCTACACTAAAGATACCACAGAGGTTACAATTGAAAGAAAGCTACACTAGTGATACCACAGAGATTACAATGTAAGTACAACTACACTAGTGATACCACAGAGATTACAATGTAAGTAAAACTATAATAGTGATACCACAGAGCTTACAGTTTAAGTAAAACTACACTAGTGATACCACAGAGATTACAATGTAAGTAAAACTACAATAGTGATACCACAGAGCTTACAGTTTAAGTAAAACTACACTAGTGATACCACAGAGATTACAATGTAAGAAAAACTACACTAGTGATACCACAGAGCTTACAGTTTAAGTAAAACTACACTAGTGATACCACAGAGATTACAATGTAAGTAAAACTACACTAGTGATACCACAGAGCTTACAAAGTAAATGCATTATGCTACTAGTGTATCTCCATTTCAGTTATAAGCTCTGTAGTATCACTAATGTAGCTCTGTTTACAGCAACAAGAAGGAGACTGAGTGAGGCTGTGGCCCACCAGCCCAGAGCTGTGACTGGCCCAGGGGGCAATTGCCCCTCTGCCCCCCAGGCCAGCCCTCCCCTGATCAGGGGAGGGCTGGCAACCTGTGGCCTGGGGGGCCAAATACAATGAAATGGCCCATTTCCACTATCGTTACTACCCACTGTCCCAGCACATTGTTCTTGTTCATTTTAAAATTGTCATTAATGTTGTGAAGTAAGTCATACCATATAACTTACTACTGGAATGGGCTACACGAGTGATACTCCAGAGCTTACAGCTGAAATGGAGCTACAATAAAGATACCACAGAGCTTACAATTGAAAGAAAGCTACACTAGTGATACCACAGAGATTACAATGTAAGTAAAACTACACTAGTGATACCACAGAGCTTACAGCTGAAATGGAGCTACACTAAAGATACCACAGAGGTTACAATTGAAAGAAAGCTACACTAGTGATACCACAGAGATTACAATGTAAGTACAACTACACTAGTGATACCACAGAGATTACAATGTAAGTAAAACTACAATAGTGATACCACAGAGCTTACAGTTTAAGTAAAACTACACTAGTGATACCACAGAGATTACAATGTAAGTAAAACTACAATAGTGATACCACAGAGCTTACAGTTTAAGTAAAACTACACTAGTGATACCACAGAGATTACAATGTAAGTAAAACTACACTAGTGATACCACAGAGCTTACAAAGTAAATGCATTATGCTACTAGTGTATCTCCATTTCAGTTATAAGCTCTGTAGTATCACTAATGTAGCTCTGTTTACAGCAACAAGAAGGAGACTGAGTGAGGCTGTGGCCCACCAGCCCAGAGCTGTGACTGGCCCAGGGGGCAATTGCCCCTCTGCCCCCCAGGCCAGCCCTCCCCTGAGAATCTTTAAGGAGTAAATATAGGGGTTTTGCTAGAGCTGCACTAAGTTCCTTAAGAACCCTTGGATGTATACCATCAGGACCCGGTGCTTTGTCAGTCTTAATTTTGTTCAGTCTACCCATGACATTTTCTTGAGTTAACCCAATATCTGATAATTGTATTGCTTTATTAGTTACTTGTTGAGGCTCTTCTACCATTCCTTGCTGCGTTGTATACACTGATGCAAAGAAAGTGTTTAGAACATTTGCCTTTTCTTTATCCTCACTAATCAACTCACCCATCTCATTTTTGAAAGGTCCAATACACTCCTTCTTAAGGTTTTTGCCATTTATATATTTGAAATATTTTTTGGGATTAGTCTTGCTTTTCCTTGCAATTCGAGTTTCATTTTCTATTTTTGCTACCCTAATTGCCTTTTTGCAATCTTTGTTGCACTCTCTGTATTTTAAGAAAGAATGTTCAGACTTTTTTTCTTTGCCATTTCCTTCTTTACATATGTAGTTAACCACATTGGCTGTGACTTACTTCTTTTGCATTTGGTCCCCATTGGTATATACTGTTGGGTACATTTCTGCAACCTAAATTTGAATTCTGACCATTTATCCTCAGTAATTTTTGTCTTTAAATAATGTAATTCACTCTATGTGTTGCATTGAAGCCATTAACAATTTGAAGTTAGCTTTTTTAAAATTAAGAGTCTTGGTTGAACCTATACAGCTTTGCTTTGCCAGACTGATCTCAAATGTAACCATGTTGTGATCACTGTTTCCCAAATGTTCACTTACCTTAATATTGGATACCATTTCTGTGTTATTTGTTATCACTAGGTCCAATATATGTTATTTCTTGTCTGCATTTCCACCATTTGTGACATGTAGCTTTCACAAAGTATGCTCACAATCCTGCTACCCTTAGCACTCTGACAGTTCTTATTTTTCCAGTTGATATCTGGATAATTAAAATCTTCCATAATTATAGTATGCCCAAGCTGGGCAGTTTTCCTTATTTGCAATAGCAGTTGGGCCTCAACATTGTCATCAATATTTGGTGGTTTGTACCCACCAACACCTTTTTTTTACCTTTTACACCACATTTAGTCTCAATTTCTACCCACAAGGACTCCACATTTTGGCCAGTTTCCTC
This sequence comes from Rhinophrynus dorsalis, assembly GCA_037306005.1. NCBI lineage: Eukaryota > Metazoa > Chordata > Amphibia > Anura > Rhinophrynidae > Rhinophrynus > Rhinophrynus dorsalis. The sequence goes on from CM074719.1 coordinate 534,908,561, forward strand.
ACTAATATCACCCCTCAAAACTGGATTTAGCTCTTGTTTCAAATATAAGCGCACACCTCCCCCTTTTCTATTAATCCTGTCTATCCTAAACAGGGAATAGCCCTCTATATTTACAGCCCAATCATGTGAATCATTCCACCATATTTCTTTTATACCAATTATGTCCAATTGTTCATTAAGTGCCAGCAATTCTAGTTCTCCTATTTTATCTACCATACTTCTTGCATTTGCTAGCATACAATTAATTTTCAAGTCTTTACATACATCACTCCCAACATGCCTTTTATCTACATCTTTATTTACTAGGAGTTCCTCCCTATTTAGTACATTTATCCCCACTCTTTCCCCACCCCCGATCATTTACTTGGAACCAGTTCCTATCTGTTCTATGTACCCAATTTTTGCTATCTATACCCTCCCCACTTCTCTTCCCAGGTAGCACTGTACACTACAATATCATCCAGGTATGTGCAGGCACAGTGCTCCAAGCATTCCAGAAGCTGGTCTTCCAGCCTCTGGAAGATTGCTAGGGCATTTTCCATTCGGAACGGCATGACCAGCATTTAATTCAGGTTGAAATGGGTGACTGATTTGAGCTAGGCTTGTTCCTCTAGGGGTATTTGTCAATATCCCTTGTTTAAGTCTAATGTGGGAATATATTGGGCCCTTGCTAGCTGGTCCAACAGGTTAACAATATGTGGCATGGGGGATTCATCTCTGACAGCACAATCTTTAAGCCTCTGATAGACTACACAAAATATGGAAACAGGACCATTAGAGAAGCCTCTGCAGGGCCAGTTCTAGGGTTTGCAGGGACAGGTGTGAGATAAATTGTGGGGCCAAATAAATATTAATAATAAAAAAACAACAATTACAACATTTTTAATTTCTCTTGCTATTTTAATTAAATATTAAAACATTTAAGTATTTACATTTTTTTAAAACATATAAAAAATCATCATCGTCAGCCATTGTCAATCCACTGCAGGATGAAGGCCTCCTCAGCAAGCCTTCAACAACTCCTGTCCTGTGCCTTTTGTTCCCACTGTGTATCATAAATTTGGCAATTTCATCTATCCATCTTGTCTCTGGGTCAATGCCTTATTGTGGCGGGAATGTGTGCATGGCCATAAGAATACACTCTTATTTTCAAGCTCATTTAATTTCTGTAATTTTAAGAGAATAACTTTAAGCCAAGCCAACTGGGATCACTTACATAAGCCAGTCAACCTATTCTAACTTCTAAACTGGTGGAACAACCTACAGTGCTAACACTGCTTTTTGCATCCTTGACGTTTAGCCTGCCTAGCTATGAGAATGAGATGTCAACAAAATATAACTAAGAAGACCCTCATAGGGCAGGGGCTTCAAAGTTCAGTTTTCATTGGTGATGCTCTCATTTTGATCTTCGTAACGGAACTGTAGCTTGATCTTCTGTATTTTTTTGGGAAATATGGGTTCAATGTAATTTTTGTTGGCAATATCTGGTGCAATTTACAGTGCTGAAAGAAATCCATTCTCTTGAAAACTGATTAAGAAGGTTTTAAAATAATTCAAGAGATAGGGTGTCACAGCTTGGCTTCTTACTGGTCAGTTTCCTGAACTTTGCCCCTGACGGCCATTGGTGTGGCTAGGTTTATCAGGACGCTGGAGACTAGTATCCAGCACCCAATTATTTGATCTTCCATGCGTTTCTGTATTCTGTGATCTAGGCCTGGCTATTTGACTATTCTGACTCTAACTCCTTGGCTCCATTAATTGACCACGATTCTCGGATTACCTTTGATATAGTTTCTGCTCCTGTTGACTCTGGCTTTCCTGACTTCGATTTTGGTTTCTCTGATCCACACTATCCATCCCCGGTGACATGACTTGTCTGACCACGCGTGTTGCCTAGTCTCGCAGCTAGCAGAGTTGTTCCTCTCTCTCTCTGGTGAGCCCATTCTCTGCTCCACTCATTGTGTCTCTCCGTGGGATGGCCTAGCCTTGTGATTGGTGTCCCTGTATTACCGTCCGAGTGCTTGCAGCATTTCCTCTTCCCTGGAGCATTGCATCCTAGCCAGTCGGGTTGCTCCGCTGGCTGGAAGGGTCTAATCCCTGTCAGAGCAAATTCGCCTTGTGCTGGTTTGGACTACATGGAGGTTGCTCTCCTGGGGATTGGGCTGAGAGGGCAGGTTGTGATTTACAGTGCCATCCGGTGGCTGGTGGTTTATATCTACCTTGGTATTTCTCCTGTTCAGGAAGCCAGAGGTAGGCAGATCTGGGGGTACCTTGAATGGTCATTCTGGGCCATATAGCTGGGTTTTTCTATGGTTGTGTAGTCTCCACATGGTGCTATTATCTAGCTCAGTCTTCATCACATTGCAGAGCATTAGTCCTTGCCTGCAGGCCAGCCTCTGCTTTTTCTGTGCAGCAGTCTTACTCTGCATTGTTGTGCCCTACCACAGGGCTTTTGCTAAATAAACAGTCCTAGCCTGCTAACCCTGCCCATTCCTAGGGCTTTTCTGTGCTGCAGTCTTACTCTGCATTGTTGTGCCCTTCCACAGGGCTTTTGCTAAATAAACAGTCCTAGCCTGCTAACCGTGCCGATTCCTAGGGCTTTTCTGCACTTCAGTCTTACCCTGCATTGTTGTGCCCTTCCACAGGGCTTTTGCTAAATAAGCAGTCCTACCCTGCCAACCGTGCCCATTCCTAGGGCTTTTCTGTACTGCAGTCTTACCCTGCCCTGTTGTGCCCTTCCACAGGGCGATTGCTGTAAAAGCAATCCTAGCCTCCTTTCCTCTCTTGCTGTGGAATCTGTTGGTCATTGCCTTTCCAATTCTCTGCCTCCTCTAGAGCTTGGATTGGCATCACCTCTGCATCAGGGTCCTCTCGTCTGGGCAATTCCTGTCCAGCACCCTATAACCCTATCCAGGCCAGGGTACCAGCTCAACCGGAATCAGGCATCTGGCTTCGCAGCCAGCACCTTTACACGGCTTTGGATGCATCAAGGGATTATAGGGACTGGCAATGCACCTGAACTTTGAGCTCTAGTGACGCACTCAAGCATCCAAGTTTGCCCACTTGGACAGACTAGAGATCATGACAGAGGGCCACATCAAACTGCATATTTTACTTAGCAGTGCTTTACTTACTCTGTTTACTTGTTAGCAAATCACCACCGATAAACCTGAAGGATTGTAATTCCATCAGCAAAGAATAACACTCCCTTGCAGGTTACTCTCTTTAGCTTCTCTTTCAATTTCTTTAAATGTAGCGATCATTTCTTTAATTTGATGCCTTACAGCTTTGACACTTTCCACTCAGCATTCCTAGTGTAATAATAATGGTTTAGTGTGATGGACAGATATTTTTTGGTGATTTCCCAATGTGCATTGGGTGAAGATACAAAAGTGTATATACAAGTTTGACTCTATCGACCACCTTGCCGCGTTCAACTCTATCGGCTACCCACTGACCACTTGAGCATCGATTTAGCTGTTCCTTTACCTCCTTGTCCTACTGTTTCAACAGAGACAACTATACTGCTGGTAGGTTTACTATTCTGATTCCTTTCTTGGTGAGTTAGCTGTCTGTATCTAGGGTTGTCATCCAGCTATATGGTTTTGTGGCCAGCACCTTTAGCTTGGCCTAGGCCACAGAAAAGTTTCCCTAGAGCAGCCCCCACCAGCTAGCTATGGTCCCAAGTGAGAGCACCCTAACACCTTGCTCACTAAGGCCTATTCAGAAGTATCTCTTGTTTTGCTGTCTGTTGTTATTTGTTATACGTATTGATAGCCATCTGTTTCCTCTTTGTTTACACTCCACTCTGCAAAGGAAGATCCAGGCAGCTTACATTGGGCTCTCCTTAGTTAGAGCCTCAGATTTTGATTGTGCCACTCCATCTGGGTGGAAGGGAAGTGGATGTACCTCCTTACCTTCCCCTTGAGGGCTGCCAACACCTGAGACAGTGCCCTCGAACAAGTAGGCTGGGACATTCTAGAAGCATAGCCTTTTGTGGACTGGAAGGATCCACTTACCATAAAAAACATGGCACACATCAGCTTCTGCAAGCCTGATAGGGCAAGGTTGGTGCTGTATGTGGGACTGACATCATCTCTGATCCCCTCATATTGGTCAATGACGCTGTGCGACATCAACCTGTATCAGTCTCTAACTTCAGTGCTGTTACCTGGTGTGGTCCCCCATGTGGAGATGGGCTCCTGTCTGGCTATCCAGCCGCAGCATTTGCAGTTGCATCAAACTGAGGCTGTTCAGCAGGTGTGCTTGGGGGTTGATGGGGATCCATAGCCCTCTTATGCCTGAGTCTCTGTCTTCACAGGAATATATATGCAAACATACTGGTTGTAATCTCTCTCTCTCTGTTTTTGAGTGGTCTCATTGTAAATACACCACATCTGAAGACAGTGGAGGGGTGTTGTCCAGGTGTGGTCATCAGGTAGGGAGTGACCAATGGGAAGGGATGTGTTGTCCCGGTATCTGTTTTTGATGTGTGGATGTTATTATTTGTCTGATTTGTTTGTTGTACTTAACTGACTGCAGATTTTCACCCATTAAATGTATCAATTTATTGTCCATTGGCACTACTGCACAGGATTGCATGGCTCCTGGGTATAGCTGTTCCATTGTTCTCAACTGGCGAAATATTATCATCCGTTGTAATTTTAAAACTGCCATTAGCTGTTCATAAGATGGCTAATTGAATGGTTTACCGTGCTTAAAAAATGCAGTTGGCTGTTTTGTTTTGGGTGTCGGAGGTAATTGAATCAAGGCCATCATGTTGGTACCCATCTACCTATACCTCCCCCTTCCACATGTTATTTATGTCATTGTATCTGGTGCTTTGATTATTTTGTAGTGATTGTAGATTCGTGCTTTATGTCACCGTAACATACTTTGTTATGTAGTTTGTATCCACGCAGTGTAACTTTACTATTTTCCAATACAGTTTAAAAATAAGACAGGTGAATTAATTAGTGAGGATAAAGACAGTGGCTGGAACATTAAACATATTCTGTTCTTGTCTATAAGAAGGAAGCTAATATGACAGTCTTTGGTCAATCAACAATTAATAATGCACCATAATCCTTTGAGTGCCAGAGGAGTATTCAATGCATTGCAAGGCAATGCATTGAATACCCCTCTGGCACTCAAATGGTCAAGGTAAAAATAAATAATTATACTTTGAATTAAACAATACTCATCGAATACAGAAGAACAGCTGTCAAACAGAAAATCTTAGAAGCAGATGTGTTTTTTCTTGTAAAATACTTTGAAAAGTACTAGAAAAGCATTTGACCTGGGTCCTTTTAACATTTAATATCACTGAGTAAACTAACTAAAATAACAGCAAACCTTTGGTACAACATCAAAGGACATTATAGCTTGTCCTTATTTCAAAGCCTGAGATGCAAATCTGGTTTCAGTACCCTGGAATAATGGGTCTGTGGCCCTAATTATGGTGCAGCCATTAGCAATACATACTTGAAAATGAGAGAAATCTCAGTGTATTCTTCCTGGTAAAACATTTTTCTAAATAAATAAAAACAAATAGCTAAAAATGTAATATTGTGACCAGAATGGGAAATTATTACATCAAAATTCAACAGTTTGCAAGACTTCCTGACCATCACAAGACTATGAATGTTACAAGGAAACAATCCTGAATGAAGTCCTCCCGCAGAAACACTGGGATCAAATATATGCCATGGTTCATAAGAGGTCAGGCAGTCCACCAGAGGCAAGAAACACAAAGAATGCTGGATAGAATGTGTTTAGTTCTTGAGTAAATGCATAAAATAATTGGAAATAACTTGGATCTGTGCTTTCATTACTGTGGCAAGTAAAGAAACTTTCTGCATGTTCGGTGGCATGAGACTCTGTTGTAAAATTCTAGACATTTTCGGAGCATACAATATATGACCTCCTAGGATGGCCTGATTTCATTATTAAAGGGGAACAAGGTGATTTTTTTTTCTAAATGTACCTACTTTTAAAGATATTTCATCTTCAAGCTGTGCACTTATGAATAATGGGCACAGCACAGCACTTGTTCACTTCCTAATTCTCCTCCCACTTCTCTCCCAGCTGCCCCAGGGAGAACGTTAATGCTTACCTTCATTGTGGTGTGAATGTCTTCTATCTAGATTCCATCCTGCAGAATATGCTAAGCTGGTGGAAGGGAGGGTTCATCATTACTATTAAACTGTCTGCAAGTTGTCACATGTCCTTAGCATGGAGTGGACAAGGGGCATAGTGACAGCAGCAGTACTTGGTTTCTGGATGGGGGGATTTCACATAAGGGACCCTAAGTGTCATAGTGTTTGCATAGAGTTGTGCCAGGTGTTTGATGTGAGTGCAGATGTACCCATTGTTCCCACTCCTTCCCTTATTTACCACACACACTGTGCACATTGCAGTTGCTGATAAGAGAGGCACAATTCCTGCTCTTAAGGGAACAATTTCTATTCTCAATAAACCCATGATAATGGAGGAGGGGCAGGTGGAGAAGCATTATTGTCCAACTTCTTCTTTCCTCCACATATACCTGAAGTAGTGGGGGCTAGTTATTGTGCTCCTACTGCCTCAGGCGTATCACTGTAGCTAGCCATGGCAAGTGGAACTTTCATCATTCATCACCCATATTACTGTTGTTGATCCCATTTCCTTTGAGCTGCCTAATCATCCTGCTGCTTAAACAATTCCACAGCAGCAGCAAGAACAGCAGTCGCAAATTCTGCATCTACATCAGGGCATTTAACAATGGCCAGTGGCCACTGGACAACACAACATGACCTGCTGGCACTAAGCCAGTAGAACATTTTTTTCTCAGGGCTTGTTCTTTAAAAAAAAAAACCAAACAAACATAGGACTACAAAACAATAAATAAGTTTTGGGGGGTTGTTTCTAAAAAAAATATGAGCTACAAATCAATGTTTCCTTCCGTAGGGCTTATGCCAAACAAGCCTAAGTCCTACAAATCAATCTTTCCTTAGGGCTTGTGCCAAACAAGTCTAAGTCCTACAAATCAATTTTTTCTTCAGGGCTTGGGCCTCACACAAGTCTTATTTCCTACAACAAATCAATGTTTCCTCAGGGCTTGTGCCTCTAATCTAAATCCAACAAATCAAAGTTTCCTCAGGGCTTGGGCCTCTAACAACAAATCTTACAAATCATCTTCTACAAAATACTCTATCACGTCAAGTATCAGTCTACCCCACTCGCAGCTTACGTCATGGGGTCATTGTCTCTGTCACGTAAAATTTCTTATTTTATTTTATTTATTTATTAACTGTCCCCCCAGTACCAGTCAACAAACCCCCACAAAAACATTCCCTGTTCAACTGATTGTTTCCGCAGTCTCCAGTCACCAACACAGGCACCATTCTCAGACCCCTTTTATACTATGTCTTATGGGTTTTTTAAATTGCATTTAGATTTTATTTTTTATTAACTACCCCCCCAATCCCAGTAAACAACACCCCAAAATCATTCCCTGGTCATCTGATTCTTTCCCCACACTCCACCAACACCGTTACCCTCATACCCCTTTCATATTAATTCTTTAGGAAATAAAATAACATTTGCTATTTGTTGTGTGTAAATGCAATGTTCCCATTGATTTCAAAGGAATGAGCTAGGCGAGAAAAAGCGGAAAAACTGCACTTTTCACTGGAAATTTTTCACCAAGAGTTAAGTGCCATTATTTGCTGATTTTAGTTTAAAGCGAAAATTGTCGCCCATGCCTACTGAGTATTCATATTTACCCTTCAGGATGTCCATGAGCTAACAGCATGACCGACACTTAATACATTCTTAATATTCTGCAACTCTGGAAAATAATGGGTTAACAGAATACTGTAGGGCAATGGAAGACCCTAACATACAGAGGCCAAAAAAACGAATATTAATTATATAATGTAAAGAAGAAATTAATAACAAATGCATAAGTGGTATAAAACAAAATAAGCAAGGAGGAGCTGCACGATCAGTGGCGTCACAAGGGTGTTGCAGCAGGTGCGGACCACACCGGGTGACACCCTCAATGGGGGTGACACCAGTGCTGTCTCCAGAGGGGGAGAGGAGGTCCCCACAGCCTGCCTGCCTCGGGGGCCCCCATAAAAGTTTAACTCCCTTAAATGTACTGGAGGCCCCGTCAGACATGAGGCCCCCAACAGAACTTGAACAAGGCTCCCAAGTGAGAAGCGCCTGTCAGGTGGCTTCTCTTCTCACTAATATACAGCCTTTGACTGAGTCAGTCACTCCTGAGTCCTGGATGGAGGATGGGAATGGTCAGGTCACGTCCTGCTGCGGGCTGCTTAAAATGTTCAGACACCAGTGCAGTGCGTAGCTGGTGTCTGTACTCCAATTTTACTCCAGTCAGAGGCTGCAGATTTCTTTTGTACCACATCAGCTCCTCCAGACTAGAGGCCAGAGCTGTCTGCCGCTGTTTCTTGCTGCAGTGCCAGTGCCATTCAGATCCCTTCCCAAGTCCCAACAGAAGTTCAGGTATTAGGTACCACCAAAACTGCATATAGGGTGCCTATTAATGGCATATTGGACTGTGCTTGGATTATAAATAAATAAAAAAAATTGAAAAATCCAGTGTCAGCATCAAGACTAATCCCTAATTGATACCAGATGGGACTAATGTTATAAGTGATGTCTAAGCGATACCAAAGGTGCCTAGGCACCTAATTGATTAAAACCTAACTTTTATTGTGTCTATTAAAAAAACTGACGTATTTAACGGATTAGATTTGGTGCTGACACTGGATTTCTCTTCAATTTTGTATTAAGATATTAGGTAAGGGCTAAGCATCTTCATAATAAAAATGAACCTCCCACCTCAAAGTACTTGCTTAAAGACTTGATAAATACACAAGACTCAACCGGCCAGGTCCTGTGGAGGTGGTGGACAGTGGGGCACAATGTGGAGTTGGTCAATGGGGGACAGAGTGGGGCTGGACATTTGTGGAGGTGGACAGACTGTGTGGAGGTGGTGGACATTGGGGGCCAATGTGAAGATGGTGGACAGTGGGGGCCAAAGTAGAGGTGGACAATGTGGAGGTATGTATTGCTCTGCTGGTGGCATATAATGACATATTGCTAAGCTGGTGGTGGCATATAATGGGCTGTTACACTGGTGGTGACATATAGCTATTGCTGTGTTGGTGGCATATATGTATTGCTATGGTTATGACATAACTCTGCATTGCTCTGGTTATGGCATATAACTATAACTATATTTCTGTGCTGGTGGCATAACTCTGTATTGATGTTTTGGTGACATAACTGTATTGCTCTGGTGGTGGCATATAACTCTGTATTGATGCTCTGGTGATGGCATATAACTATTGCTCTGGTGGTGGCATATAACTCTGTATTGAAATGCTGGTGACATATTGCTGTGGTTGCATTTAACTCTACATTGATCTGGTGGCGGCACATTACTGTATACTACTATATTAATTGACTGTATTGACCTTAATGAACTGCAGATGAATTTTAACATTACTACAAAAAACATTAATAAGGATTCTGTATGGCATGGTACGGGAGGAGATTCAGGGGGGTGACACCATGAGTTACTGCACCAGGTGACACCAACCCTAGTGACGCCTCTGTGCACGACCAAAACAGAACCCAGAATACAAAGCTGAGGCATAAGCCCACAAGATACAGATGCAAGGGCCTAAAACATCATAAAAAAATAAAAATCTATGTAAATATGTGAAAAAAAAAAAAAAAAAAAAAAAAAATATATATATATATATATATATATATATATATATATATATAAAATTAACTTAAAGGGATAGTAATGTTTCATAATAAAAGCAGCTCTAATTAATCATCATAGTATTTGGGCCTTGGAGAGTGTTATTTCAGTTCTGTCAGAGTTGTGGTTCAAGAGTAATTGAATGATAAAGTATCCCCGTCCTGCCCCTTTTTACTGAGATAACACTGCTCAGCTCAGAGCAGCAGGATGTGTCCAGGCAGATTGCAGAAAGGGACAATCTTCAATTAAGATAAGGGAAAAAGCTGAAAAACCTGTCAAGGCGGGCAGGGTTTTCATTGTTCTTATAGTAAGAAGATTGTTCCTTGCTGTGAGCTGTCTGGTCTATGGACCAGATTCCACATCTGAGGAGAGGGGGCTTACACTAGGTAAAAGGGTGGGAGGGGGAAACTTTATCATTCAATTACTCTTGAACTACAACACTCACAGTATTGAAATGCTAGTGACATATTGCTGTGGTTGCATTTAACTCTATATTGCTCTGGTGGCGGCACATTACTGTATACTACTATATTAATTGACTATATTGACCTTAATGAACTGCAGATGAATTTTAACATTACTACAAAAAACATTAATAAGGATTCTGTATGGCATGGTACGGGAGGAGATTCAGGGGGGTGACACCATGAGTTACTGCACCAGGTGACACCAACCCTAGTGACGCCTCTGTGCACGACCAAAACAGAACCCAGAATACAAAGCTGAGGCATAAGCCCACAAGATACAGATGCAAGGGCCTAAAACATCATAAAAAATAAAAATCTATCTAAATATGTGAAATATATATATATATATATATATATATATACAAAATTAACATAAAGGGATAGTAATGTTTCATAATAAAAGCAGCTCTAATTAATCTTCATAGTATTTGGGCCTTGGAGAGTGTTATTTCAATTCTCTCAGAGTTGTGGTTCAAGAGTAATTGAATGATAAAATATCCCCCTCCTGCCCCTTTTTACTGAGATAACACTGCTCAGCTCAGAGCAGCACGGTGTGTCCAGGTAGATTGCAGAAAGGGACAATCTTCAATTAAGATAAGGGAAAAAGCTGAAAAACCTGTCAAGGCGGGCAGGGTTTTCATTGTTCTCATAGTAAGAAGATTGTTCCTTGCTGTGAGCTGTCTGGTCTATGGACCAGATTCCACATCTGAGGAGAGGGGGCTTACACTAGGTAAAAGGGTGGGAGGGGGAAACTTTATCATTCAATTACTCTTGAACTACAACACTCACAGTATTGAAATAAAACTCTCTATGGTTCAGATACTATGAAGATTAATTGGAGCTGCTGTTTATGTGAAACATTGCTATCCCTTTAACTACATATAGTAAATAATGAGAATAATGAATATATAATTAAGTATATGGAAATAGGCAGATGCTCATTTACTGGGCAAAATGCATTAGGCGTCAGCCCCTTGTCATAGTATGAAAATACTAATGAATTAAGTATGAGTAAATCTTGTTGAATCAAAGAATAATACACACCAACTGTAATGTAAACAGTAATTAAATAATATAAGATATCATGTGAAGTTGATGTTAGCCTGGTTCACTGTCTGTATATTCTGTATACAGTGTAACTGATTCTGAGCTGTGAGCAAAGTGATCATTAGCCCAGTAAACACTCTGCATTAATACATTGCTATGACACAATAATAAGGAGAGACAATTACACAAAGTTACATATGAAATGATCATTAGCTCAGTTCATGTTTTGCAACACAGTGACTTCTATAACATACAACTGATTCTGGGCTATGAGTGAAGTGACCATTAGCTCAGTTAACACTTTATATCAATATAATGTAATGGTAATACAACTATATATTGCATGATGAAATTGTTATTTTGACTAAAGCTCCAAATAATAATGACATACATATAATGTCTGATACAATGATGCAATCATTTATCTGGTTACTGTTACGGCCTAAGGTGTTTCACTTATAAAATCCCTCACTGGCAATGGTAGTGATGTGTGGTGAAAAAACGTTCACAGCAATTCATAATCAAGAACATTCCTCCTAAGTGATTTCTCTATAAACAATTATAGTTCAAACCGTGTGATTAAGAGCTAAGGTAGTTGTGCATGAAGCAAGTTCCTTGTATTACTTTTACATGTATGCACAAAGCCCTTAACCATTGTTGACCTACACTGATATACTGTTCATACATGCCCATATGTAAATTAACTATAGTAAGGGACCTTAAGGGCTAAATGAGGAAATATACATTATTGGCCCAATTTATTAGGTCACTTGTCATTAATGATTGAAGTGACGAACAAAGTGTTAATATATGTCAGCTTAATGTAACACATGTAAAGCAAATATATAGCATTTTAAGTAGTGAGTACTACTATAATCTTGGGCGGCCAATTATATTTAAAACCACTTATGATATCAGAGATGTATATGGAGCAGAATATGTAACTGTTGAATTTAAATTGGTATATGATTAGAGCACAAATATTGTGAGAACTGAATAAATTAAATCAATTAGTAGGTACTGGGCTATTCACATTGAATGACTTCCAAGTCTTTAATATTGAAGACTCTCATTCACTAAGACAGAACAAAGATTTGAGGAGGGGCTACTGACATCCGGTAGGATTAGTGTGGAACAATCCAGCAGAATGCCATATGAGATTTTTAATCGTCTTATATTTAATTACTTAATTTTTTTAAATAATTAATAAAGGTTATGTTTTATTTCGTTTTGAGCAATTAGAGTACCTGTAGGATACTGCTACCTTTTCTTTTTCTTTTGATATAATTATTATTTGGTATCATGGCACCCCTCCTCGTATAGAAATTGACACTATAGGATATGATTGATTCTTATTGACAAGTAGTGTAGTTGCGGGATTTTTCTTGATATAATATAGCCCATGTCACATCTTTAACCAGCCAGATATTGCATTAGCAAGAACCTGGCATCTTGGTTTGTGAGTACCCATTTCGAGGTTCTGTGATGGTGGTTCATACACTTTGGATCTTATTTGCATTAGTGGCACCCCCTCTTTTTCTCCTTTTATCTCTATAGACTAGCATACATGAGGCACAACTCAAAGTTTCATGAAAAGCAAAATAAAAACATTTTGCATTTTGGTTCACCTTGGTGTTTGTGTGTGTGTTCCATTGATTTGCTGACCTGCTGAATTAAGCTTGGATTTGCTGTGAAGGGGAGCAGCTGAAAAATCCCCCAAGCATTTGTGCTGTAACACACATATGTGTATTATTCCAGCCACTCTATTTGTGAGTAGTGTCCTTTTATTGGTGGTGGTGGTGGTGCTGATATGGAGGGGGGTGGGGGATGATGATCTACTCTATCTTTGGATTTATATTACTCAGAGCACCTCCAACCTTTTTTCCTTCTGGTTTTTCTACTACTAAAAATCGGGCACTGTAGGCAGCTGCCTTCTCTGCCTAGTGGGAAATCTGGTTCTGCAAGCCCATTTATCATTTCAAATACTGTTGTTAAAGCATATCCTTTTTTATATTATCAAAGTAGCAGCTGTTTGGTAAACTATTACAACCATTCTCCCAATAAAAAAATAATTCAGAAGTGTTAGGGAATTTCCTTACTTATCCACAAAGTAAGATTTACACTTCATGGATAAATCAATTTCTAACTTACTTATCACAGTGCCTGTGATTATTCTGTCACTCTCATCTGTGTCAGACTGTGATTTGTTCACTTGGTTTGGCCCGCCCCTTGGTGACCTTTTTATACCTGACTCTTACATCTGTCAGATGCCCTTTCGTGGTGTTTCTGAGCCAAACTTGCTGTTGCTGTGTTCCTGAATCCGGATTCCTGTGTACCGACCTTGGCCTGTTCTGACTACTCTCCTGTGTTCCTGATCGTGTATGACCCGACTTGTCTGAGAATCCTCTACGTGCTACGACCCGGCCTGTCTGAGAATCTTCTACGTGCTACGACCCGGCCTGTCTGAGAATCTTCTACGTGCTACGATCCGGCTTGTCTGAGAATCCTCTACGTGCTACGACCCGGCTTGTTTGAGAACCCTCTACGTGCTACGACCCGGCTTGTCTGAGAATCTTCTATGTGCTACGACCCGGCTTGTCTGAGAATCCTCTACGTGCTACGACCCGGCTTGTTTGAGAACCCTCTACGTGCTACGACCCGGCTTGTCTGAGAATCCTCTACGTGCTACGACCCGGCCTGTCTGAGAATCTTCTACGTGCTACGACCCGGCTTGTCTGAGAATCCTCTACGTGCTACGACCTGGCTTGTTTGAGAACCCTCTACGTGCTACGACCCGGCTGGCTGACTTCATGCTTCAAGATCTTCGCAGCTGCCTGACTTGTTGTCGCCGCTGCGACATTCTGAATCCTGCATTGCTGTGCCGAGCTAGTGTGACCATTACCCTCCTGGGTAACCCATCCATCTGTGCAGAGTTCCTTGCCGATTTGCATAAGCTGTGCCTCTTGTACCGAGCCTTTATACGTTGCAGAGCTAAGCTATCATACCGAGCCTGGGAGATTCAAACGTACCTATTAACCCTTGCACTGCCGCTTCTCTCTGACCGGACCTCCTTTCTAAATACAGAACCGTTACCTTGTAAGTCTACTGCTGCTGAGTTGGCCGCTACTTGGACGGTGACTCCCGGTTACGTTTGCAGAGTAGTCAATCCTGTTAGGCCGGTTGGGCGTCCTTGGCTCTTGGTCTCACGGTTAATGACGGAGGTGTCCGGTGCGGCTATTGGTGGCAAGGTTAGGCTCCAAGCTCTTGCTCAATCCGTAGGTAAATGACCGCGGGGGCTATTGGCTCGTGTTGTGCTTACAGTGGTCTCCGGTTATACGCCCGTGGGGGCTAAAACGCCAGCTTCGCATCTCAGGCTAGTCTCGATCACGCCCGTGGGGGCTACATACTCTTGCACTTGCAGGCTCACTGGTCTATTGACGAACGCCCGTGGGGGCTATCTTGGGTTACTGTGCTGCTATAACTTACATGGGTCACTGAACATCTACTACTCATCTTTATATGAACTCTGTGCTGTGCACATTTGCTCAGTTTATCACTACACCACACGGGCGTGCCAAACCCCACAGCTGAGACTGACAAATTGTTCTCATACACCCTTTAGGGTCCTGTTCCCTATTCTCTGTTCCTATGTTGGGTGCCTTCTGTATATTATATTGCTGTCAACTGTAGAGGGCGATCCTTTGTATTTTATTTCTTTCAATAAAAGATTGTTTTATTTTACCTACTGGTCTGAGTGTCAAAACAAACCGTTACATTACTGTCCCTTGCAGGTGGGCATACCTGGGAACTTTGTTAGCAGCAGCCCTTGGAGTAACATGTATGGATGAGATTTCCATCACAATGTGGGTATGGCTTCATAGAAGTGGGTGGGATTAGGATGGGGAAAGGTGTGGATTTGTCCCAAAAATGGCCTGAACGATGTGGATAGTAGGGGAACAAGTGAGAAAGTGGGTGGGGTTACCACAGATTTCACCTGGTGAATCACCCTCTATCCCCAGAGACATGGTACTTGAATCCAAAAACCATGTCAATGTGTGGGTTGAAACACTTATTTCAAAAGAAGATTTTTCTTTTTAAATATGGATCACTTGGTTTGCCCCAGCAATGCTCCTCTTTTTATATCTGTATATGGTCCATAGTATTTGTATCCAACAAATGTAAAATTATTATATAAGTATGTTGATGCCCTTTATGGTGAAGGTGTGATGTACTACAGTTGTGATCATGGAAATTCTGGGACCTGGGTCCCTCTATGAATATCCACATAAGTGCTGGATACCTTTGGGTGATCCTTTAGCTGGCATTTTTGGTGCCTCAGACCTCTGGGACCTTTCTCAGATGCTGAAAGCAATGAATATGTATTCACAGCCAATAAAAAATCCCCTTTCTCGAATGTTCTATATGTAAGACCCCTATCGCCTTGTACCTTCTGAAACCAGAGGCAATTTTTGAAAATGAAAGGTACCAAGTCACTTCATTCCATAATGGGTAATATCTTGCAGGTAGCATGTAATCACTGCTGGCTCATGTAATATCAAGTAAACTATGTTCCGGGTCCCCAACCTGGTATGAACCATGTGATAAAATTTTTGAGTGACACCGTCTAGCTCAGTCAATGGGGGATAGCACTAAATGCTTCTTTCACCATGTATCGTTGTTTAAATTCATCAGCCATCTATGCTTTTGTCCAGGTTCACCATGAAACAGAAGTTATCACATAGATAGTCCCTGACAGATGTAGTGTTGAAGTCAAGGCAGCATTGTGAACTCTGGCAGACCAATGGCGCAGCAGAACTGATGCTCAATTGATAGTCTCATGAGTAGAGACTCAACTGCAAGACTAAATTCTCAGGGTGAGTTGTTCAAAAAGTCTTCATAAAGAATAACTTGTCAGATCATGAGTTGGTGGTAAAAGAAGGACAATATTTTCAGAAGTAAATCCGTCACATTTGAAATTTAATCTAAAGAATTAAAAATGACAGTAAGAAGATCTCATTGAACATTGCCGTTAAAAATTCTGATCTTAAAAATTATCTTTCATTTTGTCTTTGAAATGAAAATTTTCAAAGAAACAAAGACTTTTTTTGTCTTTGAAACAAATGTTTCTTCTCCAAGTTTAGACCATTTTTATTATGTCAGGAAAAAATGACAAAAAAATTACGTTCAAACGAATATTTTTTTCTGAAAATACCTTATATTATGATGGAAGATTAAACCACACCCACTTTTAAGATGCCTTTTTCCTTTTGACAGAGATGGCGGAATTGGATGCAAAAAATGACGGAAACATGTCTGCGAATTGATGGATCATGGTGTAAGAACTTTTTTATTCTGATTACAGACAATATCAGTTACCACCACTTTCTGAACATCTCGCTGTCAAAGTGCAGTCTCATTGGCATGCACTATGCAGTCCCCACAGACCCTATTTCTATGTCTTGCAAATCCAACAGTGTCTATGGAGGCTGCATGCTAAAACAACAATATAATTTTTATATCATGTTTTAAAAGGGTTAAAAAGCCCCATTATGCGGCTAGATCCTTGGTCTCATTACATTGGAAGGACCCGTCCCCTCCGGCTCTTTCAGAATGGTTGGTGAGGGTCAGAGATATCTCCGTGATGGAGAGATCCTATGCTGTCTCTGTGAGTAGGATGGATTCCTTTCTTACCGTTTGGGACAAATGGCTATGTTTTGATGGGGATCGACGCAGCTAAGGGGTATCGCGTGGTACTCTACCCCATTGTAGCCTCCTATCTTGGACCTTTTCTCCTATGGTAGCTTGGGTGGCTTAGTGAGCTGGTCCTTCCCTCCCCTTCCCCCTCCCCTTTTTTCTCCCTTTCTTTTCTATTCTTCTCTGGTATGTTTGCCTATTTCTGGGTTTCTGTTCTGTCCTTTCTTTCTCTTGCTTTATTAGAGAACGATTGGGATTATAATCCTACAATTAATCTCTGCTAAGGCTACTCATGTTTTAAGCCTGGTCAGTCTTCAGCTCCAGAGGTTAGATGTTTGTTCGGTTTTGTGTTGTGAAACTGAATCTGTTCTTCTTTCGGGTTCACCCCTTTGAGAAATATTTGTTATATTATTTGCTAATATTGTCTTATTTCCTTTTACCTAACTGTACGAATTGTCATATATTTGCTACTTTGTTGTATGCATTACTACTTATTTAATAAAGTTTTTTTTTGGAAAAAAAAAGCCCCATTATAATCAAAGGGGATTTTAATTTGCCCCTACAGTGTAGTTGGTTGGGTCCAAAAGTGCTACACTTTTGCTGTCTGCATACTGACCTGAGGTGTAAAGGAATACCATACTCTTTCTTTTGGCTTTATATATTCTGAAAGTACTGAATATCTATAGTCAAAATACCTGTACCTTTGAACTTTTTTCATCTTCACCTATTTTGTTAAATTTTTATGTCCCTTGCAGTGAACTACCAGTATCTTAGTTTTCAGAGAGTTTTCTTGTCATCTTGACCATCAAAGTAGGATGTGATACAATGATGCAGTCTCTGCTACACTGAGCACTCTGTGAGTTATCTCAGGTAGCTCATTGTCAAGAACATATATATGAAAGAAAATTGGTGAATATGAAAAAAATAATCCTGTAAAACCCTCTGAGTGCCATATAGGGTTGCCACCCAGCCGGTATTTGCCTTCTTTCCAATGGTTATTCTAAGGAGGGAATGCCTTGGCCGGTATTTTTCTGAAGAAAAGGTGGTAACCCTAGAGGTATACAAGGCATTACAATCAAATTGTTACATCGGAATGGCATGATACATAAGTGGGTAATGTGAGGATCTCCAGCTACTGTCAAATTACTACTTCCATCATTCCTATTCAGATGTATGGCTGACAGTGGAATTATGAGAGTTGTTGTCTGGCAGAAGCTGAAGAGCCTCACATTGCCCATCCAGTGTGAACTGTCCACAGTTTCAGGCTCGAATAGAATTATTTACCTCAGTAGCTGATAAATTGAAAACATGTGTTGGTGAAAGTTGCACTACTGAGATTTGTGTCTTGACTGAGGAACATCTTGTGCCTTTACTAGAACAAATAATTGAGCAAGATAAAGAAGAAGAAGAAGAAGGTAAGAATGTTGTATTTTTTATTGACAAAAAAAGATAAATCGATATGCTAGATACTGTTCCATAGAGATGGAAACATTAAAAACAAATTAGGCCTTTATGCAAAACAGAAAAAGACAGAACAAACTAACTGGACTATACTGGGGAAGTCAAAAGTCCCATTGATATAAATGGGACTTTTAACCCCTTAAATGATAGTAAGGTCACCAACACCTTCCTTTGGGATGCTTTGGAGACCTCTCTAGCACTCATGGAACTAACTGCTCAATTTCAGTTAATAGGAATTACGGGATTTTTTGGTTGGCTAATTCACTAGAATCCAGGGGGTTAAAAATCCCATTTAACCCATTGCTTTGGATACATCTCTGGAACTTGACGGGTTAAATCAATGAGAATTTGGATGTGACCCTAATGGTGCTGCTGGTTTACCCTATAATAGCTCCAGTTCTTTTTAGTAAATGTTCTCAGAGTCAGGGACATAACTACAGGGGATGTAATTGTGATGGGGTCTAACAGCCAAGAGTCCCAGGGCCCAATGAGTGCTACTTACATCCTGGGAGAATAGTAGTGTGTTATGGGGACCAAACAAATGTTTGCATCATGGCCCTCCAATGACTAGTTACGTCACTGCTCTAAGTGCATCTGTCTCTCAGGGAGGTATGTACAATTACACTGGGGTAGCTCCACTGGAAATAACCTCTCATGCAGAATTCCATACATACATGCATTCATCTCAGCATCACTGGGACATTAATGTATAACAATGATCCCATTCAATAATAGGTGCTGCTATCAGCATTCTCTCCCTAAGCCTGCCTAATGTACCCCTCTGACACTCAAAGGGTTAACTCCACTTGCACCAGAGGGAGGAAAGGACCCATACCCAAAATACCTGTTTGTGGGCATTTCAGGTGTGTTTGGGGGGGTAAAATGGAATATGACACAGCGCCCAAAGGGAACCGGGCAGCCCACTTGGTGGGATAAGAGAGGTATTAGATCTTAACAAATAGTGTGGGAAATAGCAATTCTTCCAATTGATTCACAAAATGAATTCACAATTTATAATCTAAAACTGAATTAAGATCAAAATTCCCTTTTTCTTGCAGCGTGTCTTTTAATTCAGATTACATAAGTCCCATTCTCATTGAAGATCCATGGTAACACATGAAAAAGAAGAAAGAAAGAAAAGGGTGGAGGGGGGACAGCGCAAATAATTCCCTCTAAGTTTAGTATTATAATATGGAATCATAAATGACACATATATAGATGAAATAGTTGGTATATCTTGATTCAATCAATAAACGGTAGTATGAAATGACCAGATCTCAATATAGTAAGGATGATAGATTATAGATTAGAATAATACAGTAAAAAAACAAAGCATTTAATCAAGTAGAGCAAATAAAAACAGAGTCACAGTAGTGGGGGTATAAATATAGGAATCTCTTGTCACTACTGAAGACAAGGCTGTGTGAAATAGTCCACTCTCATATAGCTGTAAATTACAGTATATTCATAAAATTTAACACTCTGATTTTGTTAACAACAAGTGTGGGAATCTGTGGATAGTCTACATTAGCTGGGAAAAGAGACAGGATATAGGCAAGATTGAGTGTCTGCTCTGCATACATAAATTAAATAAATTGGAGGCTTACTAGATCGCAATATAAGCAATGTGTGTACATAGTATCCTCAAACTTAATAGTTGTATGCTTACTGGTCCTCCTATCTTATAGAGCGTTCATCAGATCTCAGTCTGCAGTTCTTTTGAATGCTTGCCTCTCGTAGCAGTGAAGGATCACACTGCTAACCCGGTGTTCACTCCTCTTCCAGTTCTGATTCCACCTCTGGACTCGTGGTTCACTTCTCCTCTTCTCTGGTTCTAATTCCAGCTTGTGCTTATTTCAGCTTGGACAATATCTTCCTTGGCATCTCCTTCCCAACTCGTGTTAGCTTACACATTTCTGCGCTAAAAAGTGCCTTCCTCCAGAACTATGGCGGCCTCTAGTCTCACCCTGATTTGTAGCCTGTCCCACCAATCAGGCTACAGTAATTTCGGAACATTTAATTTTATGACAAATAGAAGAATTATCTTGTAGCTAGTAGAGGGACTAATATATAATTAATTAACATGTAGCCAATAGAGAAACTCACATGTGAGTGAAACAGTGATACATCAATTGAAAATAGATACAAAAGCAGACATGGGGCTGGCATCGGTGCGTGATGAGCTACCTCACTATATGTGATGGAAAATCAATAAAAGTGATGAAAAAAACGAATGGATGAAGAAATTGGTGAAAGTTTGCATCTGTAATGTAAATCGGGGAAAGTTAATGAAGATAATTTATTGTGGACTACAGACAAAATATAAAATATAAAAGATAGAGTATCATATGCTTAATGCACACAAGAGACTTGGTGAATGGGCTGGTTACTCTTGATTTCCACAATTATCCCATACACCGTAAGTCCAGCTCTTCATTGAGGCCGTCTGGTACAAGTGTTTGTAATTTAAATATCCAAAAGGATTCCCTCTGCGCTAGTTTCATAAAGTGGTCTCCTCCATGTGGTTGTGGTGGGATTCTTTCTAGTACATATAGACTAATACTTGTGGATCTTGAGCATGATATTTAGCAAAATGTTTAGCAACATTGTGTTTGTAGTTGCCCTTCTTAATATTATTGCGATGCTCCAAGAAATGCTCCTTAATGGGCCTGATCGTTCTTCCCAAATATAACAGGTTACATGAACACTGTAATAGGTTTACCACGTAATCCAACGTACAGTTCAACAGTTCTTTACACTGGAAAATTTCTCCTGTTTTGGGGCATTGGAATTCTTTGGTCTTATGTTTAATATGTGTGCATGTGATGCATTGTCTGTGCCCACATCTGTAATTGCCCTGTATCAGGGTGCCATCAACTATACTTCAAAATCCTTCTTTTTTCTGCTGCTTTTGTCTTTTTTGGTTCCAATCACTTAGTGCCAACTTATTTTTCAAGCTTTGTGATTTACGATAGATAATCTCTGGCTTCTTGGGAAGAAAAGTGCATAGGTACTTATCTCCATTTAACACAGTCCAGTGTTTGTGGTGATTTTTTTCTATATGTTTTTTTGCGCTATTTGAAGACCAACATTTCCTACAGATCTGTGGGACAACAATGGGAATGAGGTTCGCCCCAAGCTACGCTAATCTCTTTATGGGATATTGGGAGGAACATCATCTATACCACCAAAACGGGGCGAACATCGTTCTCTATGCTAGATATATAGATGATTTACTGATCATCTGGAAAGGAAAAGAAGAAGAATTGCTCACATTTCAAGAAGAACTGAATAAGAACCAACTATGGATTCAATTTACCTTCCACCAAAACAAAGAATCGATAGTTTTTGGATCCAGTTTTAGGTGTCAACACGAACGATGAAATAATTTCCAAAACCCATTATCAGGAGGTGGACTCGAATAGTTATATCCAGGCCACCAGTGCCCACCATCCCAGTTGGCTTAATAGCGTACCATTAAACCAGTTCTACCGGCTCGTAGGAACTGCACTGAGGAAGCTACTTTTCTCCAACAGGCAGGTGAACTAAAGAGGAAATTCCTACAAAAAGGATACACTGAGGAAAACATTGAAAGGGCATTGGTTAAGGCTAAAAATACACCACGAGCACAACTGCTACAAAAAAATAATTAATCAGCTTCAATGTCTTCTAGACGTCTTCATAAAATATGCAAGCCGCCCAAAAGTCATGATGCTGTTTAGCTTTAACGCTATGTTTGCAAGAGAGGTCCTCTCTGGAACTTAACACCTTAACCACTTAGTGACTGGCCGCGCACACGCGGCCGGCAGTTAACGACAGGGTTTTTTTATCGGCATTCTAGCGAATGACTTCAGTGACTTACCAGGTACGTCCTCTGTCACTAAGTTACAGTTTTTGCGGGACGTACCTGGTAAGTCACTTGTCGTGATGGGGTTAAGGACTGGGTAAATCTGAGGTCGATTTCACTTAAGGACCGGAGCAATTCTGACCTTTTTGACTATGTCTTTGTTCAACAGTGCTTTCCCTCTAAGTACTTTATTTTACACATGAAAATTATATACCGTTTTTTTACGCACAAATAGGGTTTTCTTTTGATACCATACTTATATGGATAGCCCACCATGTATTTTAGTAAAATTAAAGAGAACTGTAAAAAAAATGTAAAAAACACATTTTTTTTTTCTTTTGGGATCATTTGGGCACAATGGGTTAAATTTTTATGGACACTGCATGAAAGGTATGACTTGTCAGTCATACCTACAAAATGGGAAGATTTAAGTAGTCACTGTCCCCCCTGGGTGAAAAACCCCATATCCCTTTTTCCCACCCTATTTTCCCACTTTTTTATTGATGACATTTGGTGGTGTGTATAAATGTATTACGTGGCTCCACAACAATTACACTTCCTATTTTGGTAACTGACATTTTTTTTTATCTAAATAAAATTTTTGTTAAAAAAAAAACGCATTGTGTCTTTTTAAAAAAAAAACAAAAGTTAATTTTAGCAGGTCAAAAATGGACCTGCATTTAGCCAGCCTCCAGCACAGCAGTGAAGGGGTTAATACCTCCAGCTACTGCATTTTATTTGTCCACTAGGTGTCTCCTCTCTGCTTCTCTGTCCCTTACTTTGATAGCAATGGACAGACGGCTGAGATCCCATGCAGCGATCCCATGACCCGGCACTTGTGAAAGTGGCTGAGACAGAATGCTCTGGTCCTGGAGCATTCAGTCTCAGCCGGGAATTAATGATAGCAGCATGCAGAGAGGCGCGCTGCTATCATTTAACCCATGACGGTCCAGGATCGTCATGGGTCCTAGGCAAAACAACCCATGACGGTCCAGGACCATCATGGTTCGTTAGGGGGTTAAAGGGTTAATTCTGGATCTCTGCTTATCTCATTCACTGTATTCTGCCATGCCCACAGATGATTGTGCGCTATTCCTTGCTTATTTGCAGCATATCTCTACTCTTACAGGCACTCTTCACCTCTGAGACTTTACCTTCTTTCCTCCTGCAGATCTCTGTGCACCTGACTCCTCATGATGCTTTCCTTGCAGGTCACTCTGTTTGCTGCAGGAAGGAAGAAGGTAAAGTCTCAGAAGTGAAGAGTCGGGATGGCGTACTCAAAGTGTTAAATTATTTTATTTATAATTTTTTATTAGCAACAATAAAAACTTATTACAAATGTTCTGCAGCTAATTGGTACAATTACATAGTTATTGAGAATGCACAAATCATAATTATCTACATAATAGGATGATTGATAACAAAAGTAAATATAGTAAATTAAAACTTAAAGTCTCATGTGTTGGCACTAGGTTAACCATAGGTTGAAAATGAAGCGTAATCAAAAGAGAAAATTTTACTTGTCTAGGTTGAAGACAAATAATCCATAATTCCACTCTTTGCAGGACTAGTGTCACAGTGCCTTACCTTGGCCTGCGCCATTCAGCCGGGAGCGGGGTTCTGGACTGACACTACGGCATCACTGGCTGTGTCCCTCTTTGCCTGTGGCCTCCTAGCATATGTTTCCTTGTTACTGGCATCATTAATCAGACACTTGCCTGGACGCCTGTTATAGGCCCAGCCTGGGGGACCTAATTGGTCCTGCCTTCTCCTACTCCTTTATAAACCTCTCTGGGCCTGTGTATAATTACCCTTATGTTGTTGTTCAGTGCAGTTCTAGTTGCTGTTGTTCCTGTATCCAGTGTATAACCCGGCTTGTCTGACTATCCATTCTGGTGCTGACCTGTGGCTCTGTCTGACCATTCTACCTGTGTGCTCCTTTGGCTATAGACATCCAATCTGGTGCAGACCTGTGGCTCTGGCTGACTATCCACTCCGTGTATGACCCTGGCTTGTCTGACTATCTAACCTAGTGGTGACCTGGGGCTCTGTTCAACTATCCTCCCAGTGTTGCCTACTATTATTGGACATCCTATCTGGTGCAGACCTGTGGCTCTGGCTAACTATACATTCTGTGTATGACCCCGGCTTATCTGACTATCTTAACTGTCTCTGACTGGTGGCTCTGTCTGTTCGCTCCACTGTGTTGCCCGTTTCCCACAGACAGCCATCCTAGTGTGGACCTGGGGCTCTGGCAGACTCCGGCCTTACTGACTGCAGGAGTGAGTCAGTGTCTCCATTGTTGCGATCCCTTATTGGAGACGAGCTCTTCCTAACCGACTGCAGGTGTGAGTCAGCGTTCTCCATTGTAGCTACCTAGTGGGAGACTTTGGGTCTTATCTGATACTCCAATCACTACCATTGAGACTACCAGTTGGCTTCGGCCTAGTCTCCAGCGGTTGTGGTTGACCCATTGGCTATCTCCTATTTCTGATAGAGTATCTGGCCTTTTCTGTCACCATCTGCTTATTCTTGTTATTCTAGCTATTTGTGTTACTACATATTATTCTAATAAAGGTGATTTTAACTATACCGTCTGACTCCTTGTCTTGTTTACAAACCGTAACAACTAGAGAGCGAGAATGGAAGAGATAACTAGAAATCCGAGAGTAAGGAGAAGTAGCACAGATGGATGGAAGGGAGGGATGGTGGTCAGAGTGGCAAAGACCATGGTGGGCTGGGCTTCAACACGGCCATGGTGAGCCTGCTCTCTGTGACAGTTAGTTTCTATGACCACAAGAAATGTTACCTGAGAAGCACCTACAGGTGAGATAGTGGTAATCTATAGGAGTGCCAGGGTAACCAGACTGTGTAGTAAGAGCTTAATGACTTGGTAGATAGGGCATGACTTTTTTTCTAAGTCCATCTTTTCTTTACTCTATGATGACATTCAGAAGCCAAGGGGGGGCAGTCTTTTTTCAGTGTAGCGGGATGAGGGGCCTAGCACAATTTAGGAGAAAGAGGTATAGCTTACGATTCGCTTTTAGAGGGGGGCATGTGAGAAGAGAAATATAATTGGCTCAAGTGGATTGAAACTGAAAGAAAGTGGTTGATGTCCTCTCTCAGTCTAGTATGGACACAGGGGGGAGCAAGACCACTTTAGGACACTCATGGATATTGTCTGTATACCACATCACCAGCATAATGGTGAGGTAGAAGGGAACATCTTTTCAGGTCTCACTGATGTATAATAAGTTTAAAATTGGTTTGCCTATGAGGGATACCCACAGACGAAGAAATGAGCATAATGTATACTGAGAGCCATTGCAAGGCTGGAAGGCCTGTCTCCCATACCATTATGCAATGAGGTTTGAACCAGGAGGCAGGTGGGCTGAGGAGTTTCAAGAAGGTAAAGTCGCAGAGGTGAAGAGTGTCTGTAAGAATGGGAATATACTGCAAATAAGCAAGGAAGAGTGCACAATCATCTGTGGGCATGGCAGAATACAGTGAATGCAATATGCAGAGATCCAGATTTAACCCTTTAAGTGCCTGAGGGTTACCCAATGATACCTGTCTTGCAATCATAGCATTAAAGCTAAATAGCATTGTGACTTTTGGGCAGCTTGGATGTTAACCTTTTAATTTTATGATGACGTCTAGGAGGCTGATCAACCCCTTAAGAACCAGAGTGATACCCCCTAGTACTTATGTGGTTAAACAGTGGGGAAAATGCCCAAATTAATGGAACAATTTTAGAGTTAAACAGCATCATGACTTTGGGTGGGTTATATTCAAAGTGTTGATCTCTTAAAGCGGAACTTTCATCCGCTATAAAGTCACCCTACTATAATTAAGCAGGTAGAGACTAGCTCCAGAATATATATTTTACCTTTGAAATGTAGCCCATTCTAAAGAAATCAGTCATTGTAGGAGACTGAAGGCCGGGTTATCTCAGTCTGCACACATGTGCCGTCAGTCCTTCTGGTTACCATATGGTACGTTGCAATGCTTCTTATAGGAGACCGGGACTGACAGCACAGGTGTGCAGACAAGATGTCTGTGTCACGGTAACCAATACAAAGCGATTCAGACACAGGTACAGTAAGTTAAAACCAACTTTATCAATAATACTAAAAGTAACGAGGAAGAACCCCCAAGATCCCCAGAACACAGGGGGACGGACAGTAATACAATCCACTACCAAGGGCTGTACACTGAGCTGAAGCCTGCACTACTCGGAGCTGGATAGCGATATGAATAGAACCTCGCCTATGGCTCTATCCATCTGGTAGTCAGCAGACCTACCAGGGGTATATGCACCCATACCACACAGATTCTGGAATGTTTGAGCAAAGGTAATCACAAGAGGAGATAGCTTGAGCCGTGGTACCAACAAGTGGGTAGTCAGACAAGCCAGGAGTAATGCACAGAGCAGGTAGACTGCCAGACCCAACGTCATTAACTAAGTGGGACGTCAGACAAACCGGGGTCAACATGGAGCGAGTAGGCAGACAGAGCCACAGATCAGAACCAATGTGGGTAGTCAGACAAGCCGGGGCCATACACGGAGCGAATAGTCAGCCAGAGCCACAGGTCAGTACTGATGTGGGTAGTCAGACAAGCCAGGAAGCAGACACGGAGGCGATTCGCAAGCCAGGCATGGTCACAACGAGATCAAGACACAAGGATACTAGCAGGAACACGATGTAAGGGTGACTACCCCTAGTCTTAGGGTAGATTAAATACACCTCCACAAGCAATTAGGCCAATAGCGTAGAGCCTAAAAAAGCAAGCGGGACGTCACTGGCAACTCATACATGCATCTGCACCTGTGAACACCAGGAATGTCGAAGTGGCCGGTACTTGCTGCCGGCTGTCTGCAAGATGGAGCAGATGATAGGAGAACATGTGGCAGAAGGCAGGAAGACTGCTGAGGTACTCTGTGATAGTCTGCTCTGTAGCCTGGGTTCCAGTCTCCTACAATGATTGATTTCTTTAGAACGGGCTACTTTCCAAAGGTAAAATATATATTCTAAAGGTAGTTGCTATCTGCTTAATTATAGCAGGGCGAATTTATAGCAGATGAAAGTTCCGATTTAATTTTGGGAAGATGCCTAGGAGACATTGAGGCTGTTAAACAGTTGGGCATATGCAAAGATAACTGGAGAAATAAAATTTTGTCTATTTTATAAGAATGGGTGGGATGGGAGAAAGACAGACAAGCAGGAAACAAGTGTTGAAATGTTGACCTTTAAGCATGCAAGATTATTATGATCGCTCTATTGATTTGCCCGACATTCTGATATCGCCCTTGAGATTCATGTGACATTTTTAACTCTGATTTTTATGGTCACCCAATAGAGGGCAACATTTCAATAGGATACCCTGGCCAAGTGGTGAAGCAGAGAGAATGCTCTCTGTCGTCAGGATTGGTGATGTGTGAAGGGAGAGCAACCCTTCAACATCTACAGAACTTCTTCAATCCTGTATGCTAATGAGGACATTCTCCTACCCTCCCTTTGCACCCCTAAATTTTAGTGAATATGTCAATGTGTGTACATCGAAATGTCGAAGTGTTTTGAACATATCAACAAAATTCATATCACCACAGCATCGACCTTCAGTGACACTAGGCCACCATCTCTACTTTTCCACCTTCCTATCACACCTTAGTGCATCTCTCTCTTGATGTTAAATGCATTAAATGCAGGGTGCTTATGAAAAACACAGTGCAGGAATGCTCAAATTCTTAAGGGGTCTAGCAGAATTACACAGTATAACATGGGCATTAACCCTTTGAGTGCAAGAGGGGTACTGCAATGCATTGCTTATCCCTCTGGCATTCAAAGGATTACTATCTGTGATGCACACTAGAAATGCCAGTTTGTGATTGCGCGGTGGTACAGAGGCAGGTTGACAGAAGAGCCAGAGCCAGTTCAAGATGTGCCTAATCTTAGTTTAAAGAGGTATACAGAAGGATCCATTGCCTGAAGAGGAGACCTCCTGCTTGTAGAAACAGGGAACATCACAAAGCTGGGTGCCTGTTTGTCGAAGAGTCGGATGCCAGAAAATACAGTTTATGTTCTTCCAACTTAACTCCAAGCTACCACGTATTTTGCTAATCATATCAGACAGGATGTCCCAACTAACTTCATCTATTACATCACAAATTACCTCATCAATGGCATCCCTGGTGACATCACATATATTGGTAACATCACAAATAATCTCATCAGTGACACTCAAAGCTGTGACATAATTTTTAGAAGCTGTAGTTTCAGTGCTGGGTGATATAAAATGTTACTGTTAGGATTTGTATACTTTCTATGGTATTATTTTAGTGTAGTTTTCCTATTGGATTTCAATCTGCAGAGTTCCATTTTTTAAGTGTCACGTGTGCTGCATGGAGTCGTGGAGTTAACTTGGAAGAACGTAACCTGCATTTCCCGACTTTTGCGCATTTGAGTGAGGAATTCACTGTAGGTTTAATAAAAGGTTTTGGTCTTTTTTGCCATTGATTTATCAAATACATTAAATGAAAATAGGAGCACAGGATACAAAGCAGGGGTGCTCTTATGTACAGCAATTTTCATTAAAGGCAAATATAAAGGCAAATTTAAAGGTTCACTACTCACAATTGTGAATCAACCGGTTGGGACAATGACAACCGGTGATCGAACAGGGGATTGATAATCCTACCCCTGTACAGGCACCCCAAAGTTCTACGCACAGCATCCAATTTCTTTAACCAGGACAGGATCCTGAGACCCTGCGGAAAGGATCCTAGTATCCAGAAATGTGTTTGTGCTTTTTACATTTTGTTTGTTCAAATTTTTTTTATTTTAATAAACTTGTTTTGAACATAGATGGTTTGCTGCCCTTGTTAAAGAAATTGGACACTGTGAGCGGAACTTTGGAGTACCTGTACAGGGGCAGGATTATCAATCCCCTCTTGCGATTACCAGTTGTCTTTGTCGCAACCGGTTGATTCACAGTTGTGAGTAGTGAACCTTTAAATTTGCCTTTAAGAAAAATTGTTGTTCATAAGAGCACTCCTGCTTTGTATCCTGTGTTCCTGTTGTTTTCCTTCTTGCTTTGAAGGTCACTATCCAGGCAGCTGCTGTTGCGAATATTATCTGTGTAGAGGGCAGTAAAATATCCCCCACTTGCCTGTTAGCCACAGGAGATTCAAAAGTGGCCACTACAATATGTAAGTGTGTTTTTATTCAGATGTGTGCTTGGATTCCAAAGACTTATTAACCCTATGAGTGCCTCCCTGTCTCTCTTTTTTTTCTCGATTAAATTAAAATGGTTACGTGAAAATGATCAGTAATATCTACAACAGAGAAAATACAATTTTAGAGTTGAAACATAGCATAATGTTGCTGACTGAATGGAGATAGGTGGAATGTAGGGTATCAGAAGTTCTTTCAGATGGTTCAGACCCTGACTGTTTAGAGAGTTGAAAGGTCAGCAGGCATATCTTGAAGTAGAGTCAAGATCTAAAAGACCTAAAAAGACGTAAAAATAATTAGCTCGGAGAATCCATAATCGACAATTCTACGGTTTTACCATCATGCTACATGGTGGTAAGCATATTTTGAAAAAGAACCTATAAAATAAATATAGATGAGAAAAAAACACACCCGTGACCTCTGTGGACATGATATATCCAAGATGGATTAACCCTTTACATGCCAGAGGAGTACACAACGCATTGATTTGCAATGTTTTGCGCAACCCTCTGGCACTCAAAGAGTTGTATACCCCTCTGGCACTCAAAGGGTTAAAGATGTTATCTCTTGCTCCAAGCAGAAAGGCCAAACTTCATAGTGGCCATTAAGATTCTCTGAACATGACATGTTAAGTGAGAACACTGGTTTATTTCATAATTAAAGACAGGGCAATGACAGGGCAATATAAACAACAATAATGTGGAACAATTCTAGTGCAAACCAACTGCATCATAAGACTACAGATAATCGTAGGAAAAGGCATCCCAGTCCCATATTTATTGCAGTACACATTTGCACGGTGAACCAGGGACACATTGGTTTTCTTCATTAGTTGAAAGGCAATTGGTTTGCCCCAAAATTGATCCATTTTTACTGTTTGTGCATTGCACTAAGTTTCTTGTTCAATGATGAAACACAACAGTTTTCTTCTATCTTTGTCATGTAGCAATGCAGATGCAGTAAGACATCTTACATATCGGGATAGCCTTGTTGCAGGTCTCTATATGCTTGTGTGCATTTCAGATGCATGCATTGGGAACCATTCTTTCATCCAAGGAGTAAGGGCTTAATGTGCATCTCTGGAATCCTTACAAAAGATACCCTTGGTGCCCCTGGTCCCACCCCTGGAAACACTCATACCTCTCCCATGACTCTAACCCAAGCCCAAATCAATTAATTTAACATATTTGGGTTAAATGCATAGACGAAAGTAGGGAAAAGTTGACTCAAACAAACTCATAGGGGGCAACTAAAAATGTCCTTTGATTTAAATAAATAATGATCTCCTTAGTTATTAAATCAAATAATAAATATTCACTTGTTTCCTATTGAACAAGCTAAACGGCAAGAAATGTAAAAAGACAATGGTATTTACCATTTTTCAACACTGCTATAAGAATAAGCAGAAATACTCACCATGTGAAATCCACCTATACAGAAAACTGCATCACCTTGTTACACTTGTAGGAAAGTCTGAATCCCCCAGCACAGCTGCTCTGGAGTTAGCCCCAGTACCAAGGCTGCATCTCAGGGTAATATGCTACTACATATGATACTCTTCACTGGTAAGACCTGAATGCCAGAAATTTCCTTATGTCTTCTCCATAACATGCACAGAAAAATGGCATAAAGTTACACCATTTCTACTGTATCTTGTGAGCAGTTCACATATAACAAGGCACAGAGCAAAGGACTGCCCTGAAACAAAAAAAAAGTATTTTAGTAAATTGGAGTTAGGTTAGTCTCAACACCTGGTTTAGAGCAAAGTATTGGTACATTCAACCACCTTTTCCTAGTATAAATTTATCGACTTTTGGGGAAAATCCAGCCTAACACAGACACCACTTACTGGAATGTGTTGGTGAAGCAGGAAGAAACCTCTTCAGAAGAATCATGAGGTTGATGTACTAAGGGTAATTGCACCTTTGGTGAGAAGAAAAAATAATGATTGATGTAAATGGGGCTTTTAACTCCTTAAATGCAAAAGAAGTTTTGGGAATGTTGATTTGTTCCCTATGCAGCTGGTTTACTCTAAAATTTTGACATTTACTTATAGTACAGCCTCAGGAGCATCAATGAAGCTGATGGAGCAGCAGACTGTAGTCCAGGGGCCTTACACAGAAAGTAAAAAATGATCAGTTCTGGAGAACACCAACTAGTGTTTACTCTATGGTGCTTCGTTTCTACTTAAGGCCCAGAAATACTAAATCAGTACATCAGGGGTGTGCAAGTACTGCATCAGAGGTCTGCAAACTGAGGCTGTGGAGATCTACAACTCCCTTCATCTTCAGTTGTCATATGGCTGACTGGGGATGATGGAAATTTGCCCCATCCTTACGCTACATGATACTCACTGTATGAGAAAGTTGGTAGCGCTTTGACCACCAACAGAAAGGACATTATCACAGCCATATTTTTAATGCCTATGTTGTAGAACACCATCGTGTAGATCCCAACAAACACAGTTTGTGTGGGACACACACCAAATCTACGTTCTACCGCAAACTCATGGATTCTGCTAAATTTCCTGCCATCCAGTAACCAGATACATATGTGATTGGGCTGTTGCATTTTTACAGGAAGTCCTTGGTGCCTCATTGACCCTTTACATCTTCCCACAAAGATTCACAGCAGGGATCGCCATTTTTCTCCTTCGCTCCACACTCTCAAACAGAGTGATTGGGACTACTGAGGAAAGAAATTATGAGAAAAGGCATTAACTGTGTTGGCAGTGGGAAGGTGCAACTGGTGGAAAATTTAACTGTGCAGTGGGTGGAGTGGTGGGGAAGCCAGTGGTGGGGAAAATAACTGCAGGAGGTGGAAAGATGACCTACAGTAAGCAGAGGGGAGATAAGCTATCAGAATGGAGTAAAATGGGGAAGAGATGCTGTGTGAGGGGGTTCCTTATTAACATTCTCACCTATATACCCTCCCACCCATATATATCCATACACACACACACACACACAGGACCACTTCTACGTCCATGCATATGCAGTTATACATCCATGCACACACATTTATACATACTACATACACACATATACATAATCACACACACCTATACACCCCTGCACACATAATACACATTTATATCTCCATCCACACACATACACTTACACAAAAACACACATTACTACATCCATATGCACAAACTTATACATCCGTACACACCACACCAATATATCTGTACACAAACACAATCCTATTTTTCCCCATAGAGTGCTTCACACACAGCCCAGTGCACTAATGAATGCCATCGTAGTTGTTCGCAGATAAAATAGCCAGATCTGGAGACTTACTTTCCTGGAGGTGAAACTGAATCCAGGAGCAGAGACAACACTGAGATATAATACAATAATCAAGGAAAAGCACAGAGCAATTGTTGGGATCCACAAATGGCCTTCAGTGAGACTTGGGTACTTAGGAAAGTGATATATTTTGGGGCAAGCCAACTGCATCACAGGGTTAAAAGACCAATTTAAATGAATGGACATTTTTGGACATTTTATTTATTCCCTATGGTGCGCATAGATGGGGGGAGGGTCATACAGTGTTTGTGGGGATCTGTGACTACCAGTTGACAGTAGAACCAAGCTGTGGGGTCAGACAGTGCATGTGGATCTGTGAATACCATTGGTTAGTGGAACAAGGGTAACATGTCAGACATTGTATAATTATGTGATGGGCAGACAGTGGGATAAGGCTGGGCGGTCAGTGTATGTGGAAATATGTGACTACCAGTAGGCAGAGGAACCAGATTGGCGGTCATACAGTGTTTGTAGAGATGACTACCAGTGGGCAGTAGAACCAGGCTGTGGGGTCAGACAGTGTATGTGGATCTTTGAGAACCATTGGCCAGTGGAACAAGGCTGGCATTTCAGACAGTGTGTATGTGCTTATGTGACAACTGGAAGATAGTGGAATAAGGCTGAGGTATCACACAGTGTATATGTGGTTCTGTGGCTACCAGTGGAAAAAAGGCTGGGGTGTCAAACAGTGTATGTGGGGCTCTGTGACTACTAGCGGAATAAGGCTGGGTGTCGGACAATGTGTCTGTGTGTGTTTCTTAATTACTAGTGGAATAAGGCTGGGTGTCGGACAATGTGTGTGTGTGTGTGTGTGTGTGTGTGTTTCTTAATTACTAGTGGAATAAAGCTGGGTTTCGGACAATGTGTGTGTGTTTCTTAATTACTAGTGGAATAAGGCTGGGTGTCAGACTGTGTGTGCAGTTCTGTAATTACCAGTGGACAGTGAAAGAAGGCTGTGGTGTCAGACAGCTATTTTGGGGTTCTGTGACCACCAGTAGAACAAGGCTGGGGTTGCAGACTGTGCAATTCAGCAACTATGAGTGGGCCCTTTATGTTCCAGCAGCATAAGGCCCCCTCAACATAGCATTTTGTGTTATGCTACTAATTTACTAAATAAGAAAAAATGATGCTTGACTTGCAGTAGTGCTTGAAAAGGATGTTGTGTCGAGTGCTAATAAGTTAAAAAACAGGGTGTAGCCATTAATACCTATGAAAATTAACTGTTGTTACACACCTTCATGCAAGTTTCTGTAAAAATTATTTCAATTATAAGCTTTCACGAGCAGGGCCCTCTGATTCTTTTGTATTGTATTTTCTAATTGTACCATCTTAAATAAGAACTGACACCTCATAATAACTCCCCACTCTCTGTACTATGGCCAGGAAATCCTAATGGCCCCAATGAATTTTGTCCTTACTCCTTGTTTCAGGAGATGACATATTGGATATTTCGAGATGGATATGATAGTTGCTAGCATTTGTTTCCCAACTGAAGTAGGCAGAGTGCATATACTTATCTATAAAGGGCCAGAGAAAAGGTAATAAGCTTTTTCAGTACAAGTGTTGGGTACTAGTTTCAAAAAATTAACTTCCTTAGCTCTGATCTCTCATTACAAACAGCACAAAATGATTTAACCAGATGGTGCCTGAATAAAACAGTCTACAAGAAAAGCAAATTGAAGATTATATTTTAGGGTTTCTAATATAAAATAAATATTTTTTACAAATGCTAGTTGTATATGTATGGTACTTAAAGGGATAGTAATGTTTCACAATAAGAGCAGCTCCAATTAATCTTCATAGTATTTGGGCCATGGAGAGTATTATTTCAGTACTGTCAGAGTTGTAGTTCAAGAGTAATTGAATGATAAAGTATTCCCCTCCCACCCCTTTTACTGATGTAACACTGCTCACCTCAGAGCAGCAAGACTGTCAGGATGGATTGCAGAGAGGGACAATCTTCAGTGAGCATAAGGAAAAACAACAACTCTGACAGTATTGAAATAACACTCTCCATGGCCCAAATACTATGAAGATTAATTGGAGCTATTTTTTTGTGAAACATTACTATCCCTTTAAATGTATAGCAAACAATATGTTTAAGCATTAGTGTTGCTTTAATATTTTCTTCATACATTACTTTAATTTTGATATGAATGGCAGTGTATTGAATGTGATGTATTATTTAGATTAATTCAATATTTCACAGAATCTTAAATCAAGTGGCAAATGTGCCTTCATCAGGACTAGGAAAAACAGACAGGAATGTGATGTTACAGTACTGGTAAAGCCATTGTCCTTAGTAATGAATGTCAATGTAAATCACAGTTCCAGAATCATAAATCACACTTCAAATTCCAATATAGATGTCTGAAGAGTCCAGAAAAAAAAGGATACTTTCAACTGTGTACCTATACCATAGCTATTAGGGGATATAACATATTTCCAGCTTGTTGACAATGAAGAAGTTAAAGGGATAGTAATACTTCGTTTTATCTTTATTTTATTTTGTAGGCATTAAAAAACATGAAGAACGATATAAGTCTTATCTCTCAAACCTTTATGGTTTGAGAGATATTCACAAGTAAAGTTTACCCTCCCACCCCTTTAACCTAGTGTAAGCCATCTCTTCTCAGATGTGGAATTCAGTCCATAGACCAGACAGATAACAGAAGGGGACAATCTTCTTCCTATGAGAACAATAAAAGCCCTGCCCCCCCTTGACAAGTTTTTCAGGGTTTTCCCTTATCTTAATTGAAGATTGTCCCTCTCTGCAGTCTACCTGGGCACCTCCCTTCTGCTCTGGCTGAACAGTGTTACATCAGTAAAAGGGGCGGGAGGGAGATACTTCATCATTGAATTACTCTTGAACTACAACTCTGACAGAATTGAAATAATGCTCTCCAAAGTCCAAATACTATGATGATTAATTAGAGCTGCTTTTATTATGAAACATTACTGTTCCTTTAAGATATCACTGACATTGCTGCCGTAAAATAAAGATGTTTGATGTTTAGAGGTACCATTTTATGGTATCCTTTTGAAAGGTTGCACACAAAAGAGCATGTGACCATTTAACACTTTAACCCCTTAAGGATCACTTTGATGTTTTCAACATGCCAGTATATGTGACCTGTGACACGTACCGGCACGTCGAGCTGGGGACTGAGAGAGAGCGCTCCAGTCTTGGAGGGGTCAATTTCACTCCTCGTTTTTACTTACAGCGTTCCCGGTGGAGTGCTGTAAATAAAATGTACGTGACGTGCTATGACCTTCACTGGTCCTTAACACAAAAAACGCGTGACGGTCATAGTATGGCACGCGGGCGTTAAGGGGTTAACCATGTCGCCTGGATAAAAATAGCGACATGACAATCTCGGAGTGCATGACATGTGACATGGTTAAAGTGGTAAATGGTCACACACTTTTGCGTGCGACCTTTCAAAAGTGAACCCCATTTTATAGGAGTTAAACATCTTTAGAAACCTAATTTATAACATTTAGTAGACTTTTTTTTGCCTATTTTAATTACTATTTGGCTGACATATGAAAAGGATTTAGGTAATTCCATGTTTTCATCAATATAAGAAATATGGTAGAGGTGTCACTTTTTAACAAATGGGACATTTTGAAAGTGTTTTCAAAATCATCTTATTTATGTTATAGATTTTTTTATTTAAAAAAATAGTTTATGATATATTTCGATTTATTTATTTTATAGATTATGTACTATCTAGCAGGGATGGGCAGTTGTGATGAGGAAAAGTGTGGAATGTTAGTATCTAGCTAGCATGCCAGCCAGTAATGTGCATAAGTCAGTGAAGGGCAACCTCACGCCATCTAGCCATGGAAGACTACAAGGTGATGATGGGAGTAGTAGTACTCCACGACCACAGCTAGAGGGCCTGAGGTTAAACACTCCTGGCTTAAATGCGACAAATAAATAAGGCTAAATATCTCAGAGATTATTGTTTTAAATAAAATAAATGACTTTCAAAAACACTTATCTTTCAAACAATCTTTCATAATCACATATTTGTTACACATTGACAGATTCTTTCCTTTCTAGTCCCTTTATACCATCACAGACATAAGTGTCTATCTACCATGGTAGCTAAGTTTGTCTTAATATCTATTTTACAGAAAACTGTTGTTTTCCAGGATTCCCAAACTGTTTTAGCATCACATTTCTGCTTTGCATTATCAAAAAGTTATCAAAGTCTGAAGCGTGTGAAAGGCTTGTTGGGAGAATGACAATGAATGAGATACTATATGTTTGTAGTATCTATATCTATATATCTATCTATATATATCTATATCTATATATATCCTAAATAATAAAATGCTAACGATGTTTGTCAGAAGCCGTCATGCGCAGTAGAGACTGCGCACCTTCGGGCAGTGTCTACTGCGCAAGACTGCATCGCATGGAGCAGTGAGGTAGCGGCCGCTTAATCCTTTGAGTGCCAGAGGGGTATGCAATGATATATATATATATATATATATATATATATATATATATATGTCTAAAAGAGGAAGCCTCATTGCATAATTTATGTTTCCTCAGGACACAGAACATAATGTATGTCTCCTCAGAAGACACACATACACACACATAGAACAGAATAGCTCATTACATAATTTATGTCTCCTTAGGAGACACACTCATCCAGGGGCGGTAGTAGGAGAAGTTACTGCTCCCATTGGGTGATTCATCATGCAGGGAGTTGTCCTGCCCCCCACTATACAGCCCGCCCACAACTATACAACTTACCAAAAAAACAAAATGGCTGCCACATAATCCTACACCACAGACAAACACACATACACTATCCAACTCAGGAAAGAAAAAGCACAAAGCACACACACACATACACACACACACACACACACACACACACACACCACACACATGTATACTTTGACACACACACACACACACTCACACACCACACAGTTACTCACTCTGACTCTCAGTGGCCTCAGCAGGACCTGTAGTATAGCCACTGAAGGGAAGCTGCAGCACCAGGGGAGCAAAATGGCACTCAAAGGGTTAAGGTAGGCCCTCATTGCTAAATTATTTTTTGACTGTCATCATTTGCCATGCAAGACACAGGACAGGCAGCCATCAGATTCACTCTTAACCCACTGACTACCACAGGGTTGTGTATCGAATTTTACCACTTAGGGAATGTGTTCAAACCTCTCACACTGTAAACTTGCATTTCCCTCACACTTCTCCTCCTTTCCCAGCCTATTACTAACACTTCCCCACATTTATGTTAAGCCCCGACCCTACTCATGATTAGCCCTTTGAGTGCCAGAGAGGTACGGAATGCATTGCAAAGCAATGCATTCTGTACTCCTCTGGCACTCAAAAGGTTAAGCCCCACCCACTTTTACCCAAAATTGCCCCATTGGTCTCTCCACATCAGCACCACATGAGTCCCCTCCAGGGACTCCACTAGACAAAGATCCCAGGTATGAATACAATTCCCACTGACCACCACTATCCAACTGAGGAAAAAAACAAAATGGCTGCCACTTTCTCCAACACCACAGACAAACACACATGCCCCACTCACACAGCACCAAACATACACACACAAAACCAGAAAGAAATATGGCTGACACATACACACACACACACACACACACACACACACAGTCACTCACTCTGACTCCCAGTGGCCTCAGCAGGACCTGTAGTACAACCACTGAAGGGAAGCTGCAGCACCAGGGAAACAAAATGGCACTCAAGACACAGTACAGGCAGCCATCAGGTTAATACTTAACCCTGTGACTGCCACAGGGTTGTGTATCATGTTTTACCCCTCAGGGAGTGTGTTCAAACCCCTCACACTGTAAACTTGCATTTCCCTCCCACTTCTGCTCCTTCCCCAGCCTATTACTAACACTTTCCCACATTTATGTTAAGCCCCACCCCTACTCACAATTAAGCCCCACCCACCTTTACCCCAAATACTGCAATTCTGGCCTAAAGTAAAGGAGAAATAAAACAACATTGATGTGATGGCGTACCTCCCAAGTCTCCCTCTTCAGGAGATATTACTGCTTCATTCCTCCCAAGAGTCTTTCTTTAGGAGATATTTGTGCCACATGTCTGTGTGTCTGTGTTTATCAGTGTGTCTGCATTTCACAAATGTACGCCCAACGGTCATAATATGATGGGCAATGCTGTCCCACATTGCTAGTATATATATATGTAAAATAACGAACAAAATTTTAGACTTAAGAAAAGGAGGTTCTCCCGAAAGCTTGTCAATCCATAATTCTGTTAGTCCATTAAAAAAGGTATTACAATATATTAATTTTGTTTGTTATTTTACATCTGCATCACTGGACTAATATGGCTACAATCTCCTCTCTCTCTCTATCTCTCTCTCTCTCTCTCTCTCTATATATATATATATATATATATACATATAGTCCACAATTACACTTAATGGAGAGTGCTACAAAACACTGTTAATACATTCACAATGATTTATTACAAATATAAAACAAAATACATATTAGTTCAAGATAGTCATAAAAACTGCAGTATATCAAATATTAAGCGCTATAATGACATACTGGATATATGTATCAAAAAGAATTGTATATAGCTCCGGAGCTAAAATGTCAGCGTACCTGGCGGAGGCTGCTGAGCCAACCACAGCTCTTCTCGGCAGCAAGCCGCAGCTCTCTTCTGGCGACTCCAGCCGCATAGTTTGTCAGCAGTCTGTCTCCTTCGCGGGTGCAGGGGTTGTTGGCGGCTCAGCCGTATCCTCAAGCAGGGTTTCGGTCCCTTCCGGCTCCCTGCAGCAGCATGTTGGCGTGCGTCCAAGCTGAGACGCACGTTCTATTTAAAGAGACAGCACAACCTTTTTGCTCCTCCTCTTCCTGGGCCATTAGGTACTTAAACTTCCTGGATACCACTCTCATTCGCCCTTTCGTGGTGTCTTATGCTGTTGGCTTGCAGTTTTGTGTATGACTCAGTTTGTCTGACTACCCGGTCTGGTGTCACCCTTTGGTTTGTCTGACTAACTGTTCTGTGTATGACCCCGGCTTGGCTGAAATTGTATGTATGTATGACCTTTGGCCTGGCTGACTATCCATTCTGGTGTTGACCTGTGGCTCTGTCTGACTACCCGCTCTGTATATGACCCTGGCTATCCGAACACCTATTGGGTGTTGATTTGTAGCACTGGTTTACGTTTGCTCCATGTATATTCCTTCTTGTTAGACTACCCACCTTGGAGTTACCTGGGGTTGTCCACTGCGCACCCAGCATACCAACGCTCCAGTGGATATCCTGTGGGTGGTTTTGGCAGACGTCTCCTTGTATTTGTGGTGTACAGGTGTGGATCTGTACGCAGTAGCCTTTCCTGTCTACGTCTTAAAGGTGCGGTCCTGTGGTGCAGTAGCCTTCTCTGGAACCCTGTCTGTACAGGTGCAGACCTGCAGTAGTTCCTCAGGTGCGGACCTGAGGCGGCTTATCTCTAGCCTACCTTCTGGAGCTCAGTTTCGGTATCACCACAGCAGTACTATCCTTCCTGAAGTCTTCTGTATTGTGCTGTGTTCTTGCTGTTGCTGTTCATTCTGTACATGTAGATCCTTATAAAGATTGTGTTACCTACAGTACTGGTCCAGTTCTCGTTCTTGAGTCCGTGACATAAAATTAATAAAAACAGAATTAAAAAATCCTGATGTAAATGGAGGTTCCTTGTTCGATATAGTTCTCTAAGAAGATCGCCTTCAAAGAGTTGTGTCCTTTATATTCCTACAACTCCAAAAATCAATCACTATATTGCTACAGCAGTCTTGCATCCAAAATTATATGTTCTTAAAGGCGATGATTGGAGTGGTTATGTTAACCCTTTCATTGCTTGTAACGTAATGTGGGCAGGTCAATATACTAATGATATTGTTAAGCAGTCTCTTTATATTTAGTGTGTGTTGGTATGTTCTTGTAAAGTTGCAGGTTACCTCAGATCCTTAACTTTATTCCTGCTAGTTGGTTTTGCTGTTTAAGCGACCCCGGCTTGATCTCCTCCATTGTCAATGCAGTTAGCTGTCGCCAACAAGTTATTGTTCTCTTGTTATTGTAGCCTCCTGTTGTTGCTAGATCAAGGCTAACAGTTCTTGTTGTTACTGCAGTATCCGTGCCACTAATCACCTTCAACACTCACTTTCTTCAACTCTGCTGCTGGACCTTCCGCCCTTTAATGGGTGTTAACGTCTATTTTCCACTCATTAGATTTTGCATATAATAATCGTTCTGGAACCTTCAATATATCAAATAGAGCAATAGAGTAGAGAAATTCTCCAACGAGTTTCGTACCTGTTTATAGGTACTTCATCAGAGAGCATGAAGTGAAGTTGTTCAGCGTTCTATTTATATTTAGCGCCATTTCTAGCACCATTTTGACATCATCGTGCACTCTCTGGCATGGTATTTCTGCTTCCTCTTTTTAAATCAATCATGTTAACTCTTTCATGACTCTCAAGGAGGTGTATTAATAGAAACACATAATCTATCCCTTTTCCTTTTCTATATATTCATGTTTTGGGTATCAAATATCATACATAGTGGACCTCCAATTCCCACCGATGCGATCCCAGTGTCTCCACATTGATTACATACGTGGGTATCCGGCATCAATAATAGTTCAACTCCTATATATACCAACACAGCATCGTCTTGTGTGGAAGGACTACAACTTATTTTACTAATTACCAAAATGGTAATGTAACTAAGTGTCGATAGTGACTAAAGGATTAATCAGTGATACCCATAGGAAAAAAAACAAAAATATATAAAAATATTTGAAAATAAAAATATATAAATGCACAAAATAAAAATAGAACCATAAAGCCTCGCCCCCAGCCCAGCCCCACACACATGGGTCATCTCTCAATAATCCATGTATAGGTTGGCATAGCTGGGGGTGAAACTGACGCCCATGGCAGATCCTCTCACTTGCAGGTAAAAAATTTTTTTGAACTGAAAATAGTTATTATACAGTATATATTCTATACTTTCCAGAAGATGTGATTTTTGCATATCAGGCATATCCTTATCAGCATCTAGAAAAAAAACGTACTGCTTTTAAGCCCTTTTGATGGTCAATGCTTGTATTTAGGGAGGTGACGTCCATAGCAGCCTAGACACACCGATCACTCCATTCAAAATTATTCAATTTATACAATATATGTGTTGTATCTTTGATATATGATTTTAATAATACTACAAATTTTGGTAAGAAGTGATCAATATATTCTGACAGCCGAGACGTCACCCCCCATCATACCCGCAATAATGGGCCGTCCTGGAGGTTTAATTAATGTTTTATGTATTTTTGGGATGTTGTAATAATACGGAACTTTTTGGATGTTTAACATATAGGAAATCTTTTTCTTTGTTAGTAAGTATACCTTGTATATTAGCTGCTGCTATTATATCATTTAACTTCTGTTGGAACACTTCTGTGGGATCTTTATCTATAATATAATATATATCCTTATCACTTAATAGTCGCTCTGTTTCTTCTAAATAATCATCATAAAACATTACCACTGTAGCTCCCCCCTTATCTGCCTGCATGATATATATGTTTTTGTTTTCCCTTAGATTTTTTAGAGCTAACTATTCTGATTTTCTTAGATTATTGTATTTATCTTGTTTAATCCTACATAGCCTTTGAAAATCTTGCATAACTAAATTGTAAAAAGCCTCAATGTAAGGACCTTTACTCTGATAAGGAAAAAATACAGATTTGTGTCTGAATGGGGTATGTATATATACCTCAATGCTATCACTCGCCATGGCATCGTCCTATAATTGGGCTATAGATGTACAGTAATCTAAAACACTGTGATTATTATTAGAATCTTCTGTACCTTTTATGGCAAAGTGTCACTTCAGTGTTAGTGTTCTTGTAAATCTATTTAAATTAAAAAATAAATCAAATTCTTTTGGATGAGTCGTGGGTGCAAATTTGAGTCCTGATAATTCATTTTTATTAAATCGGTAATCTGTAAGATTAAATATACCTTCTTGAACTAACATATCCTAAGGATCTCCCAGTTCTAATATATTTCACCTGTCTCTTCTACCTGCTCTTTTTCCCTTCCGGCGTGGCAGTGATCTGATGATGAGCTTCTGCTTCTTTTTAACGGGTGTTTGTCCCCCACTGGTAATTCCCCCCAGAAAACGGTGCTTTAGTGAACTGGTTATGTGTACTACCATTCATCATTACTTGTGCATAACTGGTGCTGGGTTGTGATTCTAGTTCAGAATCTAATTGAATCAGTGATGTACTAGTTTCATGTGTGTCCATTTCTAGTAAAGTGTATTTATTTTGTGTCAGTACATTTATCACCTCTTTATGTTTGTTTTCTATGTCAGTTGCCTTTGGATTGATTTTATTGCTGTTTATTGGTTCTTTATTTTTGAACGTGGTGTTATCTGTAAGTAAGATTTATTTTGTATCTTATATTTGGTCCTTGGGTAGCGTTGGTTATGAATATTTCTATTCTCTTTTCTGTATCTATTGTTTCTATTGGCATAATCTGCCTGGTCCCTATTAAATTTCCCTTGTTTTCGTTCAAACAGATTATTTTCAAATTAAATAATTTTTGTGTTAGTATGTCCATCCATTTCCATAGACACTGCTGTATTGGAATAGGGCATTAATTCTTCTTTAATTTTATCAGTCTGATGACTAATTTCGGATAATTTATCTTCTCTGTATTTTGATAATATTTTTCATAATTTGAAATGAGCAATTGTCTAGACACTTGTACCACATAACCTGACATTCAAAATCTTGGAAACTGCATGGTTTATTAATCCTCAAACCACGCAGTATGATATTTGATTCTAAGTATTGTTGCAGTAACATGGTGTCCAGCCAATGGCTCATCTCTTCTTTTAATAAACTCTCCCAGGTATGGAAAGCCTTTTTAATATCAAATGTTCTCTCTTTCGCTGGTTCTTCACCTTGTTTATTTTTAAATACCATTTGTCTGCAGTAGGTATCCCTTATTTCTGCTCTATCTGAATATGATTGAAAAGCCATAGTAATAAACAGTAATTATATCGAACAAGTAAAAATTAAAAGTATAAGAAAATATTTAAAAATATATTTTCTGTGGTCGACCAATGTATACACCATCTGCCTTCACAGTTCCACTGAGCATACAAAAACTAGAACCAACAACAAATGGTGATCACGGCGCCCTGTGCCCACAGTGGTCACCTGATAGTAATGTTGATAACACGGTGATATGTGTTGCTACTATCTGCAGACTCTTCAATGGATAGAGTCTAATAATAGAAATTCCACAATTTCACTAAATGGAGAGAGCTACGAAACACTGTTAATACATTCACAATGATTTATTAGAAATATAAAACTAAATACATATTAGTACAAGATAAAAACTGTAGTATATCAAATATTAAGCACTATATTTTATATATAATATACTAGCAATGTGGGACGGCATTGCCCATCATGTTATGACCGTTGGGCATATGTGTGCAAAATGTACAGACACATACTGATACACACAGACATATGCAAAGCACAGGCAGACACATGTACACAGACACACATATGCATCAGTCAGGCACACACACATACATGTGACGAACATACACACACATGCAACAGACATGCAGAGACACATGCAACAGACATGCTCACACACACAGAGGGTGATAGACACGCATGCAACAGAAAAAGTGAGAGACACATGTAGACACATATATATCTATTACCTGTGGGGGGGTAGCACACACATCACAGCCCCTAACTCTCTCCATGTCCTCTTCTGCACTCTGTGGATCCAACAGCCCCTCCCCATTATGGGCAGCCCATTCACCAATGAGAACACAAATAACATCCAATGTCTCCTCTTAAAAAAAAAATACCCATATTCATTTGTGCTTTGTATTTGAGGGCTAATATTAATAACACCTATCTTATTTGAAAAGCAATAAGAGAAGTAGGACTGTCCTAGTTACCAATGATGTCCCTGTAGAGCAGATCTCATCCTAAAAGCCTTGATCTTGACAGAACCAAAATGAGGCTAGGAATACCTCTACACACACAATACACGCAATATATACACACACACACATA
This sequence comes from Rhinophrynus dorsalis, assembly GCA_037306005.1. NCBI lineage: Eukaryota > Metazoa > Chordata > Amphibia > Anura > Rhinophrynidae > Rhinophrynus > Rhinophrynus dorsalis. The sequence continues at coordinate 534,953,559 of CM074719.1, forward strand.
TGGACAACTACATACAACTTTTTTTTATTTGTATAAGTGGATGTAGAACATTTGATCCAGCTTCAATAAGGTATACATACATGTGGATTTTGTACCTGTAGTTGGTGATAGAGCAGCCCTTGGGTGAGTAAATTACTTATTTAGAGTCTAGTGGTATTGGTGTTGATCGCGGTTAGTATAACAACGGTTTGTGTTTTGAAATAATAACGGAGACTTGGGATCTGTTGGTGTTACTCTAGTAACAAAAGAGCAAGGGCTGTAATCATCAGGTGAAGGCACACCAGCTGAGCAAGTATGGTGTCCAGTGGCAGAGGATGCAGTTCTCTCAGTTGAGAGCAGAGGCGGGGTGGGAGTGGTGTCAACAGTGGTGGGTAATGAACGTGTGGCATGTTGGGAGGGGGCAGGGGTGCAACCAGGTCAGTGTGTAATGGAGATACATGGTGGTGTTCATTATTCAGATCTTGTTCCTTCTCCTCATGTAAGTCCTCTAGCGAGTGAGTGAGAAAGGGGTTGACACTGCTGCTGGTATGGCGTACAATAGTAGCGTAAGGATTGTGGCTGTTGTATTTCAATGGGTGGAGGTTGAGAATTTGGGCAGTTCTTTTATGAACCCATTCAATGGCAGAGGAGTAGGAATTATGTATCCCCATAGCCATTGAAGGATCAGTTTCCTTCACTGACATACTGTTTGGGTGAGGAAAGAGCCACATATTGACTCCTGTTCAGGTAAGTCGTGCAGCAACTTGCTGAGAAAGAGGTTGACAGTAGTGCTGGTGAGGCCCACAACAGGCTCGTAAGGGCAACAACAGAAGTCATTAACAGCCAAAGAGCCGTGTGGACCTGAACATGCTGTTGTAGTTCAAGCGCTGCAGGGTGAGTATTTTTCCAGTTCTTGTATGAAGCGTTTCAGTGGCAGAGAGTAACTGACGTTGGGCCTGGGAAGGACGAGGGTAGTTACTGGAGATATTGAGAGGCTGTGTGAAGGTGCTATAGCATGGTAATGTATAGAATCATACAGAAGCAGACACATATATTCCTCCAGCCTCGCACTGTGATTTCTTGAGGTACAGGGAAGAATAGACGAAAGAGGTAGCAGTGCAAAGGTGGCTGCAATGCGTTAATGTTTATGTTAGGTGAGATATGGTGGAGTGAGGAAAGTGGGGCATGTTTTTTTTGGTGGTGATTGAATTACAGTGGCCCATGGTATTTTTTGGGGTGATTGAATCATTTGTTATATAGGAACAAAACCACCCCTATCCAAGACTTGATTTATAATTTATCTTCTCATACATTATCCCCAGGGGAACATATTTTATTACAGAAAGGATTATCCTTTGTCCCCACAAACATGCAATCTAAATTTGATTGGCAGATTGACTCATACAAATTCAATCGCTCCTTGCGTCTGAAATAATTTTTTAAAAATGATACACCTTTGATTGAGTCTACGGCAACAGTCAAATGTAAGTCACTTTTCGATCCACCCACTTCGAATGCATCTATCAAGACATTTCAGAGAATGATTGAGAATGACATTAAAATTGCGCCTATTCGCAAGCAAAAATCTTATTCTAATTTGACTAAGATTGAACTTGAAGCTATTAAGACTCTGTCTAGTGACAGAAACATTGTAATTAGGTCTGCTGACAAAGGAGGTGCTATAGTCATTCTCAACTATTCTGATTATAAACAAGAGATCATGTTACAGCTTTCTGATACTAATACCTATCAGACACTTTCATCAGATCCAACTATAAAATTTAAACAAGAAATTGATGGATGGATCGATCTGGGTGAATCATCTGGATGGCTTAGTGAAAAGATGGCTTCTTTTCTTAAAACAGAACATCCAGTAAGACCTATTCTGTATACCCTACCAAAAATTCACAAATCCCTTGTCAATCCTCCAGGAAGGCCAATAATCTCAGCAATTGGGTCTCTATTACATCCTTTAGGTCAATATATAAATTCCTTTTTGCAACCTTGCGTTAAAGCTTTACCATTCTACTTGAAAGATACCACTACTTTTCTTAACAAATTAAACAGTCTTGAGCTAGAGACTAGACATTTGATATTGGGTACTATGGATGTGAGATCTTTATACACTGTCATTCCACATTCAGATGGAATTGTGGCAGTGCGTAATCTCATAACCAATAATTCCCTTTACCAGGGCCCACCTGTGAATTTTCTTTTAACATTACTTGAACTATGTCTCTCTAAGAACTTTTTCAAATTTGAAGATCAGTTCTATTTACAAAAGACTGGGACAGAGATGGGAGCGTGTATGGCCCCATCATATGCAAATATCTACATGCACCAATACGAAAAAGATTTCTTACAGACGCATAGATTATTCCAAAAACACACCGCCATGTATACTAGATACATTGAAGATATGTTTATTTTGTGGAAAGGTACAACTTCAGAATTGGAGACATTGGTTGAGGATTTAAACTTTCAACATAGACACATCTTTCTGACTCTTAACTATAGTCAGACACAGATTCCATTCTTAGACGTGTTGGTACAGCTTAGTGAAGGGAGATTAGAGACCACTCTGTATAAAAAACCCACAGATAGAAACAATCTCCTCCACGCCAACAGCCATCACCCTCCACATCTGAAAGATTCATTACCAAAATCACAGATGCTCAGACTAAGAAGAATTATTAGTCAGGAAGACACACTTTGTTGTGAACTCAATATCATGGGCGACAGATTTATGGAAAGAGGATATACAAAATCTCTTATTGATGATTGTAAAAGGCATACTTTGAATATTAACCGCACTGAGAGTCTGATTAAACAATCCAAGTCGAGATCAGAAAGAATGAGATTTCATACTACGTATAGTACATCAAGCAATGTATTGAGGGACAGCATACAGAGACATTGGCCGTTAATAACTACAGATGCTCAACTTGGTTGCATACCAAAAGAAAAAACAATGTTTTGCTATAAGAGAGGAAAAAACCTCAAAGATCTTTTGGTAAAGACAGACCCTACACAGTGTTATGTGAAAACCAAAATGGTACTTAAACATGGTTGTTTCAAATGTATTTCATGTGTAACCTGCAACTACATGATGACTGGATCTTCCTTTAAACATCCACATAGGGGACATAAGATCCCTATTAAACATCATCTTAACTGTTCAAGTCAATATGTAATTTACATCATTTTATGTCCATGTGGTCTTTTGTATGTGGGTAAAACCACCACCACTTTCAAAGAACGGATGGGCAATCATCGTGCCGCTATTAAGGCTGCAATAGAAGCTACCAAGAATCCGTCTAAACAACAATTATCAAAAATTAAAGACCAACCGGTGGCTTTACATTTTGCACAAGCAAAACATTCTCTTCCTACCTTGAGATACATGGCGATAGACTGCATACCACCACTGCCCAGAGGTGGAGACAGAGCCGAACTACTTCTGCAAAGAGAGGCCAAATGGATATACTATTTGGACACAGTGACCCCTAGAGGATTAAATGATAGACTCTTGCTACATTGTTTTTTATGATTTAGAAATTGAAAAGATCTACTTAGTTAGGGACAGATCAGGGTGCTATATTTTGTCTAATTTTCTCAATTGTTTATTAGATACTAGATCACTTTTGTATTTACGCAAGTGTTTTCTTGCACTTGTCTGCCTCATTATGTCATATCGAGTATGTTTCTACTGTTTTGATGCACATCATTTCTTCTATTACTTCTGGCTATTATTGTCCGATGGCAGTCATTATATATAGAAAAGTTGTTTATTTTTTAAACTTTAAGATAACAGGCCTTCACCATTTTTTCCTTCATGAGGATGTCTTTATTGCTGTGCGATGTATTGAACCACTGGAAATCTCTTGAATATTCGTGTTCTTCTATTTATTTGTATCACACATTTGCTACTATGTAGATTGATACTGTGTAAACCAATACACATTCAATCCTGTTACATTTGGACCTCTGAATGAGCTTTTAAATAGTTCATTCAGGTGCTTCATTGGAGTACATTGTAGCATTTAACCATCCTTTCATTACGTCCACTAAAGACCCTGTGATAGGTCTCCGGGATGTCTACTAAATGTAGCACCCGCAGAGCCAGGGGTTTTATTATGCCATGATACAAGGAGTCACAATATGAATTCTGACCCTATACTAGGTCTCCGTCGAGTCTGTTTTGAAGAACAGCTGATGTAGAGCCAGGGGTTATGACTCTTTGGATGTCACTAGAATTGGGAATACATTCGGATGGACAATGAAGAGCTCTTTAAAAGGAGGTACACAAATGAACGGGGCAGATATATGCCTTGAGGATAACTCTATCGGGAGACGGATTTCTTTTTCCTCTAATGAGAATGGACAACACAGAGAACGGAGTATGTATGTAACATCGTTATGTGCATTATAGACATGTATGGTGTTTTGTTGCTTGATACATTTGAGTTTTGATACACTGAACTCTATCTCTTTAATATTTGTACTGAGACTGCCATCGGACAAGTAAGCGGTTGCAGAATTCCTGTCATTAATGCAATGCACGATATTTCTGGTGTTTATGGTATTTTGGTGTTTAATCCGAATGGCATACCGAGGGTTAAACATAGCCACGGTTGCCACTCTGATAGGGTTAGAGTTCATTGCTGACGTCTCGGTTGACCTTTGAGGTCGATTTTCGCGCCTTGCATTTGACTCTTTGCACTCTATAAATGGCGATTTTTGTTGTGTGTTAATTGTCTTGAGGAAGGCCCCTGTGAGGGCCGAAACGTTGATGAGATGATTCATTAAAAGTATTATTCTTGAAAAGTATTAAGTCCCTGGAGTGCTCCTTCCAAGTTAGTCTTTGGACTACAGATTGTGTGTTTTATATATATATATATATATATATATATATATATATATATATATATATATATATATATATATATCTTCGTAGAAATGTCTGTAGAAAATGTTTCTTGAATGTTGGGCTAAAAGAAAAAAATGTTTAATGTTTCAGCCAATTATTGCATTTCCTACTGCATTCATTAACTCCTTATCTTACAAAAAAATAACATTTTGTATGGGTTTACATACTGTAGGGGCTGCTAGAAATACAAAACTACATCAACCACAATTTCTCACTTTTCTTATATTTTTTTCAAACCTGAACTGAGTGGACTAAAATTGTTGTAACACCTATAGAAATGAAAAAAGTGCAGAATTTTGGAAAAAAGATAACTCACTTCATTAAGTGAGGGATCAGTGGCTTTTCTCCTCCTAACATGGTGTGCACAATTGTTTCCAGAAGGTAACGATAAAGGAAAAATTAGGTATTATTTACATTTCTACCACTTAACATGTACAGAAATTTAAGAAAACTATGGAATTTGCCAATGCATTCATTAGGTAATGCTCTTCTGAGAAAAATGCTACTCTTTTGATTTAAAGTTTACAAACCATACTGGGTGCCAGAAGCATAAAACTGCACTATTTAATTGGCTGCCAGTGCCTACACCAAAATGTTCATAACTATTGGAGATATTTGAAGGAAAGCTATACATGGCATACCATTTTGAAAAGTAATTCACCTCCATGAAATGAGGGGTTGTTTGCCTTTCTACCCCTAGCCTGGTGTGCACAAATATTTCCATAATTTGGCACTATTGGAAAGAAATCTGTATATATTCACTACAAAGATACTAAAATCTATGAAAACCATGGTATTTCCTTCTGTATTCACTATCTGCTACCAGCCAGTAAAAAATGGTACCCACTCTGTATGGGTTGGCATACTGTATACCAGGAGCACTAATCCTCTTTACGTAGTACATCACCCTCAATTTGTGCATAGGCTGCTCCTGGTTTCAGAAGAATGGCATGCTCAGAAATAGCCACACCCTCTCATGCTGCCCAGCCCTTGGCATACTTGGTACAAAATGTCATTCTACATATGCAGGCAGCTTTGTACATAGAGAGTAACTGATGTTGGGCCTGGGAAGGACAAAGTATTTGCTTATTGCCTATAATTTCCTTTATACACAGATGAAGCCTCTGTGTTGCGTTTGTATACATCCTCAAGTTTTTATGCCATTTTTAATAAATAAGTACAGATTATGCTTGAACTGCAGTAAAGTGAGAAAAATAATGTTCTTTGTCAATTGGATGTTATGTCCCTGGAAGTGGACATGACAGTTTCTAGCAGCTTTTTTCCCAATGAAGAAGGCAGAGTGCATGAGCCTACTTAAATGTAGTTTACCTGATATATGGTAACAAGCTTTTTTGTACAAGAGTAATAGTTACTAATTGCAGTGCATTAATTGCCTTAGCTCTATAAACGAATGTAACTAAATGGTGTTTGAATAGGGCAGTCTACACATGCATTAAGAAAAGCTAATTTAGGATTATATTTAATGATTCTCTTATAAAAATAAATCGTTTTTACATATACTAGCTATAAGTATGTGATATTTATTTGTATAGCAACCAATTTCATATTTAGATATTAGTGTTCCTTTAAAGCCCAGGGGTGTATTTCTAATAAAGAATATGCTCTGTATATGTAAGGAAGACTATGGGAATGTGATGTATTATTGAGATCCATTCAATATTTCACTGAATCTTGAAACAAGTGGCAAATCTACACTCATCAGGACTAGGAAAAAAAGACAGGTATGTGATGTTATGGGTTTGGTAATAGCCAGTGTGCTTAGTAATGAATGTCAATGCATTTTGTACTTTCACAATCATGCGTCACATTTAAAATTCAAAAACAGATGTCTGAAGAATCTGGGAAAATTATACTTGATTAGTTTTAACTATTCTATAGCTCTCAGGAGATTTAAAATATTTGCCAGCTCTGTTGCCAATGAAGAGGTTATGCTATCACTGGCATTGGTCTGCTACTGTAAAATTAAAGTTTTCCATGTTTGGCGGTAGAATTTTATACAAGGTACAAATCTTCAATAACTTTATTTAGTAGACTTCTGCACATTATGGTTACTGTTTGGCTGACATGAAAAAGATTTAGGTAATTTCATGTTTCAATTATTATAAGAAATAATGAAAGTGGAGTTGTCAGTTTTTTATCAAATAGGTAATTTTGAAAGTACTTTCAAAATAACCTATATTTAGGTTAGCCAGTTTTTATTTCAAACATATGCTTTTTACATTTAATTATTTGTTAGTTTATGCAAATTAGATAGTACTGGCTGGCAGGGAGTAACAGATGGAATGGGAAGCAGTATCTGGCTGGACCAGACTAGCAGGACAACAGGACCTCCAACTCTGCTCACTACACATGGTAATCATATGCTGGCTCATGCTTGCTCCTACTTCTGTTAGAAAAAGCAAACTGCTACCAACTGTCCTGTCTGCCTTCATGGATATTACATACAGGACTGATTGAAGATGTTACCTATTAAATCAAGGCGTTAGAGCTAAAAGCTTAGCTGTGATTCGAATTCTCTGGCCAGATTAAGAAAAGTGGGGAATTATTATTGAGGTGTTAGTTTAACTAATATGCATCCCTCCCCCCTAAAATACCAAAACACTGAATAGTAGAAAGAAATAGTAAATCTGAGCAACGCAATTGTGACATTTCTATGGCATTATATTAATTTATGCTTTTATCATTATTATTTTGCCCTTCTTGAAACAATAGACATTTTCCAATGTTTTCAGTTATTTTCTGAAATCTCATCACCTTTGGTCTAGACATATAATGATAAACAGAGAATTCAGGTATGCATTACTGCAACACATATGTAGATTTAACCACCTGCCAGTAGAAGTTATACTACTTAGGATTACCAGTGCATTGTAACATAATCAAATGGAAGTAGAAAGGTATACCAAACAAAAGGGCATGTATGTAACAAGTGAAAATCATCTTTCAGCACACAGCAACATTTCTAGGCACTATGCAGGACTGTTATTATTATTATTTTTCTTGCAACTTTATTCCTGTGCGCAATGCTATTTGTGTGCAGAAACTGCTGCTTATGTAGTCCACCATGGGGTGGGCAAAGTGTGATAGTGTGGGCATGTCTGCATGTGCTCTTCTTCTGCTCCCAGTCACAGGTTATGTATGAACTGGGAGAAGAGTAACAAGGCATGAAACTTGCCTTTTTTTATACCTGATCCAGGTGCATCATAAACAGATTGTGCATTAGATGGTCTGAGCCACAGGTGTTGTGCACCTATATGTACTACTGTGATATATATGTCTTATACATGCACATAAATGCTGGAGATCATTTTGCATGCTGCAATATAGACCCATAGTATTTGCTACACCCATGTTTTGAACATGCCCTCTATTGTGCTACTTCACATAAACTGATTTTCCAGACTGCAACACAACATAAAGATTAGCAGAGGCACAATATTTAAATAATAAATAATACTGAACAATAACTCCCACTTACTTTAAAATGCCCAGACAATACAACAGCCCCTATAATTTTTGTCCTTGTGTCTTTGTTCCAGAGACATCATCTTGAAGCAGTCCTGGATGTCACATACAAAGAGTAGGACATGACAGCTACTGTCAGGACAGCAGGACACAGACACTGCCCACTGCATATTGATATACCTCTATTTAGTCTAACCCAGAAGTGGTGCAATCACTCCTCAAGGAACCTATAAAATGTTAAAATGTATAGATACTACTTCATAAATATGCATATGACAAGTAGGACTTCTTGTTCGATATGGAATCAACTTAGAAACTAATGAAGAAATGAACTGGTGTAAATCGTATAGTAAGTGACTTTGCACACTTACCCTGCAAATTTGGTCAGTACTCTGAGTCTCAGAATGAAATATGGTGGGTTCTTAGGTATGAGTATTCCAAGAATGTCCTTACATGTAACACAACTGCGCCCTTTGGGCAATATTTTCAAAGGAAAAGCTTAGTAATTATGGTGCAAACCTAGTGCTCCCTAAGGCAGAAAATACAAATTCTGATTGATTTAACTCTTGAATCTTAGAGAGGTCTCCATTTAAACAAACAACTTACACCTATGAAATTGAAAACTGACTCCTGTGACTCTTTTCACTGTCCACAGGTAGCTACAGAATCAAATGTGCACTGTCTGACACCTCAGCCTTGTTCTACTAACCTCTAGTAGTTTCAGAATCACACATACCCCATCTGACATCCCTGCCTTGTTTCACAGTCCACTGGTAGTCACAGAACCACTTATACACTGTTTGGAACCCAGCCTTGTTCCACAGTCCACTGTTAGTCACAGAACCTCACATTATCACATGCACTGTTTGGGACCCCAGCCTTGTTCAACTGTCCACTGGTAGTCATAGAGCTACACGTGCAGTTTAGCACCACAGCCGTATTCCACTATCCCTTTATTAGTCACATAACCCCACATACACTGTCTGGCACCTCAGCCTAGTTCCACTGTCCCACTGGTAGTCACAGAACCACACATATGCTGTTTAGTGCCCCATCCTTGTTCCAATGTCCTCTGGGAGTCACAGAACCACACATACACTGTCTGACAGCCCACTCTTGTTCTACTGTCTGCTGGTTGTCACAGAACTCCACATGCACTGCCTGGCACCCCAGCCATGTTCCACCGTTCATCTGGTAGTCACAGACCCCACATACAATTTCTGACATCCTAGCCTTGCTCCACAGTTCGCTGGTAGTCACAGAACCAGAAATGCACCGTCTGGCACTCCTGCCTTGTTTCACTGTCCTTTTGGTAATCATGGAAGCACACAAACCATGTCTGGCACCCCAGCATTATTCCATTGTTCCACTAGAAGCCACAGAACACAACATGTATTGTCTTACACCTCAGCATTTTTTCACTGATAGTCAAATAACCAAACATACACTGTCTGGCACTTTTTATTTATTCATTGAACATTGAGGTTTCAGGGACTTCAGTCTGACAACAAACTATTAGACAGCAATATATATGGAAAAGAGAGATTTTACCACTTCTAATACTACACTCTAATATGTATGCATGTTCCTTTCCCTACCAATATGATGCAGCAAACAGCTGTGGAGAAAATAAATAATGCATTGTTGGATAGTGCTGAATAATTTATAGCATGGCTTGCTGTAGAGATGCACGATCACCAGCTACATGTTCTTATAAGGGTTATATGGGAAGCTTACTAGTATAGGATATCAGTCAATGGGCTCTATTGGCCTTATGTTCAAAAGAAAAGTGGAGGAATTCTTTAGAACGCAAGTAGGAAAAGCATGAAATGAGAGCACAGCGCCTACCATATGGTCATGCTTAAATAACGCAAACACCCTTGGACATAAAGCAGAACTCTTCCAGTACAGAGAATGCAAAAAAGAAAAACACACAAAGGTCGCCAATAGTGCCTTATCATTAGCTAGTTTGGTAAGCTTACCAAACTAGCTAATGATAAGGCACTATTGGCGCCCTTTGTGTGTTTTTTCTTTTTTGCATTCTATGTTTTAACCCTTCGTGTGGAGGAGATATTCAGAAGGGCAGCAGATAGAAAAGAAGCCTTAGAAGCCTTAGAAGGGACGGCTATTAGATCCCTGAGCTTATAAGTCGGACTACACATATGTGGGAGTCTGACATTCACTTTTGGGAGTACGTTTATATTGGTGGTGGTGTGGTGATACATTGTATCGGCAATATTACACGAGGATGCGCCTCTTTTTTTTTGTTTTGTTTATTTGCATCTTCCAGTACAGATCATCTAGGTACATAACTCAAAGAATAAGATGGTTTGCTGCCGAATTCCTTCACTTTTCATTTAAACAAAGGGCCCATATATGAGCCATATGTTTAAAAGCAAAATGGTTTAATTTTGGGGCAAAGTAACTGTACTCTAGGGGACAAATGAAACTCCACTTAGATTTAAATTAAGCTTTTATCTCCTTGAATGCTAGAGATAATTCGACACTGGAGACCTCTCTAGCATTCAAGTTGTTAAAAAGTTCCATTCAAAGGAGCAGTAAACTTTTTTATGAAATCCTTTATATTATGGGTTGTTTCCTGCTGATTAAATCAAGGGCAAGTTCACCACTGTCAGTATCATTACTTCCTGAAAGTTCAGAGTGATACAACAGTTTCTATCACATTCTAAGGAGAACTGTTTGTCAATGACTCACCTTTCCAATAGAAATGCAACAGAATAACTAATTGAAATGTGTCCACTAGGGGACACTGCTAATGTAAAAACCAAATTAAAAAAAAAAACTGTGAAACCCTTTCAGGGCCAGAGGCTTGGGGAATTTTTTTGTATCCTGCTGGATGATAGGTATGATTTCCATTGGTAATTTTCTAGTTATATATGGAAAACTATATTTCTCAATCATCAGTGAGGGATGCAGGGACCATGGGGTTAAGCAGCGTGCCTATAGGAGCCAGGGCACTCTAAGAAAAACTCCTCCCACTCCCTAGTTGCTAACCCCTTCCCCTGCAGGTCAACTGTCAGTTTTTAAAGAGTGTCCCCTGAAGGTCCAGGATTTTTCCTTCTCCAGGGAAGGATTTTATTCACTTTGATTTATCAATTTTATTATTTTATTTACTTAGTAAGCTACTGGGGGCCTCACGTTTTGGTGGGAGTCCCCATGCATTAACTCCTCTAATACTAGTTCCATTCTGATTGTATATTATGGAGACCCAAGCTCAGCTGTTGGCTGAGAGAGAGGAAGCTTGATACCAGGACATTACAAGCAACGGACAGCAGACACCAGCATTACATTTGTGGACAACTACAAATCAGGTCATAATTTCCATGTAGCGTTCCCTTCCATATACTATGGGAGGAGATCTACGTGGTATTTTCCTCATTGTCTATACTCTAGTTCCGATGGAACAGGGCATCTTAGGACACACTGTCACAACTTAATCATTTCTTATATTAGTCCCTTTGGAACAATTTCCATAAAATGTAATGTTTTCACATAAAATTCACTACACTATGGCAGAGCGCATTAATTGTGGTACTAAAGTTTCAAACAATACATGATGTGTAAAATGTTTAGACACTGAGGGCTCAATTTAAAGAGGTCTGACTCTCCCCCCTAAAAAATCAGCCGATGACATTTTTTCAAGCATGGTAAGCGATTCAGTTACCTGTGCTATGAAAATATGCCGTCCAAAAAAAAACCCCTGCCAGCTGCTAAAGTTAGATGTGTTTTAGCCCATTACAAATAAAAAAATGCCACAAGATGCAATTCAATTAACTGCATTAGCCCTTAAGATCCTATAAGGCAGTCACTTTATCGCAGGAAGTTTAAGACCTATTTTTAATTTTTTTTTTTTACTAGAGTCCCTTATCGGTTCTTTAAACAGCCAATGCAGCAATCGAAATGAAAAAAGAGACCCCCCCAAACCCCATATCAATACATAAAAAGTGCACGTAAAATGTGTCCAAAGTAGAATTAACCCTATGAGTGCCATTGGCATATAATTAACCCGACTACGAATCAACAGACCATAAAAAGTAACACAATTAATTCTGATGTCCATAGGAGTCTTCAGTACCCTGGTCAGCTACTGTCCACCTTCTTTCTTCTTATTCTCTCTTCTTTCTGCCTCTGTTCCTTCTGTCTTTCATCTTCATGTCTAAAAAAAATTGAGATATAAATATATCTTGCATAAAAAAGGCTGCATATCTGTGTATAGTTTAAATCCTTGAGTGCCAGAGGGGTACCAAAGTTTTGTTCAAGAGCAAGGGTTCTACAGGCAACAGCAGTGGATGCTCTAACAATTCCATGGAATTACAGACTAGTGTATATATTCCCTCCACTAGCTATGATTCCCAGAATCCTCTGCAAAATAAAAGAAGAGAAAATATACACTATTGTCATAGCTCCGTTCTGGAAAAGGAAATCTTGGTTTCAGCTGTGATATTGGGAAAGTGGGTGGCATTCTTGCATTCTCTGCCTGCTTCTTCCGCTCCTGGAACTCCTCCACATATCTTGATTGCCCTGTCAGGGCCTCCTGACAGCACATTACCATATATTTAATGCACATGCGCATTGAATCTATGGTAGTGCCCTGTCAGGACCTCCTGACAGGGCAACCAAGTTACACAGAGGAGTTCCAGGAGCGGAAGAAACAGGCAGTGTATGCAAGAATGCCGCCCACTTTCCCAACATCACGGCTGACTCCAGAGGGGGGATCCTGGTTATTAAGGTGGGCTCTAAGATTCTTTAAATAAATAACAAAGCATAGAGGAAGTTGGCAGTGAGTGCAAGAATGCCGCCAGCTGCCTCCAGATGGGGGGTCCTGGATTTCAGGGGGGCTGATTACAGAAAGGGGGGCACTGAGGTTGGAGATGGGAAGGGGAAGGGTGTTTGAGGGAGACTGTTTTATTTTTTGGACGGAGGGACAGGGGGTGCGTATTATACACAGGAACTCATTATTTTACCAAAAATCTTGGGTATAATTTACACCTACGTATTCTACACAGGTGCGTACTATACCCAAGATTTCACGGTATTAACATTTTGATCTACCTGAATAGCAACATTTTAATCAGGGAAACAGTGCCTTTCCATAATCTATTTTATACTTTATTATTTAACCCTCATAAGCATGCAAAGGGTTACAGCACATACAACATTACTGATTCCCTTACGTAGTAGTGAAAATTCCATAACAACTGCAGAACCTGCAAGTTCAGGACATTCATTTGGTTGCACTTTTAGTCTCGTTTGATGCTCATCCAGATGTTCTCACAGCATTGTTTCAGCAGGAAAATGAGGCTTATTCAGGAGTGCTATTTCTGGTGTGCTTGACAATGTAACGTTGGAGCTGGAAAATCTCCCAAATTTAAACAAATTGCATTGGAATTCAGGCCTATGGACGTTGATTTACTAAGAAGATCTGCAGTAATTCTGGAGCAATTCAACTGCACCATTAGGGATAAATTTAAAAAAAACTCACTTAAATGGGGCTTTTAACCCCTTGATTCTTTTACCTTATGCAGTTTATGACAATTAAATGTATGCTTTTACCCTGTAATTTAGTTTCTGATTACACCATAATGGGTGACATCAGCTCAGACATGTTATGTTGGTTATTTCACCTGTGAAGTAACAAGCTGGAATTCCTCAGGAATGCAGTAAAGTTGCAGTGAGGAAGAACTGCACTGTGGCTGCCTGTAAACCATTCACAAAGGGCCAGATTTAAAGGTTTGCTCTTATACATGAGATAAGCGTACCTATTATCCACTGTCTATCTCCTTCTATCCTCATTCTGTATTCTCTTCTTTCTTGTATCTTCCTTCTTCTCTTCATCCTTTTTCTTATTGCTGTAAAAAACATAATACTATTAATATAAGTTTGCAGAAATATCAGGGACATCAATACATCCTTTAACCTCTTGAGTGCTGCAATGCATTGCGGACCTATCTGGAGCTCAAAGGGTTAAACAATGAATTAGTGCCCGGTTCCATAGGCATATGTCACCATTATTTTAGGTCCAAATAAGTCATTATAGTCAGAGTCAACCCGTTATAGTAAGTCTACAACGCCCTCTGGAACTCAAGGGGTTAAAGGGTGTATTAATGTCTGAGATATTTCTGCAATCATATTAATACTATTATGTTTTTTTACAGCAAGAAGAAAGATGGATGAAGAGAAGATACAAGAAAGAAGAGAAGAAAGAAGGACAGAAGATGACCAGCATGCTGAGGACTCTGCTGGACATCAGGATTAATGGTAAGTAATACTTGTAATGGGATGTTGCTTTGTTACTTAGGGACAGATTTTAAGGTTTGCATTAAAATATCCGGTAGGGCCAAAGTGAATACCGGCAGACATAACAAAATGTCTAACCCAGTATTTAAAGGGCCTACCAGCTAAAAGCACAACGGACGTTAGCCCACAGAAATGGTCTTGTGGCTAAACGTCCTTTTGTGTGTTCCCAAAACGCCACTAAATAGCAGCGACATTGAGAACTTAACAGTAAAAAGTTACCTATCATGTCTGACATACTGCCAAGCACCGATCATTAACTCATATGTGTTACACTTACCTGTCATACACTGTCTGTCTCCTTCTGACTCCATTCTGTATTCTCTTCTTTCTTCTCTTCATCCTTCTCTTCTTCCTTCTCTTCAGTCTTCTTATTGTAAAAGAAAAGAAAGGTATAAGTATAATGCAGAAATATCTGTAACACTAATACATAGTTTAACCCCTTGAGTGCCACAGCAATGTGTTGCGGATCTCTCTGGGACTCAAAAGGGTTAGAACATGTATTAGTGTGCCGTTTGTAAATATACCTCCATTTAATCACATATGCCCAACTTGTTAAAAATGCCATAATTAAAATTCCATAAATAAATACATAGATTAATGCTTTCATGTCTCCATAAATGCCATATTTTAAATGCAATAAATAAATACTTAGCTTAAAGTTTTCGTGCCTCTGCCGCTGCGTGTGGCTGTGGAAGCGGTTACGGCAGAGACAGTGATGAGTGGCAAAGTCCCAGTCCTATCCTGCATCGGCCAATGCCCGTTACACAGTGAGGGAATTGTTACTGAGACTGCCTTTATATATGGGCAGTCTCAGTTCCAATTCTCTCACAGCCATTGATTGGGAAGTGCTTACTCACATCCCATACAATCAGTTTAAAGAAAGGCCATTCTACTCTGATTGGCTGGAATGTGCGTAAGCAGTCTCAGTTCCAATTTCCTCAGGGTGTAACGGGCATCGGCCCATGTAGGATAGGACTGTGACTGTGCCACTCATCACTGTCATCGCCACCTCCACAGCCACACACAGCGGCAGAGACATGAAAACTTTAAGCTACGTATTTATTTATTGCATTTTAATTATGGCATTTATAGAGACATGAAAATGTTAAGCTACGTATTTATTTATGGCATTTTAATTATGGCATTTTTAAACAAGTTGGGCATATGTGATTAAATGGAGGCATATTTACAAATGGCACAATAATACATGTTTTAACCATTTTGAGTCCCAGAGAGGTACTCAACGCATTGCTTTGCAATGCGTTGCATACCACTCTGGCACTCAAGGGGTTAAACTATGTATCAGTGTTACGGATACTTCTGCATTGTACTTATACCTTTCTTTTATTTTAAAGCAAGAAGGCTGAAGAGAAGGAAGAAGAGAAGGAAGAAGAGAAGGCTGAAGAGAAGAAAGAAGAGAAGGAAGAAGATAAGGCTGAAGAGAAGAAAGAAGGATGACCAGGGTGCTGAGGACTCACCTTGACATCAGGATAAATGTTAAGTGTTACTTGTAATGCGATGTTCCTTTACTTAGTTAGGTTATCCCTATGAATGCTGGTGGGTTAATTATACCCCAATGGCACTCAAAGGGTTAATTCTACTAACTCTGTACACTTTTTAGGCACTTTGAATGTATTGATATGAGGCTTAGGGCCTCATATCAATACATCCACTGGGAGTTTTTTTTATAACCTTTTAAAAGCTGCATTGGCTGACTAAAGATCCGATAAGGGACTTTAGTCATTTTATTTGATAAAGTGAGTCCCTTACTGGATTTTAATAGCTAATTCAGTCCTTTAAATGGCAACTTGTAGCATTTTTTTGTTTTTTTCAATGGGCCAAAACATGTTAATATAGCTGCCGATAGGGGTTTTTAAGCTTACAATGCTTGAAAAAAGCCAAAATAGACAGCTGTGTTGAGTAAAAGGTGAAACAATGGTCCAATAATAACATGGAAATAAATACAGATGTAGGTATATCAAAAGCTGTATGCTTCACTCACCGCACCAAAAATTCCAAGATGTAACAAACACCCCTCTTCTATGAAAACTCTTCCAAATGTCAGTAGCACAAACCAAGAATTCCACACTCGTTAACTCCAATTGGTATTTAGAAAGCTTTATTGAAGGATTAAGGACCAGTGAGATCCGAAACACGTAAGGAAGTTTCTTTGGGGTGAATTCTCTGTTTGTCGTGTGTGTTCTGATGATTTGAATCCTTCAATAAAACTTCATATAATTTTTTTATATACCTATTGGAGTTAACAAGTGTAGAATTCTTGGTTTGTGCTAATGAAATTAGCAATGCCTCAAGTGATCACTCTGGCCCCCTGCTAAAACAAGCGTACTACAACATGTATTACCCAAAATACTACCCCTGAATCCCCCATGAAATACAATGGAAGACTGAGATTCAAACAGTAACCTCTCTAAATGCTCCAGGTTTAGAGTCAAATTTAACAAACTGTGCGAGGATGTCATTGGATATACTTATGCTTTCAATGTATATCAGGGTAAGGACTGCCACCTGGTCCGCCTGCTTGCCCAGACATTGTTGGAACCAGAGTAAAGCTAAATAGGGACCTCATGAACCCCTTACTAAATAAAAGGTACCATTCAAGTATTGAAAAGTTTTACACCAGCCTCCTTTTATTTAAGTTACTTTTTTTTTTTGGACACATTGATCTGTGGCACAGTAGAAAAAACCTGGAAACTGTAAAGATTTTCTGAAAAAAATTTTAGCCACCCAGCTAAAATGGGGGGAGTCCTTAGCTTTTCACCTTTGGAGAGGTTAGCAATTAACGTTAAAGATAAGATAAGCACCATTCATGATAACAGTGATGTACCAATCTCAGTCCATAGCCCTCAGTGAGCAAGATGCTGGGGGTGCAGGCTAGAGAGCGGTGCTGAGGCATTTTTAGGTTCTGACACCGTTAACTAAGCTATGATCCTCCTATGTCAAATTTTGAAAAACTACAACTTGAAAACATTGGTGTTCATCTTTTAATATTTACCTTATGAGTGTGAAAAACATATAAAAATCCTAGGCATATGGGGTACACTCATATTCAGGACAAGTAAATTAACATATTTGGGGGTATTTTTATCAGATGTACTAATTGTGTACAAATGATACAAGAATACCCATGAAAATGTTGTGTTTTTTTAAATTTGTTTCCACTTTTTTATATTTAAAACAAACTAAGTTATGAGTTAAACATATAAATAAAGTATCAAAAGAAAGTCCTACTTGTCCTTAAAAAAACAGTATGTAAATTATGTGTGTGTACTACATGAATTAGAGGGAAATATTTGATTGAACAATGACGTATTAAAAAGTCCTTGCTCTGTGTAAAAAAGCCCTGCTCACTAAGGGTTAAAAATGGGCACTCTGCAGCAGGCTGGCTAATACCTCAATATATAGACTTGTAAACTTTTTAGGAAGTTCAGCACCAAGATCATTAGACAAGTTTTAGAAAAGACATTACAACACACCTCTAGGCCTTTTATTAAGTACTGCAGAAGGACATATTCATTTAACAGCTAAACAAGGATGACCTTTATATGTTGACTGCAGTGGGGATCAAAACAGTATTACTTTATTGGTTATCAGAGGAAGAACCACATGAACAACATTAGCACAACAAAATACTAGAAATTGCTAATGTAGAAAGACTAACCAATTAACATAAGACCAAATATCTTACATTTTTGTCAGATCTGGGACCCATTTATTAAAGCTCATCCAGAACCAAAAACAGAAGTTTATGAAGCAATGCATTGGAGAAATCTCCAGCATTCACAGGGTTAAATTCCCATTTTGCATCAATGTAATTTCTCATTTCTCCCCTATGATGCAGTTGGTTTACTCCAAAATGATTCCTCTTTAGCATGCAATAGATGATGCAGGTTCTATGCTGCACCCCCATTATGTACATTTCCCTCAATATTTCTCTTGGGATAGAACTCATTTCGGTAAACAAAATGAAAATGTTAAAATAAAGAAAAACAAATACACCTAAAACATGTAAAATAAAATAAAAATTAACAAATACAGTTTTTTTGCTTAGTACCAACAGAATTTGTTTTCAATAGCATCTGCCTAAGCATAACATAAAGTCAATGTAATATAAATCTACATAAATGTCTGCATAATGGCCAGTGAAAACAGTATAGATTATCAAAGCATGCTTGGCTTTACAGTGTTTTTAATATACAAAACTGCAAGTCGAGCATTTCTATCATGAACAGTAATTAGATATTATTGTGTTGAAAACAATAACAAACAATTATAGTTAAGAAGGCTAAGCTGGAAGAAACTAAATTATATGTGCACAGGCTCCCCTTAATTAATTAATTGGTACTTTTGTAACAGATTATGCATACATATGGTTGTTAATGTACATCCTCTCTAAGGGCTTTTTCACATGGGCAGTAGGACTGTAGCAAACCCCAGCTACGGCTTAGTCACCCTTGTAAACTCACCTTTCTCCTGTGTTCCATCACAGATCTGTATGCAGGAAGGATGTGTCTAACAAACTGTCCATGTGTGAGTCGCCAAATATTATTGGTTGTGGCCTTCATATGTTGGCTTATCAGTGGTGGTTACAAGGAGCATAGCAACCTCTGTATTTCTTGTGTGAATGGTCTGTCAGTGGCCCCATAATCTGCAGTGGAGACTTTCCTTGCTGCATCTTTACCGTGTTTTTGTGTCACTGCAGTAAAGATTCTGGGCTCTATTCAATTGAGGTTGGTAAAATAGCTAGTAGGGCAGAAAAGCAAACATTTGGTAATAATAAATGATTTACGTTGAATTTAATACATAGCCTATCAGAATGGCTAATGGGCGTAGGCTAAACCAATCCACGTAACTCAAAAACCTGAGTCTTTTCACATCACTGTGCATCCCAGTCAGGTGATAATAACGTATAATAAGTCTCATGACACAGAAAAAAATAATGGTCAACATTATCTAGGCATCCTGATTATTGTCAAGACAAGTTTAAACTCACAACCTGTCATGGTTACCAGATAACTCAGGAGTCAGTACATATAAGTAAAACCACCTTTATTCAAGGCACAGAATAAGGTAAGACAACAAACAATGGGAACTGGCAGTAGGTCAACAGATAAGCTAGCACTACTATCAGGAATAGTAGGCCGCCTAGGATAGACCTCACTGCTAGAGACTAGGCCGAAGCCACTGGTAGTCTCTGCCGGAACTCGGACTAGAACAGTAACCGGATAAGCCACTGATAGTCTTCTGCTGGAAATGGAACCGGAACAGCATAACTCCGACCAGGAATACACAAGGAGATACTGACTCACGCTTGCAGTCAGTCTAGCTGGAAAGGAGAGCTAACTCATGTCTGCAGCCACAAAGCTATAAGCTGATTTCTGGCTCAGGCCTGCAGTCAGTACAGCTGGAATCGTATACCAGACTCATGCCTGCAGTTGGTATAGATGGTAGTCTACCAGAGCCCCAGGTCTGAGCCAGATGGATGTCTGCCGAAAAGTGGCAACACAGGGGACAAGCCGGACAGAGCCACAGGACAGCACCAGATAGGATGGTCAGACATGCCTGGTCATACATGGAGTAGTTAGTCAGCCAGAGCTGCAGGTCTGCACCAGATTGGTTGTCAGACAAGCCTAGGGTCATACACAGAATGGATAGGCAGACAGAGCCACAGGTCAGCACCAGATCAGGTAGTCAGACAAGCCTGGTCATACACGGAGCATTTAGTCAGCCAGAGCTGCGGGTCTGCACCAGAGTGGTTGTTGGACAAGCCTAGGGTAATACACGGAACGGATAGTCAGACAGAGCCACAGGTCAGCACCAGATTGGTTGTCGGACAAGACTAGGGTCACACACGGAGCGGATAGTCAGACAGAGCCACAGGTCAGCACCAGATCGGGTAGTCAGACAAATCAGGTAATACACAGAGCTCAACAACACTAACTGCACTGGAACACCACGAAAGGGCAACTGATGTGGTGTCCAGGCAGTTTAAATACTGATTGCTCCACCTCTGAGAGGTGGAGCAATAAGAGTACTGAATCTTTAAAAAAAAGTGTGGTTGCAACGTCACTTAGGGAAGCCCTGTGACGCGCATCTGCATACTGCTGGCTGGAAGAGAACTCGATGCAGCAAAAGCCGCACGGAACAGACCCAGTGAGCCGGGCAGCCAAAGAAGCAGTAGGAGACTGACCGCTGATCGAGCATTCCAGCGGCCGGTTCTCCAAGTAAATGAAACACTTACACAACCAATCACAATGCGCCAAAGTATCACACACATTCAAATACATATATATATATATATATATAAGAATGATCAGTGGTGGAAGCACTCTCACTTAATGGGAAAAAATGCCTGGGTGCTTAGAAAAGACTGAGTTCATGCATAACCATATAAATCAAGCACTCACAGGACTTAAATATATGAATAAATATGTTTTAATGTGTCAACGTTTCGGCCAGACACTGCTGGCCTTCCTCAAGACGGTCTTGAGGAAGGCCAGCAGTGTCTGGCCGAAACGTTGACACATTAAAACATATTTATTCATATATTTAAGTCCTGTGAGTGCTTGATTTATATGGTTATATATATATATATATATATATATATATATATATATATATCCCAAAATAACCCACATACCTTGTTTGTGTTTCACGTTTTTGCGAGTTAGAGCACAAGACCCAGCAGCGGAGGATAGCAATACAGTAAGAGATAGAGGAGCATACATTCAAGAGAGTTAGAGTTGGGATCAGAGAGAGTTGGTATACCATAGTAGCACATAATACACCTTGGCACATATTCCATACATGCCTACAAACACAAACACACACATAGCTTTTTTGTTTATAATACATCACACATTTTTTATCTTTAATTTAGACAGTGTGAGTCAGTGAATGACAGAGAGTGAGTGTGATTGAGAGTGTGTCTGTGAGGGTCTGTGTGAGTGTGTGCAAGATGTTGAGGAGAGGAGGAGGAGAGAGGAATGGGGAGAGGAGTAGGAGGGGAAGAAGGAGAGCAGGGCATTCCCGGTCAGCATAGGAATGGGAAAGCAGAGAGGGACCTGGCCAAGAACAGGCACATGGAGGACAGGGACAGAACTGCCAGCAAAATGAGGGGTAGCTGTCGGTGAGCACCCTACACAGCCAGGGACGTCACAGAGAGGATATTCAAGCCAGAGCTCTGACACATCACAGGCTGCAGCTGATGAGGAGAGGCTCAGGGACCCCAAATAGGTTCCTCGTCCAGAGTATCCTGGACAGGGAAAACATCCTTTGTCCAAGAGAGGGGGTTGCTGGCCTGGGGGATTAGAAGAAGGTCACCTGGTGTCAGGTTCTCAACTGGGTGTATGCAGTCTCCACCTACCAGAGAACCTTGGATTCCATCAAAAAGAGCTGGAATGACTGTAAGCGGCTGGTCAAGAAAAAGATGGGAGAGGTCACCATGCATGCCTTAGCTACCGGAGGTGGTCCCCCACAAAACATCATATTTAACCCCTGGAAGGAGATGCTCAGGCTGAGTATGTCAGCCATGACCGTTGAAGGGATGCCTGGAGGTTCAGACACTGGGGATGACAGCAACCTCCACACTACCAGTAAGTGCTTAATTCCATAACCAAACACACCATACCTCACACCTACTACAGCCCAACACAGTCAAACCAAACTGCACCAACACAGCTCTGAGGGGATTCAAACAAGGAAAATATACAGGACAATCCAAGTAGATCTGGGAAGGGTACAGTAGAACAAATCCTGTCCAAGTCCGTCGTTAACCCCCTCATTGTTCTGTTGTTCTTCACCAAAACTCTTGAGTGCTAGAGGGATGATCTACGCATTGATTGACAATGCATTGGCTACCCCTCTATCACCTCAAGGGTTAATCGATGACCAACACAATGCATTGGTCCACAGGGTTCAGTTAACACATCACAGTTCTACTGAGACCAACTGATTGAATCTACAACACACAGTCCTCGAAATAAAGAACAATAGGGCCCCAAAGCAAACCAGTGCACCCTTTAAAAACAATGGCAAGTTAGTTGAGTAAAGATACTGGTAATCAATTGTATCCCATGGTGTGGGAAGAATGGGAATTTATGTGGTTAGACCCCATAGTGTTGTTGCTTCTAGGCCTATGTGTTATGTATGCAATTGTTTGCTCTCAGTTGTACTGTCATGGTCATTCTGTGGTTATCACATGTATCCTGAAGAGTGGAGATGGCAAGAATGGATTTCAGGCCATCCACTCTCTTCAGGACATATATGCTAACCAAACATCAGCTACTGTAGGTTGCTTACATCAATGAACAGCAGGGCTGTCCAAGTTTAGTCCTCAAGGGCCACCAACATGCCAGGATTGAAGGATATCCCTGATTAAGCACAGATGGGTCAGTCAAAATGAATGAGGTACTGATCAAGTCAAAAGTGCTTAATCGGAGAAAACCATCAATCCTGGACTGTTGGTGGCCCTGAGGATTGAATTTGGACAGACCTGATGTTCAGGATCCTGTCACGTTCATCAATTATTGATTGCCAGGGTGGTATCTCATGCATCGCATCCAATGCATTGCATACCCCTCTGGCACTCAAAGGGTTAAAAGTGAACACATGAAAAATACCTACTGCATTGATACATGGGCGTCAATGTAACATAAATATTAACAATTGGAGCCATGCAGCAATAAGTTTTTTTTGTGTCCTCTTTTATAGGGATAATCTGGCAACCTTAAATAACACCACCTAATGATAACGCCTCTACTTACCTTACTATGGTCAGAAAATACTAATGGAGCTGATGAATTTACCGTTTACACTTGGTGAATCAGTCTTGGATGTCAGGTCCACATGCAGATATGACAGATGCTAACAAAACCACAGGCCACCAGAATCTGCTTACTGTTCATAGTAATTTTAACCCCTTAAAGACCAGAGGGGTTTGTAATGCATTTTACATTTTACTGGTCCTTAAAGTGATAAGTATACAAGTATACTCACGCACGCTGCCTGTTTCAGTATAACAAAAAAAAAAGAAAAAATGCTGCCAGCAATTGATAGAAGATGCTGGGGGATATTCACTAATCGGTGATAAAGAGGTGATAAAGTGGAGATGACCTCCAGTTTATCACTTCTCCAGTTCCTGTGTTATTCTATAGAGCCTAAGCACTAAGATCTCTAAAGTTCCAGAAAACTTAGTGCATAGGCTCCATAGAATAACATAGAAATCGGAGAATTGATAAACTGGAGAAGTCATCTCCACTTCATCACCTCTTTATCACCGCTTAGTGAATCTCCCCCAAGATGCCTGTAACCAAAGCACAAAGGAAAATTGCATAAGGACCTTTATGATCATAGTAAGGTAAACAGATGTTTTCTTTAACTTAGAGCAGTGTTTCCCAAATCTGTACTCAAGTTTCTCCAACAATACATCTCTTCTGGAGATCCTAAATTTAATACGGGTGTCTCGGTCATTAGCACATAATGATCTGTCAGAATGACTGAACCATTGATTGATCCACCTTAGCATGTGAAGCAATCTTGAAAACCTGCAGCATATTATGACTATGTGCTTGTGTGTTGCTAAGGACTGGTTTGGGAATCAGGAAGTTATAGCTTCTTGAATATTTCTCTTGATCTCCTGTAGTTGGGATGTCAAATCATCTTTGTATCAAAAAGAAAACAAGGCGCTTCCTAGTGCAATATCTTTTATCTTAAATCGACACCTCACCACCACCACCTGGGCTCCACAATTGGATTGTCGAATCGAGGCTCAATTGGCAATGTTAACCCTTCGAGTAACAGGACTGTAAAAGTCCTGTCTTGTCCAACCTATCCAATCTCATAGTCTCCTCCAATGTGGATAAAAGGTCACAACCTCCCGCTGCACGATCCAGCCACCCCAACAAAATAATGAAAGCACAACTGTACTCAGCGGCAGGCATCATTAACATTATAACAATATTCAGTGGACTTGAGGAACACTAATAGCTCAACTAAATATAATATATAAATGTGAAACTTAAAGCAAACTCACTCAACTTGATTCCCAAAACCGCCAGGCCGGATAGGTTGTCAAATAGAACAATAAACTCTTCCATTACTTCAACCTCCCACCAGCTGTTAGGTAAAGTGAATCA
Source organism: Rhinophrynus dorsalis (assembly GCA_037306005.1). Classification (NCBI taxonomy): domain Eukaryota; kingdom Metazoa; phylum Chordata; class Amphibia; order Anura; family Rhinophrynidae; genus Rhinophrynus; species Rhinophrynus dorsalis. The sequence continues at coordinate 534,978,426 of CM074719.1, forward strand.
AACAACACAAACAACCTGAATATCAAAATGATAACTGTGACAAAATAAATCACATAAAATACTCATATAACACAATTCAGTAAATGCAAATATAGTATATACGTATCATATGACCAAATATATATATATATATATATATATATATATATATATATATAATATATGTCACAATCATACAACAGCCATAAATACAGCATCTTTGTATAACTGCTACATTGTCACGGATACCAATGAATGCACACGAGGCAGAATAGATTTGAAACACCACCTATATTGAGCAATATGATATTTAATGTAAACACTACAGTTACTGAATAAGGTAAAACACAAGAAGCCAGCGGTTCCTACCAGCAATAGGAGACTGCTTCAGAGTAGATTCTCTACCAGAGACCGTGCAATAGCACCTGCTGGGGCTGGGACCCAGGAGAGATCTCAATAATGATACTGGGGCTAGGACCCAGGACAGAAATAAGCATAAAGCAATGGTCTCAGACTGACTCAGGCCTATAGTCAGTATCAGGGGGGTAACGTAAACAAGCCAAGGGTCGGAACCAGAGCGGATAGTCAGCCAGAGCTAATGGGCAATACCAAGCGGTTAGTGAGACAAGCCAGGGGTCAGTACCAGAGCGGATAGTCAGCCAGAGCGGAAGGTCAAATACCAAGCAGGTAGTCAGACAAGCCAGGGGTCAGTACCACAGGGGGTAGTCAGCCAGAGCCTAAGGTAAAATACCAAGCGTGTAGTCAGACAAGCCACAACACTAGACACCGGGAGGAATACTGGAGCCAAGGATCATACACAGAGGCCAAACAACACAACTGCACTGGAACACTGCGAAAGGGCAACTGGTGTGGTATCCAGACAGTTTAAATGCTCATTGCTCCACTCCTGAAAGGTGGAGTACAGTATGGCCTGTCCCTTTAAGAGCCAGACGCAACGTCACTAGAGGGAATCCCAGTGACGTGCGCCCAACTCTGCTGGCCAGAAAGGGGAGCCAAACAGATGCGGCAGGAGCTGCATAGACAGAAGGGAGAGACCGGTGTCAGAAGAGACCAGGGCATCCGGTTCTCCCCAACACAGAAAGCGGCTTAGCCGTGTAGGTACATACCAAGGGGACCGGCCTCTTCACTGAGCACCGGAGCGTCTGGCTTCCCTCAAAGGTAAGAGCGAGCGCTTACATACATGCAGCATGTAGGAAGAGCATGTTCATAGTCTGAACTAGCAGGGACCCATTTCATTTGAGACTGTAAGGTAAAGATGGGTAAAGATAAGTTAAGCCATATTTATTTTTCAAAGTGTGTTTTGCAATGAAAATGCAAAAGTCACCTTTTTTTTTAAAGTGGAACAACCATGTCACAAAATGTTTAGCTTAACTAAGTCCTCTTCTGGCGACTAGCTGCTTAGTAGCACCAGTCACCAGAATTTAATAGATTTAATAGATATATGCTTTATTCCCCAGCTGTCAGTAGCACAGAGAGTGGACACCTTGCCAGAATGGCGTCCGTGCGCCTGCACTGTCAGTCCCAGCTCCTAGCAACGCCTCCTAGTCCAGGCTGGGACTGACAGAACAGGCACGCGGACGTCATTCTGGCAAGATGTCCGTGCTCCATGCTACTGACAGCCGGGGAATAAAGCATATATCTATTAAATCAGGTAATAATTCTGGCGACTAGTGCTACTAAGCAGCTAGTCGCCAGAAGGGGACTTAGTTAAGCTAAACATTTTGTGACATGGTAGTTCTGCCTTAAATGTTTTATTATCTATATATATATATATATATATATATATATATATATATATATATATATATATAAGAAGACTTCTGTGTGCCTGGCAAACACACCCAGGGGCAGCAGTAAGTAGATGTTACTGCTCCCTTTGGACCTTGCTACTCCCGTGAAAATCACTGCAGGGAGTTGGCCCGCCCCCAGTATCTGGACTGGCCCCACTATCCTCAAGTCACAAAAAAAAATGGCTGCCACTCACTCCTAAACCACCCTAATACACACATGCCCCACTCACACAGCACCAAAAATCGACTTCCTTGCCTGTGGGACCCTGTCCAGATAGTGGTTCCCTTTTTTTTACTTTTTCCCCTGCTCTTTGTTATCCTGCTGCCTTCTGATCTCCCACGACCAGTTGCTCTGTTCTCCCCAGTGGCCCTACAGCTGGTTTTCTCAGTGGCCTCGTCACTTTCCTTTTTAATCTGCCTCTGTTTATTTTTGCCTCCTGCATCCCTGTTGCTCTGTGTTCTTGTGCGGACTCGCCGCTTCCGTGCTCCCCGCGCAACCTGCATCTATTGTACTGGCCGCATAGATATACAACTAAGTGTGTTTTCAGTGAGCTACTTCTCTGTATGAACTGCTTTTCTTACCGGTGCAGTGCTGTGTATCACAGCACAGCGCTCGGAACATGTAGACCCCACAGTAAGTAAAGCATCTCACACAGACAGGTAGCTCACTGAAAACACACTGATTTATATTTATATGCACCCAGCACCATAGACGTGGGTTGCAGTGCTATAAACCATACAAATACAAAAACATGGAGAACAATCAGCGTTTAATATATTGCTGAAGGCTTCCAGAATGACCAGTATAATTTTACTGTCTTTAGCAGACAGGAGGTTGGAAAGTGGCTCCATGACTCTCCGCTATGCACCAGGTAGATGATCTGATCAATGCTGCCCCTGCTGGTGTAGTTTGAAACTGCCCACACTGCCTCCTTCTGGGTCTTTTAGTCATCCTTCCTGAGGATGTCTATGAGATAAAGGATGAGCCCATGGGACACCACTTTTTGGATCTGGTCTTGGCGTCCAGCTGTGATGTTGGAGAGGGTACAGGCTGCTTCCTTCTGGATGTTGTTCTTGTGGTGTGTGAGCAGATCAGGGAAGGCGGCCAGGGCCCTGGCTTCCACTACCACTTGACTCTGCTCATCTGTGCCCATCACTATGTTTCCTACAGTCCTCAAACATGGGGTCACTGTTATTAGCTCCCTGCACCCCAGCAGTTGGATGATCTTGGGGATCAACCCTGTGTTCACTACTACGTCAAAGCGATCATTACACCCATCCATGAGGTAGGAGACAGCCCAGTATGTGTCAGCAAGGACCTCACAATCATCCATACCCTGTAACACAATGTATGTGCAAAATGTTGCGACATTAAACTCCCCATGGGCTGTTTTAGTATTTAATATATTATTCATCTTATTTTCATTTGTTTTTAGATGAATGTTTATGTTTCAGATTTTTCTGCAGGTTCTGCTGCTGATTTATTTTTCCCCAGTGTTACAATGGATAGAATAATTGCAATCTAAAGTCATAACATCAAGAATCATTGTACCTAGGACTGGGCTGTTTTGCTGTAGCAGAGCACAATTATAAATGTGTTATAATATTTCTAAATGTTATTATTTGTTTTCTTAACTCCTCAATTTTCTTTTGGTAGTTAAAGGGATAGTAATGTTTCACAAAAATGCAGCTCCAATTAATCTTCATAGTATTTGGGACATGAAGAGTGTTGTTTCAATTATGTCAGAGTTGTAGTTCAAGAGCAATTGAATGATAAAGTATCCCAGTCCTGCCCCTTTTACTGATGTAACACTACTCATCTCAGAGCAGCAAGACTGCTCCGATGGATCACAGAGAGGGACAATCTTCAGTGAGCATAATGAAAACCCTGTCAAGGGGGGGCAGGGTTTTCCTTATGATCACAGTAAGAAGATTACCCCTTCTGTGAGCTGTCTGGTCTCAAGACCAGATTCCACATCTGAGGGGAGATGGCTTATATAAAAGGGGCGGAGAGGGATACTTTATCATTCAATTACTCTTGAACAACAACTCTGACAGTATTGAAATAACACTCTCCATGGCCCAAATACTATGAAGATTAATTGGAGCTGTTTTTTTTTGTGAAACATTACAGGAAGCATTTAATCGTGCCATTGACAACTGTGAAATCTCCTTTTCATGGAACCAAATCAGAATATGCAGGATCCTCTTGAAGATCAGTTGTATTATTATTATTCCTTATTTATATAGTGGTAACTTATTCTGCAGCGCTGATGTATCATAGTAGCTTTTGTTATTTGGCTATAAAAAGGGGAATGTAGATTTAAATAGCATTAGAAAGTTCATACTTGGTTGTCCTTTAATATGCAAAATTCAGCACTGAATGGTCCTGCACCTGCTTAACCACTTGAGGACCAGAGAGGTGTGTAAAACATTGCTTTGCAATGTGTTATGCACTGCTCAGGTCCTCAAGGGTAATGCCCGTGTATAACATTTTTTGCATGACAAAGTTGCCATTTTGTAGATTTTGGGCAGTGCAGCAGCATAAAGAAGTATGACATTACTCTGCTCCTAGGTTCAGGCTAAGTAATAATTGGGAGCAGAGGTAATAGGAACAAAAATGTTTATTTTCCTTGTTCATATAGGAATAGCATTAAGGGATGCTCACACGTATGTTGTGAGGTGGAGTTGTGCACCGAAATGTACAAAGGTGTCTCTGCATTAGCATAAGTGCAAGTACTTGTTTAGGAAAATGTAATACAGGTGCAAGTTATACTATTCTTGTCCTGTCATACATTCCCTCCTTTTGAGTGCCATAGGATGCTCAGTGCATTGCTAAGTGTAAAAGGACAATTATCACGTTCCTCTAGGTCTGCTCCTACTGGATAGTAGGAGCATACCTATCATATCGATAGTAAATTAGCTATTTACTTTTCTTGTTAAGTGTATTAAAATGTTGTGCACATGAATAATAATAAAGAACATATATTCATAAATTTATATTAATAAAACCAAGTCCTTTATCATTATGCTGATTCTATCAACAATCTTTCTTCCTTCAGACACCTGCCTTTTATGTTATATAATCCTACTTCCTCTAAAACAATTATGACTGAACATGTTGATCATAAATAACATTACAAGGCCACACTGTCCTACTTCTTTCCTTTGCAGTGCAAGCAATTACTACTCACATACTGAACTGAAAGTACATTGTCTGCTGTGAGGATTAAACAAATATCTTTATAGATATTGTGAAAATGAACGTTTTTGGCGAGGCATTTCGTCTTTTGTGCAAATCCTTTTATAATGCTAAAATTACTTTAATTACGGTGTATTGCAGACAGAGACATTATACATATAATGCAGTTCCTTGTACTATTTTTTATAAGTGACTTTATATTCTGTATGATATTTGCATTCTTGTGGAAAGAAAAACAAATGATGTGAATGCAGCATTGCATAAAATTAACTGATTATTTTTAATTTTTCTAGGTCATTTTACAGATTTTAGAAAGTTACAGATATTATTGACATAAATCATGATTGTTGCTCTGGTGCTAAGAGAATCAAAATGGATGCTTGAAATGCCAGTGTAGGATGCAATGGCCCATACTGCATCCAAATTCTGGAGCAAACCAACTACTCCTTTGAGGATAAATACAAATTCCCAGACTTCAGGCTTCAGGATATCCCTGAATAAGCATAGGTAGAACAATCACACTGAGAGAGCCACTGATTACACTGCTCTACCAAGCAGATATATCTTCAAAATCTACAATGTTTGTGTGTTCAGAGGACTAACACTGACAAACTCATTCATAGACATATATCTGTAGGGCTTTAATACAAGGTCAACATTTCTGTTGTACAAAGACATTTCTTCTTTACAGATACTGGTAGAGGTGGCCATTCCAATGTTCATTTGGAATGTGTGATGTGACTTATTTTCTGCAAAACCCACAGTTAGTACTGGTGTGAAAAATAATAATAAGATAAAAATACACTGATCATGAAGAGAATGATAGAAAAACATTAATATACACTACAATGGCATATCAAAGCACATTATGAAAACAAACATGACATAAGCATAAATATAAAGCGCAAATTCAACATCAAACAGCATGAAGAAGATCCTTCACCTGAGCTGCGACTGAGACTGACAGTGACAACTAATAGAGACAGAGACATATATCATACACAATTTTCAGACCGACAAAACATCACCCCACAGGATAACACCTTTGTCATGTACTTAACTGTAAAAATCACTATTATAATTATGTCCATCAAACATACTAGTGACAGAGGTAAGGGAAAAGGAGTAGGAAGAGTGCATGTAATTGTTGGTTGTAGATAAGTCATTCTACAAAAGTGACCTTGGTGAGCATGGTTTATGTAGCTTGTGCAATAAATGATGTTCCTTCGCCTGAGGAAGCAGTTTGTAAGACAGATATGAAAAGTTCCACCACAGTAGTACCAAACCTATTAACAACACTTAAGATAACGACAATTCACATTCTAGTATTATTGCTGTAGCAGAGAGGGACTGGGTAGTGGGACCAATTGCTATGTCAAATAGTGACAATAGCAAAACATTAACAGAAAAAGCTAAATCTTCCACCACTGCAAAAGAGCAATACGCCTTTTTATAAACTCTTTGAGAGAGCAACTGAAAAGTCTAACTCCTCATAAGTAAGCATGCCTAAAAATACATAATCCTCATCTCTGTCTTGATCACGCACATCAAGATTTCCATGTCCAACTACCACCTAGTCACCACTCTCCCTATGATTGACTAAGTAGCAACACAGGTAATCAACATCCAGAACCCTAGCTATGAGTGCTACTGTTGCTATTTAAAGTACAGTACCACTGACATCTAATTATAGCCCCCGTAGTAATATTAATATTTGTACATTAGGAAATATTTATTATAGAGATACTTCACTCACAATACAAAATATAAAAATGTTGCTATCATTTCTATAAAAAAAAACATACAACAGGGGGAAAGAGTATCACATCTGGATACATCCTTATTGAAATCCCACCTGAAGCACAACCACAGTTCTCATTCAGAGACAAACCCTTCATGTGTGCCACAACTAGCAGCAGAAGAAGTACTCCTGAAAGTGCACAGAGCCATGGGGCACATAATAGGAGTGTTGTAGATGTGGGCTAACATATTTTTCAGTAAAAATAACACCCATGTTTCCTACTGTTGTTGTGAAAAAACAAAGTAAAGGGAAGGAGGCATTATTTGGAGGTGATAAGATTCAGAGGTCCCACATCCTCCACCACAACCACCTCCTCCACCACTAGTCATGCTGTAAAAATTAAGTGACACAGTTCTTCTGTGTAGTGCCAACCCACACTTAATGAGTTCTTTTAAATAAGTTAAAAAAAAAAACTCACAAAAATAATCCAAAACTATGCCCATGGAATGGCAAACTTGCCAAAAAGTTGATGGTTGACATGCTGCCCTTGAACAAGCAGGTTAATCTAACCACAAATATATACAGACTATATGGCTGTCTCTGCTTACTGGGTATTTTTCCATCAGTAGACAGCAGCATACAACAACAAATAACTACAAATGTTGCCTCTGGCGCTGACAATAAATATGAAAAACAACGGCAGGGTAGCTCATACCATGGGCATATCAGATTATACGTGCAGAGCTTTGAGAGACACTTCCACTAAACTGTAGATGTGTTTAAGAGACTGAAACAGCTTATAGATGAATAGTTTGTGTCTATTGACAATAGCTCCAATATAATAGCTGCTGCTTTGCCCATGTCATATATCTAATTGTTACTCATTTCCCTTCAGAATCCAGAATTGTCAAATAAATGCTAAATATCACCCAATAAATGTGTGAATGTTTTAGCCATTCCTTTAAAGATCGCAATACATTGCATTCTATGCACCACCTTAAAATGGAGATACCTTTCAGGTAGAATTCCACATTGTACATGGAGCATTTTTATGGGCAGTGCAAGGCCATTACTGAATATACAATGCTTTATTGGAATGCTTTGGAGGGGTCCTCTTTGTCACATGGTCAATTGCAACTAATATTTGACTTAAATCATCTCCTGAAGCCTTTTCAAGAGGCCAGTGAGATGCTTGAACTAATATATTTGCTACAGAAAAAAGTGCATGGCTGATGATTGTTACAATAACTACATCACAGACTTGAGCCAGCTGGCAAATTACATGTTAGCATGCTTTAAGCAGGATCCTTGCATAGTGTCCATTAAAACATTGAGGACTATATCCTTACTACATTGCTTTAAACAAAAGTTCTGAATTTGTGCCAAGATGTGAACAGCAGCACTGTGACAAGTAAACTGTGAAAATATATAAAGAAATTCTTATATACTGAGTGGAAGATGGCATTGTAGAGGATGAGAGAGACACACATAAGGGGAAAACCACTAAAGCATTGTGAAAAGGAAGAAAGTTCAAATCATTATACCTGTAGCAGCATCACAACATTTGAAGAATATATATCATCATCATCATCATCATCATCATCACAGAAAGCAATTAAAGGCAGTACTCTAACACTTGTGGTGGTGACACTAGCATATCTCTATGGGACTTGCTTCCAGAATCTGGATTGGTAGTCGATGCACATGAATACTGTCTAGATTCCAAGGAGCGTCCCTACTGCTTATGAGATTCAGGATAATTATGTAGTAGGCCAAAATGATGACCTTTTTGAGTACTGGCAAAAACAAAAACAAAAAAAACCCCAAACAAAACAGTATATATGACTGGAACTGGTGTGTGTTGTAACCCATAGTTACACAACAGTAAGCATACAGCCAGAGTGGGTTTTCAGTGCAGCTGGTTATTTCATTAATGACTGTAGGACACACATATCAAGTAGTAGTGTAGGTAGATTTACATTTTTAAAAATGAAACAGCATCTAATGCAATATGAGTATGTAGCAGAAGTGGAACAAATTTAAGACAGAGAAGGATACAGCACATGTTTTAACAGCAGCACTGAAGATGAGGAGCAAGAGGGATTTGCACACCTGTCACCATCTAAAATAGTTGGGACCATTTCAATGAACATTAATGAATCATTTACAAATAAAAATATGAGGTTAAGTTGAAATCATACATGATGTTACATCTAATTTGCCTAACAATCCTTCTTATTCATCATCATCATCATCACTATTTTAAAGGGACATATCACCGTCCTCAGACGTGGCGTCTTTACAGTGACACCTTTCAGACACAGAGAGAGAACTTACGACCAGTATGTTTACATATCTATTCCTGTGAAGACATTGGAGACAAAGCCATGTTAGGTCTAAGTATCATTTCAATCCCTGAGCACACCTGCTGAAGAGTTTCCGCTTGATGCAACTGCTGATGCTTCGGCTGGACAACCACACAGGTGCCCATCTCCACCTGGTGGACAACAATAGGCAACAGCACCTCAGCTCCTGCAACCAGATCACCCACAGCTGCCACAGGGACCTGTGGAGCAGCAAAAGGATGATAGGCAACTGCACAGACCCAGGATATTCCTCACAATGGTCACGCTCTTTGGAATGACAGATACTGAAGTGAGAGACCACTACAGGTTGACGTCGCACAAAGATGACGTTGACCCAATATACAGCACCAACCATGCCCTACAGAAGCTGATGTGTGCCATACATTTTATGGAAGTGGATCCTTCCAATCTGCAGAGGCTACGCATCTGACATGTCCCAGCCCACATGTTCAAGGGCACTGTCTCCGGTGTTGACAGTCCTCAAGAGGAAGGCCAGGCACTACATCCACTTCCTCTCCACCCAGGTAGAGTGGACACATATAAAACAGGACTTCTACAGAATGGGAGCATGCCCAGGGTTATGGGTGCCATAGACTGCACATGTGCTCGTAAGAGCTCTAGTGAATGGGGGACATCTCTACATCAACAGGAAGAACAGATGATGTGATGTTAATATGAGGATAACCCATGTTTGTGCCTCCTATCTCGGAAGCTCATACATCCTCAAGCAATTGTCCATTCACAGAGACTTTGAGAATGGAACCTATACAGGGGGATGGCTTTTTGGTGAGTCAATATTGCAAACATCACACAACATCCACAGGTGAGCTCACGTGACTAATGTAAACACTGCTTTGCATGACACACAAGTAATACATCCCCCTCACACAACATCATCCACATACCTGTCTCACTATGTCACTCTCTTTCCACAATGGGTGTAAACCATAGCTCCTCACACCACTACCAAATCCACAAATACCTGCCCAGGAGCGCTATAATAAGGCACATGTCCGAACAAGGAATGCCACTGAGCACACCTTTGGCTTGCTCAAATCCAGATTCTGGTGCCTGGATAACTTAGGGGGAGCTATGCAATATGCAACAAGCAAGGAATGCAATATCATCCTAGTGTGTTCCATGCTACACAACATAGCCTTTGATACACATCTAATGGACGAGATTGAGCCACTACCTATTGTGGAGGTACCTGTTCCATTTGCATAGGATCAGGAGACCCTGAGGGGGGGAAGATATGAGACAGGCTCATCAGGGACCATTTCACCTGTGAGTATAACACAGGAATCAAACACAACGCATGTATGTCCGTGATCAGGCCTGCGGAATGTGTGCAAACACACTCATACAACATATAATGATCTGTTTCACTGCACAGGATAACTGCTATACATAGCCCTGATATTGCCTGCTATAGTATCTAAGCCATGCAGCAGCTATTTCATGGATGTGTCATACTGACGGTGTGAATTCATTCAGCATCTGCCATTCCTTTGGCCATGATGACATTGCAGTTCAAGAATAGCATTCACCTCCCTACAAATAAAGGTACACCACATTGACCATGTTCAACAAATCCCCGAGTTCAACTGACAGCAAACAACATATACTGAGTTAATCATAGCCATATCAATCATAGAACCCTTGGAGTAATAGAGGGGTATCCAATGCAATGCATTGGATACCACTCTGTCATTACAGGTGTTAAAGGGGTATTGTACTTAGCATGATAACCATACTTGTGCAAAGCCTAGTGGAGCAGAATAGTGATGGATTTACTATTAGTGTTGTCTACAGCATCGGAGTAACTACTTGGGAGTCAGGTCCACCATGCTGAACTGTGTATGTGTGTGGGCAGTGTAATGACATTGGTATGACAACACCCTCTGTGTCATGGGGCTCGGTTTATATACTAGATGATGTATTTTTGCAATGTCCTGTTCACATAAAGATATGGCTTCCCCTTATAGCATCCCCTTGTTCTGAACCTTATGGTTCCAGAGGGGTAGACAACCATTATTACTCCTTTTACCTCTTGGATGCGCAGATTTGGAATAACTCTTTAAAAAAAAAATTAAAACCTTTAGCCAGTTTGAACAAATACATCTAATAACATTAGATGTCTAGAGGGTGAAACCAGTTGGTTAGAGCACACAAATGTAGGCACAGGGGTTAACCTGCCCAGTTCTTCCACGGAGAGGGTAAGATTGCCCCAATAATAAAAGTGATCAGAAACCAGTTAAAATACAAAAACAATTTATTAATAAAAACAAATATAGTAATAATAATCACCGTGTTTCTGGATCCATAGATCCTTATGACCAGGTGTTTGAATCTATATACAGACTCTGTCTCTCTCTCTGACCATGATGAGTGCCATGATGCAGGTTTTATTTGGTTTGAGGCCTCTGCTTTTTCTACAAACCAATTTCTTGTGAAAAAAGCCTTGAATAATTGTCAGTAGGCTTATACAGTAAGGGATGCCTTAGAAAACATTTCCTGCAGGCCTATGCCTATAAGTCTCCAACAGAAACATTATATTCCACCCACCAGTGACAATATGGTGTTTCCTAATTTAGTTCCTGCTGCTGCTGAGTTATCTAATGATCAAATGTCATTTTACGTTATCAGGCTAATGTATCCACCATGCCTACTGATGGTAGTAGTAGTTGTTGGACTTGGATCATCATCCTAAGAGAATGTGGTTATGGAAGAAACATCACCAACAGTGACATGATGATACAGGTAGTAGTGGTGGTTCCTATTGGCGTTGGTGAGATAACAGCAGCAGTACTATAACAAGCCACCACCAGTACATGTGCACCTGGGGACAAGTTGCCCAGTTACTGTAAGTTGCCCAGTTACTGTGAGCAGTCTGGTCAAGCGACCAGATTCCACATCTGTACATCCTCCTTCACTTACCATGAAATCATGTGTGTTAAAAAAAATAAAGATATTAGCTGGCATCAATCACTGTGCTTTTAGGCGTCCCACAAAAAACAATACGTGACTAGTGGTGGTGGTGTTTGTGCACAGCTGACAATTCTACTTCTAGTGGGTCATTACCACTCAATAAAAACAACTGACCCTTCCTAAAATGAGCCTGGCATAGTCTGCTGGATGAAAAGTGTATCCATGCTCCCTTATCCCTTGCATTCTATTATGGTCCTTTTACCTCATAATGTGCATCGTGTGGATCTGCTGGTGATATTAGATACAAATTTGTAAAGGCAGTGCCTCAGGGCAAATGGGATAATAGTAGTAACCCAGCTCCGGCCCCTAGCACTAGAAACGGCAAAACTCCTCTATATTGCCTTTCCCTTTGGTACAGCATGGGGAGTGGTTTTTCACAGGAGTAGGTAGGAGGGTGTAACCCCCATGCCCACACCTGTGAAAATCTCTGTAAGGACTTCACCCTCCATCATATTACACCCCCCTTGCCTCATTCTGTCTCCATTTACCTGTTCATTTCAGACTCCCGTTTGCCTTATTGTACCGCCGTTCAACTGTTCGACTCACACTCCCCTTCACCTCATTGTGTCTCCGTTCAGCTGTTCAAGTCACACTTCCTTTTGCCTCATTTTGTCTCCGTTCAACTGTGTTGCTCACTCCCCTTCAGCTCATTCCATCTCTGTTCGCCTGCTTGACTCACACTCCACTTCACCTCATTGCCTCTCCTCCCCATTGCCAGACACTTGGAACTTGCTCACTAAATGGACACCTCTCCTCCCCTTCGCACCAATGTTTGCCATGCCTCCTGCCTGCGCTCCCTTCACTTGCAATATGTCTCTGTGCTGACAAATTTCAACCACTGCCTTATGTCCAACACACTAAATATACATAAATATCACACCTCACACACCACTACATTACACAACACGCTCTCTCCGACACTCATGCTTTACCCTCTCCTCTTACTCACGCCTCCATTTCACCAACCACATTAACTAAACTAACAAAAAACAATTATAGCCATGTCTTCTTCACCAATTTGCTAGTACACTTATAGATAACTATGGTTTAAGGGTATTCCCTGTGCTAGGCAAAACAGGTAGAGCTGGGGGAGTGGTGATTTAAGGTTTAGGGGTGTGACTATGGGAGGAGCTTAGGGAAGCCCTCTACTATTTAACCCCTTGCATGTTAGAAAGGACTTCAATACTAATCAAAGCTTCCAAGGGTTAAATGCCACTGACAATATTTTAGGTGATTGTAGCAAGAAACCTGACTGGATTTCTATTGACCAATGCTGAATACTTTATCAAACAAATTAGCAAATACATAGATGCATTCAGTTAACAAAATACCAGAAGCAATTCATTTTGCCATTTCATATGACAATTGTTGTACAGAATCCCATTTTTATAGGTTCTATTAAAAGCACACACTCCTAACCCATTCCGTTGTTGCTGAAGGAAAAGCAACCAATTAAAGAAGCACATTATTTTAGTGGCTGTATAGAGAAAAAAATTATTTTCATAAACTGAGCTGCAAAAACTGCTAGACAAGATAGATCACCTTGTGGTTATCTTGGTTATCATTGCTGGTAAAATATGTACTTAATTACTAAAATCTACCTTCATCCCATAACCAGTTCACTGAGAGAACACAAGCGGCTTTGTTATTCAAATTAAGATTTTACTATTCCTGAGTGATAATGAATAATGCATTACAAATGGAAAAAAGAACCATTCATCCTGTTTTACCATCAAATTTGTAGATTAAAGCTGCAAATCCTTTTAATTTAATAGCAAAGTGTTTGGAAACATTAAAAAAATGCAATGGCACAAAAAAATACAATTGTTAAGTTATACAGTCCACATTTTAATTTCAAGTTGATTCAGTAATACAACTCAACATTTTAGAATTCATCCAAGCGCTAAATATTAAAAATATATATATATATTTGGCCTGATTTTGAACACAATTACAAATCTTATAAATCTTTCTAAATAAAATGGATGTTTTTTTTTGTTTTCTTTTTGTTTTTTAAAGAAATTAAAGTTTACTTTTTCTCCTACCCCCATATCCCTGACATCATTCCTTTAGAAGGAGCTGACATTGCCACTGACAGAGTGGCTCAAATAGAGGGCATCATCCTCTGTAGTGGAATAATTATTAGTTGGAGGGATCTGGTGTAAATATGAGCTCACATTATTGAAAATATGCTTATGGGGCATAACTAGGACCTTTTGGGTCCTGGGGCCAATTAACCCCTTTGGATGCCAGGCTCTGTCACAACTAGATCATTTGCACCCTCTGTAGTTACATCCCTGACCTTCAGTTTGAGATGATTATCAACAATTTGGACGTGATCTGTGCTATGAAGGGACTGCCCTAATGCATTTTATTAGCTTAATGTTAAGAAATGGCTCAGACAGAGGTTAATATTACATTACTAGATGAAGAGCCCGTGTACAGGGCCACAGTGCCACCCAGCAACGGGCGCCACTCAGCCGCAGCTGATATGGAGTGGGGAGCTCCGAATTCAGACCGTAGTCCTCTCTGTGCACCAAAGGTGAATTTGGAGCCCCGCTCCGTTATCAGCTGTGGTGTGGGTAGTCTGTACTGCGCATGACTGCAGCATGCACAGCTGTCTCTACTGCGCATGACTGCTTCTGACAAACACACACTTAGCAAATTATTATATAGGATGTTTGAGTGTCTCTGTTGGTGTCAGTGTTAGCTTCTTCTCAGGAGATCACATAATAATGGGGGGTGTGAAACTTTATTTAGGAAACTGAGGTTTTAGAGACAATCAGTGACATCAGTCATAATCTGAAAATTTTGCCCTACAATAAAAGGATAAAGGGATGTTTTAAATATTACTGTTTATTTAATGGAAGGGGCTTTTTTAGAAGATTAGTTATCAGTCTTCAGGAATCAGCCAGACCACTAGTAGCTTTAGTGCTGGATATCATTCTTAGAAATACTTCAGTGGAATTGTACTGCATGAAACTGAAGGTATAAATCTTCCACTGATAATGGGCACATTCTGCACTCAATTATACACTGGAGACATTAAACTTATATTTCATGTCATTTTATTTTTAAAAGGTGGCACCATGTTAGCTGAAGAAAAAGCAGGAGACTGGTAGAGGACAAATGATACTTTTATTGCCTGAGTAGCTTTAGCATGCAAGCCCTCAAGACAACTTAGGTTTCTTCTTCAGGCATGTAAAATAACATTGATTGTTAGCATGTAAAATAACATGCCTGACAAAGAGGCCTAATTAGTCTTGAAAGCTTGAACTCTAAGTAGCCAATAAAGGTATCACTATTTCTCTACCAGTATCCATGTAATTTTATGAAATAGCTCACAGATTATTCTGAATGGACTTTGGTTCCCTTTAATAAAATGTAACCTTTATTTATATCAATACAAAACTGATGATAAAAACAATAAAAAAATGTGTAGTGCAGTTTTGTTGCAATTGTATTAATTACACTGCTGTACAGTACAAGAGGTTCTTTCACACCAGGCTGCTAGCCCCACATCAAATCTACAATGCTGGATACAGAGGGATTTTCTCTGAAGGCTCCTTCATTTCACTGTTGACCTTTCCAGATCCCAAACCAGACACCCCTACAGTGAGACTCTACTCTTATTATTCACCTCATAAGTTTTATTGGAAATAAATATGGATAAAATGCACCTGACCCGGGGAATCTGTGAATTTGGTCACATTTTTAAGGGATAGTAATTTCTGTTATAAAAGTCTTTCGCCGAGTCTTCTTTAGATTAAAAGTAACAGATTGCGCTATATGTAGGAGCTTACTTGTTTGTAGTTCAAAAATTATGAAGTGGAGAAAGAACCCGTGCCCTCCCCTTCTGGTCGCCTCCCACTGAATCTGGATTCTAGTCATGGGACCGGATGGATGCAGCGATGGACAAACTTCAGTAAGTATAAGGAAACCTCTGCCCTCCTTGACGAAGGAGGGCAGGATTTCTCTTTGCTTACTGAAGTTTGCCCCTCACGGCATCCATCTGGACCAGACTGCAGCTTCAGCATGATGTGGCCAGAAGGGGCGGGGGATCTTTCTCCCCTTCATAACTTTAGAACTACAAATGAGTAAGCTTCTACACATATTGCAATCTGTTACTTTTAATACAAAAATGGACTCGGCAAACAGCTTTTATAACAGACATTACTATCCTTTTAAATTATGTGTACTTTGAATTCTCGAATCTCTTGATGCATTGGATAAGGCATTATGTATGTCTTTTTGGTACCTCATAACTCTTGCATAGCTTTCGTTGCAATTAGTTCCTTGAGGTGCCAGGATGTTTTGAATGAAAAAGTGTGTCTAGCTTCTGCTTCTGGGACATGGGGTCTTCTTCTCCCTGTTTACATTCCTCTTCCAATTGTTAGCTGTATCACTGGAGAGGCCCATATTTATTCAAGCTTTGGAGCCCCTTATTGTGCCTCCATTGTCTTGGAAGTGGGAGACCAGTCAACACCAGAGTATCATGTATTAAATCACAGAGACTGGATGGTGTGCACTCTAGAAAATGGTGGTAAGGCAGCAGCATTTTTTAAGTACATAATTTGAAAACATAACCCCTGTGTATATATAAACTGAATTAACCAGAAATCTCTGCTGTACCTTGTAGCTTGAAAGGAGAACCTTAGCACTCCAAACTAGCTCCACCCTAGCAGCTAGGAGCCATAACTAAACAAATAACTTATCAAACTAGCACAGTCTGTACCTTCAAAGCCAACTTTTGCAGATCAGAAAAGATTCACTCTCCCATAGCACATAGAGATAGCTCAATAGTCAACTTCAGATTAGCATCAAAGATATCTAACCCGACATCTGACAAGTGCACCCTTGAAATCTATAGAGGCTATCATCACCATCATCTAAGTCAACATGTCTATAGAACAAAAAACAACTACTTCCCAAAAAGAAAGTAATACTAATCAGGCATCTCCTAATAGCTGGAACTAAAACACGCTGATCAATCAATTATGAAAGATAACACAGAGCTCTCTGCCCTTCATAAAGGATCCAAAGACCTGCTTGTAGACAATTGGAATCACTCATTCCATGCTGATATAACATAATCGCTTGGTGAATCATACAGAAGCACTGACATTTAAACTCATTCTACTAAATTAATTCCCACAGATGCTGGAAGAGCTGAAGTCCTTGAAAGTCTGCATTTGAGACCAACTGGAAAAAACTGTTAAGAGGAAAACAAGAAAAGTGATAAATAACCTGGAATAAAACAAAGGCAGGGATTCTTTATAGTAAGGGCGGTAAGGCTATGGAATTCTTTGCCCCGGGATGTTGTGCTTGCAGATAATGCAACTGCATTCAAAAAAGCAATGGATGCCTATCTAGCACAGAACAATATTGACAATTATGACAGATGGCTTCAAAGCAAATAGGATATTGATCCGGGGAACTATATGACTATCAATTGGAGTCAGGAAGGAATAATTCCCCCACACACATTTGGGACTAGATTGGAAATGGCTCCAGAGAGCTTTTTTGCCTTCCTCTGGATTAACAGGGGTGTTTTTGGCATGGGCTGGACTTAACTACTATGTATGCATGTTACTATGTAATACATATATTTAGAGACAAATACTTCAAAACACTTAAAAATCTGAGCAACAGCTGGGGACTTTGCAGGCAAATTATTAATAAAACTGAATCATGCTCATATTAACCCAATACATAGTAATTCTCTTGTTTGCCAAATCAGACCCCCGGAGCTTAACTGCAACCAGGATGAGAAAAAGTTAAAGCAAGTTCAAGTTTTTAATGTAATCCAAGTTGCTCCATCTTACTGGCCACTTCTGAGAGCTCCAGTGCCATCCCAATGGCCCACTGTGTGTTCTGCATCCGTGTATAAATTAATATCAATGTTAAGTACAAATCTTGTTGCACCAGTCGTACCATTACAACCACTGAGAAATTAACTCCACACCATAGCATCAAATAATTAGGAAGCCTGACATGGTAATGTGGGGGCTTGAGTTCAAACCCAGCCGAAGTCCAAGACAATAATTAAAATGTTTCTTTCCTGCACACTAGCAGCATCCACAACAGGGAGGTTATTCATTAAGGAGTCTATGCACTAAGATCTCCATACTTAACAAATGTTAGTGAATTGGCTTCACAGAATAACATAGGAATTGGAGAAGTGATATCACTGAAGAAGTCAACTCCACTTTATCACCTTTTTATCATGCCTTAGTGAGTAACTACCCTGGTGGCAAAGCTTAGGCACTTAACTGAGCCTAAACTTCTTTCTCAAAATGTCAGTTATGATTTCCAGGAAAATAATTTCAGTAAAGTTATCAACTTCCTTTTCATGGGCCAGTGGGACACCAAACTCACCCTCCATCTGAAATAACATCTTAAATAAATCATCACATACATCTGTATGCTCTGATCCATGATGTTCCGGATCTATAATTCAACAACTGTTTAACAAAACTAGCAAATACTGCATGATAAGTAATATTCCATAGGGAGGCATTTACTGAAAAATAAAAATTATTTAAATTGGAAAACCACAGATCCAAAGATATTGGGGAGTACAGCTAAAATAGGAAATATGGATTTAATGTCTGTTGATAAAGGCCTCCTCAAAAGACATGAATGTAACTCGGTATAGCTTCACTGATCTCATCATTCAAAGAAGCCCCAGGAGGAAAAGAGGAATGAGGTAGATGTCTGAAATAATCTGCTTCTTTATGGATTAGGCCTTAAAACAACAAACAGATTTATTTTTACAAATTTTTCCACAGAATATCTGGACGACACTAGGCAGATTTTAAATTGTCAACCCTCTGTAATTTAAACATCTTACAAGGTGGAAACACAAAACCAAACTGAAAGCTTGTCTAATAAGAAGTGCCTTCCACTTGTTTGGATAAAGCTTGAACAAGTAAAGCATTTTCTGTCATCTTTTTGACCCCAAGTGACTGAGATGTATACTGTTAATTTGATGAAGTTGTTCATGATAAGAAAATCAAGCCAACCAAACGTCCTAAAAACTTCTAAAATAATTTCAGCATGTTGGAACATACTTGAACAGTATTCTGGGTGTTTTTCCCCCATGACCCCTGCAGCCAATTGTGAAACATTCTCCTGTCCAGCTCTGATTTATCATCTGCTTTCTTAATGATAACATTTTTGGAAGAGGGGAATAGAGACAATACATCCACAAACTCCCCCTACAGAGTCTTTCACTTTACAAGTGTAAACTAGGTATGTGCAAATCGGTTTGTCCAAATTCGGAATATGGACGAATAAGGCTCATTTGGCGTCATTTGGGCCGGTCAAAAGACAAGTGGACGTTCATTTTAGAGACCCAAATCTGAACAGGACTGCCCTGAAATTCGAAGCAAAATTCAGACATTCGGATGGCATACTCCCCACGAGAGCTACTTTCCCGCCCTTTCTAGTCCAATTAGCTGCTTTGTTTCATGATGGGGGTTGGACTAATGACATCACAGACAGCCTGCAACCTGCATTTCCTGTTAGTGCATTGTTGGAGCTCAGAGAGAGAGAGTGGAGGGAGAGAGTGTCCCACTTATTGCCACCGCAAGGGAGAGTCACCTTTGTTCCTGTGTGAAATATTAAAAATATTAGGCATTTGTTTGAATGGTTTTCAGAGTGACACAGCCAGTCTCACAGTTGTGTAGGCAGGCCTAGTACCTTATTGCCACTGCAAAGGAGAGTCACCTTTGTTTCTGTGTAAAATATTAAAAATATTAGGAATTCGTTTGAATAGTTTTCAGTGACACAGCCAGTCTCACAGCTGTGTAGGCAGTCCTAGTACCTTATTGCCATTGCAAGGGAGAATCACCTTTGTTCCTGTGTAAAATATTAAAAATATTAGGAATTTGTTTGAATAATTTTCAGAGTGACACAGCCAGTCTGACAGTTGTAATGTGGCCAGATTTTACAATTTTCAAATATAATAGTACAATACCTACCTATCCGTAATGGATTTGAGTACTGAAAATCTGATGTTCCTCGTCCTGGTACCAGCTGCAGTTACCCAGCAACCACCAACACCACCACAGTGACATTGATTTCAAGTAGAGCTAGCAGCAGCAAGCGGCTAAAGAAGAGGACTGTCCGTAAACTAGCAGTCAGTGTTATAGTCAGACTCAGCAGCAGCACTCCAAACCCAAAAATAAACATAAGAAGGGAACTACAGGTCATTCTACCTCTACTAGAGAGGTCCATGTACTCCTCTGACACCAGGAAGCAGCTGTCACCTGTGTCTCATCAGCTGTTTCGTGATGATCCCCCCAGAACCTCCTGCCACTGCCAGTTTAGTCACCAACTCCACTACAGCCATTTCTATAAACCTGGGAACACCTAGCATGTGTAACACTACTGGTCAGACACTGCGGGCAGTATCAACGTAGGATTTTTACAGTGAACTTCTGTGTAAGCAGCCTGAATGGAAATTATTGCAGTATTTGGATAGCATTTTTATTGCCACCACTGTCACTGCCACTGAGACCATATCTTCTCCAGAAACGGTTATTGAGGGAGATAGTTTACCATTTCCCGTACCCACAAGACAGAAGAGGGAATTCAGCATGTCTCCCCAAAATCTGCTGCTGCTGATGATTTTTCTTCCTGTCCAAACCTACAAGAGGTAGAAGAAGAATATGAGGAATCAAGGCCTCCAAAGCTTGATTTGTCCCCTAAGCTTGATTTTTCCACTGACCTTGATTATTCCCCTGAGCTTGATTTTTCCTCTGCTTCCCACAGTACTCCTCCTGTTTCTCTATTTACACTTGTGTCTTCTATTGACAACTCAACACCTGCCTCTCTAGTTCCAGTTCAGTCTCCCAGCCAGGTAGTAGCTGCTAGTGTCTCCGCCACCTGTACCACTGTTACTCCACTATCCTCCTCCAATCCCAGTCCCAACATCCCTGCTTCCATCTGTAGGTCTACTAATACCCATGTAAAGGTACGTAGGAAGAAAAAGCATAGTGAGGTTGCTCCAGAATGTGGAGATCAAGAAAGTGTCACCTCAGTTTCTTCTTCTCCACCACCTTCTAATTCAAATGGCAGAGTCATCCGTCACTCCAAAGCATGGGAGCATTTTGTGGCACTTGGCGATGGCCAGCTAGCGAAATGCAAATTGTGTGGCAGGGAAGTCAGTGTGGGAGGGTGTTGGGTCATCTAACCACCTCTGGGATGAACCAACACCTGAACAACTACCACAAGTCAGTGTTGATAAGTGCAGAAAGTGGCACTACTGTATATACCAGTGTCACACTCACCACCAGTAGGCAGGAGAAAGTGCAGGGGGGATCATGCAACATCTGGTCCTAAGGGCAGACAGCCACAGCCCATCTCAAAATCAATACAGGTCACACTGGAAGATTTTGGTGGGTTTCATTCCAAGGGGATGTGCAGACAGCAGACCAGAAAAATAACACGCCCCATTGCACAGCTCATAGCCGTTGGGGGTACTGCTTTTAATTTGGTGGACAGGGAGACCTTCAAGCAACTTATGGAGGCTGTCGCACCCCAATATAAAATTCCATCCCACACCACATTTAGTAGAACTATAGTGCCCTCACTATATCGGTCATTTGTTGGCTTTTTGAATGACCTGCTAGGAAAGGCTGGTGGTCAGTCAGTGCACTCTACCATTGACTTATGGAGTTCTCCCGAGTGGCCAGCATGGCTTCCTGACATTGACAGCACATTGGTGGCAGCCCAATGTGTTGCAAGACACATCATTACAGACAATAAGTTCAGGTGCAGTAGCCTAGCAGGGGCACTGCTCTTCCCTCCTCCATGCTGAAGAAAATGGATCAGCAGAACACCTCAGATAACATTCGCAAAGCACTGCAGAATATGGTCGCTCAGTGGCTAGGGAAGCAGGCAGGCACACAGGCACAAATGGGGTTTGTGGATACATATGGTGCAGCTAACATGATAAAGGCTTTCCAGGATGGCAGATTTGTGGGTGTGCGCTGCTCAGTGCATGTCCTGTCTCTGGTAGTGAAGGCTGCTCTCAAGGATGGCAGTAACACTTTAAGGCTGCCAGCACTTCTGGAGTTGTGCCAACAAATTGCTGGCCACTTCCACTGGAACATCAACAATAGCCAGCTCCTCAGCGAGGAACAGAAAAAGGCAGACCTCCTAGATCACTGCCTAAAACAAGATTTTGGGACCAGGTGGAACTCCACTTTAGATATGCTAGAGCGCATCCTGGAACATAAAAAGGCAATTCATGCAATGTCATGTTACCATTTCATTGGCAATAACAGAACATTGGGAAGGGCTGACTGGGCCCTGATGGAACAGGTAGCAACAGTCCTCACGCCTTTCCATGCTTTGACGGAAATTTTAAGCAAAGAGAACGCTAGCCTGGCCGAAGTCATTCCCCTCTTCACACACACCTCTCTTTAAAAATGGACGATTTCCTTGCCCATAGGGAACGCTTGCCTGGTGCTGATGGTAATATACTTCCCGATGTTGCAGCCCATCTAACGAGGCTGAAAAAGGAACTGACTCTGTGCATGGAAGAGCACATGGACAATTGTCCCGAATTAATGCTCCCCACAATTTGCGATCCTCAAATCAAAGGCAAGATGGCACTTAGTTCCAATTCCCTCAATGTCTGGAGGGAACAATTGATAGCGAGGGTGAGTGAGAGGCAAAGAAAAAACAGAATGCAGTCACAGGAGGCAGGAGAAGATTCCGCAGATGAGCTGGAGGAGTGTGGTGGTCTTCTGGGACCTATCAGTAGCAGCGCCAGTAGCACTTCATCTTGTTCCAGTGGAGCAGCAGCTGCTTTTTATGCTGAGGCAATGGACAGATTATGCTTCAGACAAAAGAAAGACCTTCCCATAAATAGAAAAAGTGCTGAGCCTGAGGTTAAGGCTTACCTTGTGGAACCTTCTTTGCCCCCAAGAATAGATCCCTTGACTTTCTGGGATAACAAGAGGACTGTGTTGCCTACTTTGTCCCTTTTAACCCAGGAGTTGCTTTCTTAAACCCCCAACCACTGTCCAGAGTGAGCGGGTATTTTCCGTAATAGGAAATATACTTAGCCCCCAGCGCTCTCCCCCAGCTCATGGAGCAAATTACTTTTTTAAAAGTCAACCTGCCAAAACTGGGCTACCCTGCTCTCAGGTTCGATGCATAGTACCATAATACACTGAGCGCTCCAGCTTACCCAGCTCTAGATCCATGCTGTATCCATCTACTGAGTCCTGCCTGCTCCAGTGTTCTGCAGTTTGCTGCTGGCTACATCTCCAGTGTTGCTGTCATCCTGAGTCTGCCTCGTCCCAGTCATCCTCAGTTTTGTAAAACAGTAAAACAGTCTGCTGTATCCATCTACTGAGTCCTGCCTGCTCCAGTGTTCTGCAGTTTGCTGCTGGCTACATCTACAGTGTTGCTCTCATCCTGAGTCTGCCTCATACCAGTCATCTACAGTTTTGTAGTCTTGTAAAACAGTATGCTGTATCCATCTACTGACTGAGTCCTGCCTGCTCTAGTGTTCTGCAGTTTGCTGCTGGCTACATCTACAGTGTTGCTGTCATCCTGAGTCCACCTCGTACCAGTCATCCGCAGTTTTGTAGTCTTGTAAAACAGTATGCTGTATCCATCTACTGACTGAGTCCTGCCTGCTCTAGTGTTCTGCAGTTTGCTGCTGGCTACATCTATACAATGTTCCAGTCATCCTGAGTCTGCCCTGAACCAGTCATCCTCAGTCTTCTTTCTTCCTTCGAATTTAGCTACATCCATGCTTCATCTACTTCATCCATAGTACCATAAGGATAAAGCTCTACCTTACCCTGTTCCATCATCTTCATTTATACCCTGGGAATTGTTTAATTTATTTTTATTTATCTAATTCTAATTTTAATATATTTTTTAAAGTATGTTAAATTCGGACGAATAATTCAGATTATTGCCGAATCGAACAGGTCCAGTCTGAAATTCGTATCCTCCGAATGGGAAAAAAGAAATTTGTTTGAAATTGAATTTTACTGAAAAATTTTGCCGTGCTGAAGTCTAGTGTAAACCCAGCTGTGTTAAAGCCACCCAAAGGTACTTAAGGAGACTTCGTAGGGACAGTACAATGGACCTAAACTAATATTGTCCACAACATTAACACTACCTGTGTGTATCCCATACTCTACCAACCCCCCCAGGTCCCTTATTTATCTGATTTAAAAACTGTGAGAGTGAGCTTATATCTACTCCTAAAGCTGTTTTATTAGATTTATTAAAAACTGTGCACTCACCACCCCTTTCTGCTGCTGAAACTTACTGTGGCTGCTGTGCTGAGTTCTCCTTCATGTGCCTTTCGGTCAGCCTTGAAGACTCTACCACCATCTCGGAGTCTGTGTAGGCCAGTGTCTTTATCCTGTCGTCTGTTTTCCAGATGCTCATCCTGCTGCATTCTGGGGAAAAGATGCGGTGTGGCATTCTTTTCCTCGTCTTCTAATGTTCAGTGTCTTCCAGAGCAAATGGAGGCCTAGTGGTTTCATGGTGTTCCACCCCTTTTCTGG
The DNA here is from genome assembly GCA_037306005.1 of Rhinophrynus dorsalis. Taxonomy (NCBI): domain Eukaryota; kingdom Metazoa; phylum Chordata; class Amphibia; order Anura; family Rhinophrynidae; genus Rhinophrynus; species Rhinophrynus dorsalis. Next base: position 535,003,064 of record CM074719.1, read on the forward strand.
AGGACTAGCCTGGCCCACTTCCTGTTTCTGCCAATGCAACTATCAGAAAATTTCTTGGGTGATCTTCTTGTTCCTCCACTAATAATATATTCAGTGAAGCTGCTGACAGGCCAGAAGTGGATGGAGAAGAGCTAAAGCAATCCTGAAGCCAAAAGCTTTCCTTGCAATTGATCACATTTTGCTTAAACTGCTCTAGCAGCCTATACAGTTCCTGCTTTTTTGGATAAAGTTGACACCCAAAGCAACCAGGCCATTTTCAACATTACTCTTTACGTTAGGTGACTAAGGGCACAAAGGGGTCCCTATTTAGATCAAGTTTTCCAGCTCTAGCAACCAATCAACTTGCAGGGTAGGAAAACTATCCTTTCTTGTTTATTCCAGGACCCTCTACCCCTCGCAGTGTATAAATATGTGTATATATGTATATATTACTGTGCAAAGTCTTAGGCAGTTGTGAAAAAATGCTGTAAAGTAAGAATGCTTTCAAAAATATGAATTGTTTATTTTTATGAATTAACAAAATTCATAGTGAGTGAACAGAATAAAAATCTAAAATTGAGCACACTTTGCTTTCAAAACAGCATAAATTCTTCTAGGTACACTTGTACAAAGTCATACTTAAGTTAAGTTAGTAGCTACAGTTACAGTTATAACTAAAATTCCAGCATCCCCAACTCAGTACACCAAACAGTAAAGTTTTACCTACATGCATGGCCTGTACAGACCCCAAATAGGTGTGTGCAAAAGAGTATTTTCAACTTTAGCAACTCAAAATACACATTCCCTTTGTTTTAAGATAGATCTTCCCAGACTAGCTTAATAACTATATAAAGATATATATAGTAACATCCTAAAAAATAATTCGCTAGGATGTTTGTCACGATGCAGTCATGCTCAGTAGACACTGCCCGTGTTCGGGCAGTCTCTACTGCGCATGATTGCATCATGTGAGTGAGGCGACACAAGACTGCATCATGTGGAGCAGTGAGGTAGTAACCCTTTGAGTGCCAGAGTGCAAAGCAATGCGTTGCGCACCCCTCTGGCACTCAAAGGACTAACATTACCTGGACCTTGGCCTGTGTACACAGGCTTTTACACTAGTATTAATATAGTTTATGAAGCTGAGAAAAGACATACGTCCATCAAGTCCAGCCCATATCAAATCAACCCTGATGGTCCAGAGGCTCCATTTCCAATTAATCCCAATCTGTGTAAAAAAATAATCCTTACTGACTCCAAATGCCAGTCAGATATTTCCCTGGATCAACATCCTATCTGCTTTTAAGCCAACTGCCATAATGCTCAATATTATTCTGTGCTAGATGGGTATTCATTACTTTTTTAAAATCAGTTACAGTATCTGTAAGCAGAGCATCGTGTGGCAAAGAATTCTATAACTTTACTGTCCTTACTGTAAAAAAAAAACTTGTGCCTTTTTTTAGTTGAAAATGCCTATCCTCTAGTCTTAATTGTTGACCTCTCATTCTTAGCTCAGTTCTTTGAGTAAATCGTTAATTTGAGAGTTCTTTGTATTGGAACTTGAATATATTTGTAAATGCTAACAATTTACCTGAAAGTAAATGACCTGAATAACATTGTCTGAAGCGTCTTCCTACACAATTGTCAGACATGAGATTTTTGTTAGAAATAGTGTCAGTGATTAAAGGTATACTAATGTTTCATAATAAAAGCAGCTCTAATTAATCATCATAGTATTTGGACTTTGGAGAGTGTTATTTCAATTCTGTCAGAGTTGTAGTTCAAGAGTAATTCAACGATAAATTATCCCCCTCCCGCCCCTTTTACTGATGTAACACTGTTCAGCCAAAGCAGAAGGGAGGTGCCCAGGTAGACTGCAGAGTGGGACAATCTTCAATTAAGATAAGGGAAAAACCTGAAAAACTTGTCAAGGGGGGCAGGGCATTCATTGTTCTCATAGGAAGAAGATTGTCCCCTGCTGTTATCTGTCTGGTCTATGGACTGCATTCCACATCTGAGAAGAGAAGGCTTACACAAGGTAAAAGATGCGGGAGGGGAAACTTTGCTTGTGAATATCTCTCAAACCATAAAGGTTTGAGAGATAAGACATATCGTTCTTCATGTTTTTTTAATGCCTACAAAATAAAATAAAGATAAAATGAAGTATTACTATCCCTTTAAATGAAAACACACTATATCACAGTCTCAATAATAAAAGTAGTCACGTAAAAGGGTCTGACCGGTGAAGAATCCCAGCAGCTGGTCAAGGGCGCACAGTGATTTACAGTGCTGGTCACCACATATACTCCGAAATCTTTGGTAATTGAATAAACAAGCAGGACTGATATATTACACAAATAACTAAATGGTTTATTTACAAAATAAAGCATATATAAAATATATATGCTAAAACCCTCAAAGTGTTTTATTATCTGCATATTGTTTCCTCAGGAAGATAGTCAACTTACCTAATGCACAAAAACAAACCCAAATACCCATACAGTTTTACCTTCACTCTCTCCCAGCCTTACCTCACCTTATGTGGGCTGGGGGATATGCTGATCGCACTGTGAAAGGGTCCATCTCAGCTGTGCCTGCCATTGTGCATTAGTCTTTTGGTTCCTCATATTCCGGCTTCAGACATGCTGGTATGGGAGCACGTTGTGGACAAGAGTAATGTCGCGGCAATTTTTGTGACTAAATTGCATCCATTGCAAGGTGTAACATTTTTGTGACTAGATTGCACCTATTTTGATGTTCTTATGCATTAAACACACTAGGTTACAAATTACCAGGTAATCATTTCCCAGACCCCTTCCCTGGTTTCTTTGTTTTGGCTGGCAAAAGACCAGAAAAGCCTAGGAACAGCACTGTAGGAGTTAATAGGGGGAAGGGAAAGGTAAAGTAGGCTGGTTAGGGGCGGCACTTGTGGCAATAAAAGACACAGCTAAGGAGAGGTGGAGAGAACTGTACCAGAAGCCAAAGCCTAGGAATTGCATCAAAGTCTGACCTCCTCCGATTGACCCAGCCATGCAGCCAGTTCTCCTCACCTGTGTCCTTCCCTGCTACACCATCATAGAAATATTGTCCCATGATAGCTAAGTATAAAACTGTATTGTTAGATGCCACCTGCATCCATTTACGGCATGGGTTTTAGCCATAAGATTAACGCAACAGTTGTATGTGTTCCTTTTGCCAATTCCTGCACAAAGAATTATAGCACACCGTGAACTCTCTCTCACCCCAAAACAGAGTGGTGTAGTCGGCAGGATTAGCAACTATTAACTTACACACCCCACAACAGAGCATCAGGCAAATCGAGACGTGAAAGAACAGAAGCAAGTGACTGTGCAATGGTAGACACAGCTGAGCAGAGAATATTAACCTTTCTACGCTTGGTACATAGTTGATGATGCCGAACAAAGACATGCTTCTAGCATGTTCCATTTTGGGGCTTAATTGGAAACAGCTTAAATAGATTCTTTTTTGCCTTCCTCTGGATCAACAAAGGTGATATACAGGCTGAATATGATAGAAGCATTACTTTTTTCAGACTCATTAGCTATGTAAACCATATTTGACTAGCCATTATAACTAAAATCTTCCTATTCGTATATCGGTTTTGTTGTATGTCTCTACGTTTTCCAGTTCATTAATGCCTTTTGTAAGTAGTGCCACAAACTGTACTCCATATTCTAAATGAGCCATTGCCAAGGATTTATAAGAAGAAGAATTATCTTCCAATACTTCCCTCTGTATTCATGACATACATGATACGCAATTGGCTCTGGCAGCAGCTGAGTGAAACTAACAAGGTGTTTTGATCTAGCTGCAACTCTGTATTCCTACATGTGTGGGGAAGTGTGTCTTCTATCTCACCATAGGCACAACTACTTCTGCCTTTTATCAACACAATTTGTGTGTGGCCTCGAGAAGGATGCTGCATGCACGTTGACATATGCAGCTGGTTCTTTTTGTTTGCTGCTCAGAGTGCTGCTGTGGTCCAGAAATGTATAAAGTAGCCCATTTGCAGATGTGCTAATTCACAGATTTCTGGCCCACTGTTAGTTAAGCACATTCTGTTGGTTATCTGGTGCTTTAACATTAAGATGCTTTTGGCCAAATACTTGGTCTTGCTGTACCCTGTGTCCTGACTCTCCTGTGTAATTAATCCAGCTTGCCTTCTCAACTCTGCTTGAACTCCACTTTCTCTGAACTTTTGCTCAATGTTTGACTTAGCTTGAACTCAACATGCCCTGATCTCTGGCCTTACCTCAGCTACTTGTTTGGTTCTCAATTCTGTATTTCATTTTCGTCCACCTGCTGGAAAGTCCATCTCGGTCTCATGTGTCTTACAATACATCCCAATTAGGTCTTGGCTTGTCTGGGGCCAGATATTTAACCTTATGGTTGACATCCTAATCCTTCTGGCACTTAAATGCAGGAAGGACATGTTCGCAGTTGCCAAATCAAGCTAGACTTGCTTCCCAATATTGCATCATAGCTGCTGCTTGGCAGAGGGGTTTCTCCACCACAGAGTCTCATTGATCAGGGGTTGTTTCAGTGGGTGCCATCCTTCCTGTACTCTCTTGATACCTGACAGAAGGATTTCCCAAGTAGTTTCCCATTCAGTGTATATATAGTATACAGGTATAAGTATCTCAAATGGAAGAAATAGCAGGTTCATTGTAAGTACGCAGAATTAATAGAACAGAAAGCTAGCAGGTAAAGTAAATATAATGTATCAACAGATTCTAAGCTCCGAATTTATATTAGATAATTTGGGTCACATTTGGAATCTGGGAGCAAGTATTCTTATTCTTGGTTGCTGGACAATAGATTTGCTCCCAATTTGTATCTCTGCGCAACCTAATATTGTTCATTTAAATATAATGTATACTGACCACTACAATTTCTCTATAAACAGTGAATTAAATTAGAAAAATGTAATTTAAATTTAAAGTTTTCTGCATGTATTGGAACAATTCACTGTAATAATTACTTATTTTTAACATTATTTATCATTTTCAGTTTCACCATAGAACCATTAACCCTTTGAGAGCTTCACAATGCATTGGATGTCCCTCTATCACTCAAAGGCAGGGACGGATTTCCCAACAGGCAGAATAAGGTGCGTAATTGTGATGGATGTCTCATCTGTGTTTGCCATTACCACTCTGCTGAGTGGTGGGTGTCATCAGCAGATCAGTAATTGTCCTGCAACAGATCCTGGTTTACTGTGACTAGATTAAATACCCCTTTATTGTCCCTTGATGCTAGGGAGGGTGTTAAAGCATGGAAAACAATGCACTGGGTACCTTTCTAGCATCCAGAAAGTTGAAAGGTTTGGGGCTTTGTACGCTATATTCTAAGGGTATTTTTCTTTGGCATTCAACACTGCATGAGACTGAAGGTACAATCATGTGAGCAGAAGGGATGTTGTCATTGAAGGTTCCAAGAGCACGTAGGGTACTTTGCTTAGGGTCAGCTGACCTGCTCAAAGGGTTAAAGGATCACAAACAATAAGCCTACATGTAACTTATTCTGGGCAGGAAATCATACTGACCACTATAAATACATTTGTGTGGACTGGTTCTGCAGAATTACTCTTTAGTTAGTACAGGTTATCATGCCCATGGAGGGAGACACAATTCTTTATGCAGAAGTCTTGCACTAAGGTGTAGAAAGCAATCAGTATGGAGGAGATAACTTCTCGAGTGTGTTAAACTTTCCAATTCCTAGGTTATTTTATGGAGCCTATGCACTAAGCTCTCTCTACTGGATAGATCTTAGTGTAGAGAGGTTTATCACCACGGAAAAGTGTTTATCACCTTTGTATTATAACCTTAGTGCATCTTCCCTCAGGGTTCCAAAGCTCATCCAACTGGTGTTCTTAGGAATTAATTTACTTACCCAAGCAATTCCTTGTGTCCATGCTGATTTTGTACCCAGATTAAGATAATGTGAGATGTTAGTGTTCCTTTAAACAATGTCTAATGATGTAGACCATAAATAGACCTGGTCCAAGTGAGCTACCAACAGTGCATGCTTTCAGAATATATCAGTTTAATCACAGGTGGATTAATTAAAGTGACCATGCCACTGATGTGCCAGCTGAAAACATACACCGTTGGTAGCTCACAAGGACTAGGGCTAGCTACCCTTGATGTAGGCCTTTTGCTCATTCCCAGGATGGTTCATTTTCCAGGTACAGTTATAAGTGAGCTGAGGTGATAATAATTATTGAGAACATCTGTGTGCAATTTCCACACTATTGATCCCAGAGCCTAAGCTTCCCAGTACATAAATGTTTCATAAACCCTTTTCTTGGTCATGAAGCCTGTCATTCTCTGTCACTCTTGCAACTAGGATTTAATTAACAGAGATACATTGTGACAGCAAGGTCATACAATTAGCAACACATTTTCAAAGGAAATATTATTCCCATATTTCCATTATAACTAATGCTTGTAAACCATATTCAGTAAGCTAAAGACATGCAATTCTGGAGCAAAACAGCTGCACCACAGGTAAGAAATGAAAATCCCAGTTATATAAACTGGGCTTTTAACCCATAGAATGCTTTGCAGTGTTTTGGGTACCTCTCTAGTGCTGAAGGGGTTAAAAGTCCTATTAAAGAAATGGGAATTTTTGTAAATTGCATTTGACCCCCATGGTACAAAACTGTGCCTTTTTAGCTCACTGAATACAGTCCTTAGTACATTCTGTTTTGCAGGTAATAGGACTTAAATGCTAATGCTTTTTAGCTACTAATCATTGCAAGTACAGTATTCTTCAAAAACTGTAAAATGCAATTATACAATAAGAAAATAAATCTTTAATTTGTATGAGCTACTGTATCCTTTTTTCTCAGCTCTAGGAATTTTAAAAGCAAAACACATGACATCTTACAGTTAATAAAATATTCAAACTTTTGTGTGCGGTGGCAAACCAAAACCTTGAAATCTGTCAATTGAGAAGGCACACAGCTGAAGAATGCCCTGCGGCAGCTGTTGGAAATAAGCTGACAAGACTCACAGTCTCTTTCTTGCTGCAGTAATGACCCTGCTATTCAAGAATAACAAGTAATGCCATGGATACCCACAGTCACATGACATACACACAAATGCTCTCTGTCTCTCACACATACACGTAAAGCCTTTAACGCCTCTTTAACTCCTCCTGTGTCAGAGATTCTGTCATTTTTTTAAAGCCATGTAGGCTTAGTGTCTTTGGTGCTTAAAGGAAAATGAACACCTATTAATAAACCATCACTTACTGTAATCTGGACAGAAAATCTTAATGGCCACTATGAATCAATTCTGAGTTGATTGCGTCTGCAAAATTAACTTTAATTAGTAGTGGATATCATGTATATGGAGGCAGAAATGATTATTTGCTGCAGTTCTCCTGCAAGCCAAACTCCTCCCACTAAAGGCTTCCTAAGAAGTCTTCAGTATCAGTTGCTGACTCCAGAAGTCATGCTAAATAATCATGTCTGCCTTAAAGGGATAGTAATACTTAAAATGTAAAAAAAATATGTTGTAGGATTTATCCCCCTGAGTAAAACATGAGAACTCCCACTGCTGAAAGGTGTTGCTACACGATCCTATGGACAGCTCTGGTCCCAGGACCATAAATCTTCATAGGATGGTGTAGCAACAGCACCACTGTACAATTTCAGGCCACTGTGATATTGCACCTAAAAAAGTCAACTTTGAAAATTAATAACTTTTGAATGAAACACCTTTCAGCATCTTTTACATTTTAAGTATTACTATCCCTTTAATGGACATACTGTTCAGATTAAATTTGTGGAACAATCCACTCAGAACTGATTCATAATGGTTATTAGTATTTTCTGTCAAGATGACCATAAAATGGGAAAATGATTTCAACTTGTCTTTTTCAGCCATTAATCTGTCGGTATTCACCAAAGAAAGTTAATTCTTCTCACAGCTGTAAAGACAATAAGACCAAGCTATACATTTCCCATTCCCCTTTCTGAGTCCAAAGTTTGACCCAGAAACAGCAAACACAGCCCAGGGTGTGATGTGGTGAATGCTGACAGATCCATGGAAGAGAAAAGAAAATAATGATGTTGAAATTATTTTCACATTTCCTTGTCATATGTCAGCATTCACCAAATGATAAAAGTACCCATGAAAAAGAACAAAGGAGGGAAAAAATAACCATAACAGGGAAGGAAGATATGGTTTAATAATCTTGAACCACAGAAACTGAGTTCAGGACTCTCTTCCCAAAAGAAGCTGCAGAAGAAGCTGTCACATTAAGTCTATGACGTTAATTGAATGTGGACACCGAAGACCAGGTAGCTGCTCTGCAAATACCTTCAGCTGAAGCTTCTGCTTCCCAGTAAGTTGCTTCTGCTCTCAGAGAGTGCACCTTCAAGCTCTCTGGAACCATGTATCCCTTGGCTGTATGGGCTTAGCAATGCAAGAGACAAACCATCTTCTAATGGTCAATTTTGATTTCACTTCACCTTTCCTGTGTCCTGACAGAATAATGAAGGCCCTGGAGAATCGTCTAATATCATGAATTCTCTGACAGACATCCTCGGGCATCAAACCATCTCTAGGTTATTCAATGAAGGACTGTAGCTCTGAATCACCTCTGATTGGAAGAATGGTAGTAAAATGTCCTGAGACATGGAATTTTAACACCAAATTAGGTAAGGAATCCCGTAATGGGCAGTGAACTACTCTGCCTTGATGGGTGATAGTTAAATGCTGTTCAATCGATAGTTCTCCTAGCAGAGTTGAGGGCAATCAAGAACACCATCTTTAAAGTAAACATTCCTAGAGAAATCAGAAGTAACTGTTCTTAGGGAGGGATGGTAAAGGCATCAAGAACTAGTGGCAAACCCCAGGTAGGTGCAAAGGTCCTAGTTGGCAGTTGAAGTCTGGCTGAGGCCTTGAAAAACCTTTTAGCCATATCTTGTGAAGTACCTGTTAATAATAGGTAATACCTGTTAAGGCGAAGATAGCTGACACCTCAATCCTACAAGAACTGAAACTAAGGTCCTTTTTTAAAGGCTTCTGTGAGAAAATCCAAAAGCTCAGAAACTGTTGGTTCTTGCAAGGATGTCCACTGATGCCCACTGACCAAGAAGTGTCCACACCCTAGAATAAGGAAATAGTGGCATCTGAGATACCCTTCTTAACTAACTTATCCCAACCATCCGTAGTAGTTGCGAGAATGGATGGAGGATTGATGGAGTAGATCTTGTATGTATGCATTCACAGCATTTCTTTGGACATGCTGAGTAAGAGAGGATACCAGGGTATCCTTGGCCTATATGGGATCATGGGTACTACTTCTGCCTTGTCCATGTAAATCCTTTGTAATACCCTTAGAATAATTTGAATCAGATATAAGCAAACTACATATCCCAACATTAGGCTAGGGTATCCACACTGGGGTCTGTGGACAGAGTGCTCTAGAACAGAACCCCTCCATCTTCATGTTTTGGTGATCCACCATTAGATCTACAGAGGGTTGGCCCTAGAAATCTAAACTCTGATTGAATAGCAATGGATTCAAGACTGAAGCACCTGAATCCAAGTGGGAATGGTCTAGAAAATCCACCTGCATGTTAGATGATCCTGTAATGCACATTGATGTAGGCTTTGGATCATGAAGAAATGGCCAGGTTACAATAGGAGATACTTCTTCCAGGAGTTGATGGCTTCTTGTTCCTTCTTGTTTTCTGATTTATGCAGCTGTGATATTGATGCAGCAGCGATATTGTCTACTTGAATCTTTAAAGAGCTATTGTCTACTTGAATCTTTAAAGGGATAGTAATATTTAAAATGTAAAAAAATATCTTGTAGGGTTTATCCCCTTGAGTAAAACAAGGGTACTCACACTGCTAAAAGGTATTTTATTCAAAAAGTTATCACAGTTCAAACTTTATTTTTTTTATGTGGCTTGAAATTGTACAGTGGTGCTGTTGTTACACCATCCTATGGAGATTTATGGTAACTAATGAGAGCTGTCCATAAGATGTTGTAGCAACAGTGACACAGTACAATTTCAGGCCACTGTGATACTGCATTTAAAAATGTAAACTGTAGTAACTTTTGAATAAAACACCTTTAATGTTTTTCCTGTGAGGGATCTGGGGAATTGGTTGATAGCTTTTAAAAACTGCTCTTAGAGCTAAAATGTTTGATGGAACATTTGAGCAATCAGATGTCCACCATCCTTGAGCTGTTAATCCTTGGCAAGTGCCTCCCCAGCTTGCACCCCTTGCGTCTGTAATTAGTTTAATCCAAAAATCGACTCAGATTGAACCACCATTTTAGTCTAGCAAAGCTTCTTGAAGAACAGTGAAAAGAGAATTTGGAGAATCAAAACTATTATTACATTGAGGTAGAAGCACACAATGTTTCCAACAGACATCATTACGTTGACCCAACACTTTCGATTGGTGCATAGGCTCTTATGCCATCCATGCTCAAGGTTTGAGGAAGTAGAGGGGCAACCTCATGGCCGTCCCCACCACTAAGAGGTCCTCCAATATGTGACCTTGGTAGGAGACATAAGGAAGCCGTCTGAGACAATTTAACAGACCTTACTGTAAAAAAACCCTTGTTTTGCTGAAGTTGAAACATCCTTTCTAGTGTTGAGCGAGCATGCTCGGCCGATGCTTGGATCGGCTCGAGCATCGCTCTGCTCGGCACATGGCGGTACTCGTCGAGTACCGCCATGTGCTCTCCCGCCATGTTCGGGTGGCGGGGATCTGTGCCGGAAGAGGCACAGATCTGAAGACGCTCCGCTGGACCACCAGGGACTGGAGGTACGGGGGCATTGCGGAGATGAAGGGGGCATAGCGGAGATGAAGGGGGACATTGTGGAAGAGGGGCATAGCGGAGATGAAGGGGGACATTGTGGAAGAGGGGCATAGCGGAGATGAAGGGGGACATTGTGGAAGAGGGGCATAGCGGAGATGAAGGGGGACATTGCGGAGATGAAGGGGGACATTGCGGAGATGAAGGGGGCATTCAGAGATGAAGGGGGCATAGCGGAGATGAAGGGGGGCATTGACCAGGCACCCTCCCCTCATCAGAGCAGGGGGTGCCTGGTGAAATGCTCGTGTCGCCCCATGCTTTTCAATGGGGCTCGGGTGCTCGGCCGAGCACTCGAGCCTCAGGGGGTGCTCGCTCAACACTAATCCTTTCCTCTAATAGTAAAGGGTGGCCCTTTTGGAATGGAAAGCTAACTAAAGAGATACTTGCATTGACTTCAAATATACTTATACAATGTAAATCCCCTCTTAGGAGTCTCTTATCCAGAGTAAATAATCCAGGTTTGGCTAGACATTATTCATACGTCAAATCATCCATTCCCTACATTAATTTTGTTGCTCTTCTCTGTACGCTATACATTTCAAGAATATCCTTTTTCAGAACTGGTTCCCCAAACTGCACTGCATTTTGGAGGTGAGGTCTTACCAATGTTTTGTACAGTGGCAAAATTGTTATCCACTCTTTCTTCAATATCACTTGTTATGCAAGACGGTACTTTGTTTGCTTTTGCTACTGCTTTTTGACACTGATCAGTGTTTCCAAGTGTACAGCTTACAAGAACTTCCATATGTCTCTAGCAATGAGTCTCTTAGAATTATTCCATTAGGTTCATAAGCAACATTACGATTTTCTTGTCCCAAATGCATAACTTTACACTTTCCTAGATTAAATTTCATATTCCATTTGGTTGCCCAGTCTGCCTTTTATGTAGAGGACAAGCATCCTGTTATGAATGTATTAGCTGGCATACTTAAGTGTTGTCTGCACATATTGAAATTTTGATTTCTATGGCAATTACTAGGTGATTTCTAAACATGTTAAAGAGTAGTGGCCCAAGTACTGACCCACTTTTACTGTATTGGAGGAGACTGTTCCATATCCGTCAAACAATTTTCTATCCAGTTGAAAAGGTTATCCCCTAGACCTAATTTCCTTATTTTATTCACCAGCCTCCTGTGAGGGACTATATAGAATGCCTTTGCAAAATTTAGACATACTACATCCACTTCTTTGCCATTATCTAGGTTGCTACTTACTTTTTCATAGAAGCACAAAAGATATATTTGGCAAGATCTTTTCCTCTTGTTCTTCTCAGTGTAATCCTGAATATAATCCCTTATTATCCCTTTAAGCAGTTTTCCCACCAATGAGGTGACAGGTCCATAATTCCCACTTTCGGTTGTAGTTCTATTCTTAAATAAAGGGATTACTTTATTAATCTGAATGAGATTAGCCACAAAGAGAAAGATCCATCTTGTATGATCATGTCATCAATCTCAAGACAGTAAAAAGTATTTCTCCAGTTACAGAATATAGCAGCATTCAAATGTATAAAATCAATACGTACATAAAGCAGACTGAAGGGCATATGCCTAGGTAAGGGAGCCACTTATTCCAAAGGCAAAATTCCCATATAAATTGCAACTGCACCATTAAAGGGATAGTAATGTTTCAAAACAAAAGCAGCTCAAATTAATCTTCATAGTATTTGGGCCTTGTAGTGTGTTATTTCAATACTGTCAGAGTTGTAGTTCAAGAGTAATTGAATGATAAAGTATCCCCCTCCCTCCCTTCTACTGATGTAACAATGTGATTGTTTGCCTTCAAGAAGTTATATGGGACCATTGCACCTCCCCATTAAAACCATGGCCTTTATTTATTTCTAAAATCCAAAAAAAATCCAAAACATTTTATTAGATACACCCATTGTTTGAGTTTGCAATCGTGCTTGCTTAACCCTTTCAGTGTCAGAGGCTTGGGGAATTGTTTTGTACCCTGCTGGCTAGACACATTTTCATCATTTTTGATATCGGTCTATTTCGGTATGATTTCAGTTGGTAAGTTTCTAGTTATATATCGAAAACTATTTTTTTCTTCAGAACAAATTCACCTTTTTGCTGGCACCTCACAAAAACTACATTTTGTATCATGTGACAAGCTATGATATCAATAAAAAATGAAAAAAATTGCTTAACCTTGAAATCTCTGGGTACAAGAATAGCAAATATGTACAATGTTACCTACACGTATGACCTGTTCAAATCCTTAATAATCAGGAGTGCAAAATGGTAAACTCAGCTTTATGAACTAAAATGCACATTCCATTGGTAACATGGTAAAAGTGCCGTAACCTAAAACAGCTCAACTATAAAAAAAAACATATATTTCAACATATATTTCCTGAAACTAAATATCTCCCTGCATCAAATGAGGGGTAACTTGCCTTTCTTCCCATAACCTGGTGTACACAAATGTTTCCAATTCAAGTGTACTAAAATTTGTGAAAACGATTTCCTTCTATTTTCATTAGCTACTGCTCTTCCAAGAAAAATGGCATCCCATTGGTATGGGCTGACATACTGTATGGGATAACAGAAGCACAAAACTACCCAACTGCAAGCTTTCTTTTTTCTTGCATTTTTTTCAAACATGACTTGCCTGTACTAAAATTCTTGTACCAACTACAGAATTGAAGAAAACATAGACAAAGCACATAATTTTGGAAAAAATATAACCTGCTGCATCAAATGAGGTATCACTTGCCACCCGTAATGTGGTGTGCACTAATGCTTATAGAATATGGAAAAAAATGAAAAATATATTTTTTTAAATTTCTGCACATTATAATATACTACAATCTTTCTAAACTATGTACTATAAAATCTCAGGTACAATACACACCCACACACCTTTGTATAATATTCAGGTGTAAATTATACACAGTATTTTAAGGGAAAACAAGAGTGCTTATGTATAATACACACCCTTGTTTTCCCCCCTCATAAAAAAATAGGGTTGTCAGATTCACTCCCTCCACCCATCACAATCTGCTCTCAGCTGCCTTCCTTCCTTCCACTCATGCTCACCGTGGTGTGCGGTGTGACAGCTTTACAGCAGGCTACTTGCTTGCATTTGCCGACCACTTCCAGCAATGCCCTGTCAGGACCTTTCAAATTAAGCCAATGTATTTCCCTCGCAGGGCAATAGTGTAGATCCAATGAGCATAGATCTATTCACTGGATCTACTGTAATTCCATACGAGGACCTTGAAGTCCTCACAGGGTGTTACCATTGGCTTACATTGAAAGGTCCTAACAGGACAATGCTGGAAGTGTGCTGCAAATGCAAGCATGCTGGCCACTGGGCAGCTGTCATAGAGGACTCCGAAGGGGGTGAGACGTGAGTGGAAGGAAGCGAAGCTGCTGAGAGCGGATTGCCATGGGTTGAGCATAAATAAATATATTTTATATATTTTTTTCTCGTGTATAATAAATACTCACCCCCCCACTTCACGTATGATGAAGAGGGGCAGAATTGTGCATATTATACCAGGTAGTGCCTTACTGCATTCATTAGCTTCTACTACTCCAAGAAAAATGATACCCCATTGGTATAGGTTGAAATTCATTAGTGGGTGCCAGAAGCACAAAATTACATCTATCTGTTTCCTTTTTTTAATTAGGCTGCTTGCACTTAAATGGTTTTTAAGGTATGGAAGTCATACAGTTTTGGAAAGCAGACATTCACCTGCATAAAATAAGGGTACTTTTACATTTGGATCACTTCAAAGATACTACAATCTAAAAAGTCAGTACTTTCTTCCAGCTTAAGAAAAATGGTATCCCATTGGTATTGGGTGACATACAGTAGTGGGTTCCAGAAGCACCTGCCACCTTTCTTTCTGAAATTACATGCCTGCACTAAAATGGTCATAATCATTAGAGATATTAAGAAAATGCCAGCAAGACATTCCATTTTGGAAAGAAGACATCATCTACCTTAAATGAGGGGCCTTTGCTAGTGTGCACAACTCTTTCCAGAATGCGGTGCTATAGGACAAAACACACACACTTTCTTACACTTCACTTCAAAGATACAAAATTATTTCAACACCATGGAATTTCCTGGAACTGCCAGTACTTAATGCCAGCCCAAGAAAAATGGAACTCCATTGGCATGGATGCCAGAAGCATGGCTACCGGTGAAGCAGGTAATATATAGTTGCAATTCCATGACTACCAGTGGCACAAGACTGGGGGGGATCAGCGTGTGTATGCAGGGGTCTGGACTAATAGTGGGCAGTGGAACCAGGCTGGTGGGGGGTCAGACAGTTTATGTGGGGATCTGTGACTTCCAGTGGGCAGTAGAACCAGGCTTGGAGGCCTGAAAGTGTATATGAGGGGGCTGTTACTACCAGCGGACAGTGGATCAGAAGGCTTGGTGGGGTGTATGCATGCTTTCCAAAGGGAAGTCCAACCCATTGCATAGGAATGCACTGGACACCTCTCTGGCATACTTTTTTTTGTATGTTTTATTATTATTATTATTATTATTATTATTACAATTATTTTTTAAATGTACCTTTAAGCCTTTGAGTGCAATGCAATGGATATCCCTCTGGCACTTAAAGGGTTACATTTATACCTCATGGGGGCATCAGGAACCCTCCTAATGTCCCTCCAACTAGTGATCTCCTAGCCAGTTTGGGCAGTTTGAGCAGCATGGCTCGCCTGCTTCCATCCTACCGAACTACAAGGTAGAAGTGGGTGGGCTTGGGGAAAGCCTTCTAATTCAAAGATGACATGAGGTGGAAGACTTTCCCCGATCCTACCCACTCCTACCCAGAACTCTGAGCAGGATGGAAGCAGGGCAGCCATGCTGCTCTCCTTAGTCATTATTATTAGTCTCCTAGCTGATGCCACTAATACCCCCCACAAAGTAAAATTTAAGCAAATAGCACATTGGAAGGAGGGTTTCATTTTGTGTTAAAAATAAAATGAAATTAACATGACAATTTATTTCTTTATTCAACATTTTTATTTCTTCAATAGGAGAAATACAGTATGATAATCTCTACCATATATGCAGCACATGCATTACAATATTTAACCATTTGAAAAGACACGACTCATATATTTTCTTATGAAAGCATGAGGAATGACTGGAGGATGGGAAGGAGCAAAAATGTGGGGGAAAGAAAGGAAATGGGGTAGAAGGAAAAGGGGAGTGGAAGGAAAGGAGGGTAAGGGGGTAGAGAGAGAACCACAAAAAGATAAATGCATACATTACTACTGAGCCAGCTGAGTTCACACTGCGATGTTATCTTGATAATATCAAAGCACTAAAAAATCCACATCAAATATGTGTCAGTGTTGTATGGAGCTGTAAACATGGGTGAAATTGTTGCAAGCCAGTGCAGTGTGTAGCATCTTTCCCCCAACAGTACAGTAACACTCCTATTTCTAGTATGTGATTCAATCAGATTGCAATGGAATAGCAGAAACATCGGCGGAAGCTGCATTTTCACTCTAATTTTGTCACTTTTGTTTATATTAAGAGCAATGGATGCTGGGAGAAAAAAAGTTCTTCAATGTCTGTGGCAAATCATAAATAAATTACACGGGAAACACATTTGTTTTTATGTGTTTACATACAATTTCATTGCAGCTACAGATACTGGCTGAACCCAGCCTAATGTAGACAACAGTACTGACATAGAAATTAAAGGAAAAACATACTCTAGGAATAAAGAGCTCTTAACTTGCCTAGGAAGGTGTCTTTTAGGCTGGGTTCACATGCTGGCTTGCCAGTGCTGCATTGTATCTCTAAGCTAGTCACTCGTGCGCACTTTCCCCTGCATTATATTTTTATTTATAAGAAAAGAGGAGTGACTGGCATAAAAAAAATTGTACTTTGCAATGTGCTGCACACCTCTCTGGAACTCAAAAAAAAAAAGCTAGTCACTGGTGCAGTTTCACCTCTGATGCATCTGTATCCCGAGGGGTGAGGTTGGGAAGTTGTGGAGGTATGGAAGGAACATGCGCCCAGTGGCATCTCTCAAATCCTTATGATAACCACTTACAAAGTTCTCCCCTGCCTGACGTCAGCGTGAAATCCACTCCTGGGATCAGCCGGCGGCACTGCAGCAGAGCTGAGATCGAGTTAATGAAAAAGAAATCCTTCACTGAAAAGGTCTTCTACTTGTGCTTGGTTTGCAAGCACACGTAGAATACCTTTTCACTAAAGGATTTCTTTTTTATTATCACAACCTCGGCTCTGCTGCAGTGCCTCCGAAGGTCCCGGGACCGGATTTCCCTGCTGTCAGCTAGAACTCTGATGTCAGACAGGGGAGAACTTTGTAAGTGGTTATCTCTGAAACCATAAGGGTTTGAGAGATGCAACTGGGTGCATTTTTCTTTTTTTTTTAAGGGCTACAAAATAGGGATTAGTAATTTTGAAGTATTACTATCCCTTTAAAAGCCAACAGAGGTTCCAGGTGGGTCAATGCTTTCCACTGTAAAACCAAATTGACACTGGGAATCTTGATCAGCATAAGGGTTTGAGAGATGCCACTGGGTGCATTTTTCTTCCTTTTTAAGGGCTACAAAATAGGGATTAGTAATTCTGAAGTATTACTATCTCTTTAATATCTCGTCACCCTTTCAGTGCAATGCACTCACTTTGCAATGGTAAAATTCAAGGCATGTGTGCCTCCATGGACATGACATCCAGGTCTAATTGAAAATGTTCTCTTTGACAAAGGCACAAGGGCAAAATTCATCAGGGATATTAGTATTTTGTGGCCATAGTACATTAAGTGGGGGTTAGTGTTAGAAGATGTTGGTTCACCTTTATCATGACTCCTAAAATGTACCATTGTTGAAAAAATTAATTTGAGCCATCCAAGTATCTAAAGCCCCATAGTATGTGCATGGAAATGGAGTATCTAAAGGCCAATTCCTCCACACCCTATCTAATAAATTGGTCTAAGCAAGATGTAATTGAAAGGACACCTTGAAATACCCATAGACTTCCCCTTGGCACAAGCGGCGTTAAGTGGGGGATTTTGTGTGTGCATAGCACAATAAATTGATATTCGGATCAGAAGGCCAATTTCTGAGCTTGTGTTGCACAGAATTAGAATGCTACATTCACCTCAAAGTTTCCAGTACTTGTCAATCACAAAGGGTCAAAGCTGTTTGTCATATAACTGTATACTTATATATAATGATTCAGAGATATTCCACATCACTGATCAATTTCTGAATGTGATTATTAGCACACTGTCAACTGTATTTTAGTGGTGAGGCATGAATTCAGATAAGTAGTTAGTTGAAATAAAATGAATAATCAATCAGAGATATTTTACTTTGTCACAAAAACTTTTCATCAGTTATTCTACTTTTATTCCCGATAATGGTTTTCTTATCACAAAAAGTACAGACATTCTTAAATTTCAATCTGGTTAACAAAGCGATGGATTATATAGTGTAATATTTCTGCCTATGAAATTGTATTATGTCTAAATAGAAAACTGTAAAGCTTTAAAATAGAATAAGGTTTTAAAATATTATATACTGAAGATTCATAAAGGAGATATTTTCCTAGATTTTGCAAAGTACTTTGATACACTAGACCATAATATTCTGAAAAATAAAGTCACAAGTTCAGGTTTAGGTAACCAACTCTAAACTGGTTTTGAGCCTTTATATCCTAAATAATAATTCACTAAAACGTGTGTAACGACACAGTCATGCACAGTAGAGACTGCCTGCTCCGCGGCTGATACAGAGCTCTGAGTCAGCCGCGGCGCTGTCAGTCTCTACTGCGCATGACTGCCCCGCGACCGGCTGGCAGTCGCACTGTGGCCCGTGTAACGGGCTCGCCAACTAGTCAGACATAAAACAATATGTGTCTGTTACTGACAGTGTTTCCCTTCCACTCAAAGTAACAAGTGAGATTCCCCAAGGTTCCATTATTGGTCCTCTTCCATTTTCCCTGTTTATAAATGATCTGCACAGATTGCAAAGCATCTTCTGTGAACATGTATGCAGATTACACCATAAAGTGCACTAAAAATCCAAACATATCACATCTTGAGGCAGTATTACAGGATGATTTCTCTGAAGTTGAAAGATGGATCACTAAAAACAAACTGTTCTTAAACACTGACATTATAATCACAATGGTATTTGGTACAAAGGAACACATTACTTAAACTCCACAATATCCCTTTAACCATTTTAACAAATTCTAATTACAACTTTACCTCCATTGACTGCTACAAATATCTTGGCATGTGGTTTGACCCCATCCGCCCTTTTAATAAATTAACATCTATATTTTATCCTAAACTAGGTTTTCTGTTTAGAAAGAAATCATGTCTAAGTTGCCTGGTAAGAAAATGTATTGTTCAGCAGATATTAAAGGGATAGTAATACTTCGTTTTAACTTTATTTTATTTTGTAGGCATTAAAAAAACATGAAGAATGATATAAGTCTTATCTCTCAAACCTTTATGGTTTAAGAGATATTCACAAGCAAAGTTTCCCCCTCCTGCCCCTTTTACTTACTGTAAACAATCTCTTCTCAGATGTGGAATGCAGTCCATAGACCAGACAGATAACAGTAGGGGACAAGCTTCTTTGTATGAAAACAATGAAAGCCCTGCCCCCCTTGACAAGATTTTCAGGTTTTTCCCTTATCTTAATTGAAGATTGTCCCTCTCTGCAGTCTACCTGGGCACCTCCCTTCTGCTTTGGCTGAGCAGTGTTACA
The DNA here is from genome assembly GCA_037306005.1 of Rhinophrynus dorsalis. Classification (NCBI taxonomy): domain Eukaryota; kingdom Metazoa; phylum Chordata; class Amphibia; order Anura; family Rhinophrynidae; genus Rhinophrynus; species Rhinophrynus dorsalis. Next base: position 535,022,653 of record CM074719.1, read on the forward strand.
TCAGTAAAAGGGGCGGGAGGGGGACACTTTGTCATTGAATTACTCCTGAACTACAACTCTGACAGAACTGAAATAACACTCTCCAAAGTCCAAATACTCTGATGATTAATTAGAGCTGTTTTTATTATGAAACATTACTATCCCTTTAATGCCAGTCATAGACTATGGGGATGTAGTATATGCTTCTGTGTCACAGATACATCTCTTCAAGGTCAACACTCTGTAGAATTCATTATGCTGCTTCGTCCTCCAATGCAATTATACTTCCCATCATTGTGATTTGCTTAAAGAACTAAATTATTAACACTGGAATCCAGTGTTAATCAGCTTTCTGGAAAGCTGCAGGACTACCCGAGCAATGTGCTCACTCTAGCTCTCCATACTTCTTATAACCTCTGTTCCACTGTCAGCAGCTCACTGAGTATTCCATACTACAAGCTCCAAAAGCCTGGAATAACCTACCTCTAGTCTAGTCTAAAATCCTTAAAAAGAACTGCTTCTTTCTACTTAAAAACAACATGTAACTGTATATAAAATTGTATGTGGTATTTGTAGTCATTTATTTTTATCTATATCTTTCTATATATAATTTTGTTTCTTTATTTTTTTAAATATGTAACTTTGTTCTGTAAATACACTCCAGGACATCCTTGAAAATTAGGGAAACCTCAATGTATTTTTCCTGGTAAAACAATATCTTCAATAAATAAAACATCTAATAAGAAATCCCAGATACAAAATAGTGTCACCTAGTGGCTGATCTGTGCATGACAATTACTAAATAAGCAGTTTAAAGTAGTTAATGATTAATATGGAACATAACTGTAGAATGAGTTAATCAGAGATAAAAAGAAAAAGTTAATACATTTAGTATATAAATGTTAACAAAAACACTGCATTTAACTATATGTGAAAAAAGGAAAGTTTTTGTGCTTTTGTATATCTATTTCCCAATGACATAGGAAAGACATTTATTGTAGTGTGTCATTTAACTCACTGAGGACCAAGAAGGTCCTAATGTTTTCTCTTTCTCTGATTTTACATAGATCGGGAAAGATCATCAAGTTCATCCTTTGTCAGATCTACTTTGTTAATCCAGAGGAAAGCAAATAAAACACTGTTGACGTTACTGCAATGTATTCCCCAAATGGGTAAAATCTTGACTCTAAAAAGAAATTGGATTTCTTCCTGGATCAACATCATACGTATGTTGAAACCCCCCCCCCCGAAAAAAAAATATATATATACATTTTTTTTTGGAAGGGTGAGACATGACACAATCAAGTCTTACTTCTAGCACAATAATAGTGATTATTCACTAAATAAAAATCACTCGTATCCAGATTATAGAAGCTGCTAAAATCAGTCCCATAGAACTCCATACATCACAGAGAGAGTCTCACCTAACAGTGGATTCATTACCCTGTTCTCTATTGCTAGCCCCTCTCTCTGATACTACTGGACTCATTAACCTTTCTCTGATGCTAGCTCCTCTCCATATCCAGCCTGGCTTAAAACATTGAGAGATATTAATTTACTACCTTCAGTGTACCTAATGTAATAACTTCCAGGTCCATTTCACCTTTGGTAGCTGACATTACTAAATGACAGCAAACTTAAAGTTTGGCTTTACATAGTGTGAAATTGCCTATACAAAGCCTAGTCTTGTACCCCTGGATCGTGTCCACGGGGGGGGGGGCGTAATATTACCATCCGCTCCACTGCTCTGCAATTATTTATAATTATTTATTATCCTGTTTGCTCTCCTGGACACGCTTGAATGTTATCTAGCAATAACACAAGCATTGCAGTGCACAAGTGTAGTGTATTACTGTGTATGTTCTTGAACCTTGTTCTTGTCCTGTTGTAACCCTCTCTTTGTCTTATTGGCTATTCTCTGATTGCCACCTGAGCTGACCTAAGCCTGTTAAATGGCATGGCTATCTGATTGCTGCCTCGACCTAAACCTGTTGCATGACTCTGCTATCTTCCAGCTGCGTGCACCGATCTAAGCCTGTTTTAGACCTAGGGATTCTGTTACCACTGCCCATGAACAAGCTGTGCCTCATCATTCCAGCCTCATCTCAATCATTTTCTGAATATTTAACTGCCTATAGTTGATGCAATTCTCCAGCCATGTTCACAATTTTCTACTTAGAAGTTACAGCTGGCTTTACTCTGTGTGGGTTCACCAACAACTGGTTCTCCAGTCTTGGACCAAGCTTCATATTTGCCGGTCAAGTAACTGGCTAACTTGTTTATGTGTATTCATAGTGCCGTTCCTTTCCTGTTCTGCCTCTTGTTCCATTTACCAGTGCCACTATTAGGAGGTAGGCAAAAAGTGAGAAAAAATTCCCATATTACTTTTTACAAGAAACATCAGATTTTTCTCTTTTTTTCATGAAAGTGTTCTCTTTTTCTCCATTGCAAACTTTTCCTCCTTTTTGCCTATTCCAGCAAAATTTTTGCCTATTCCAACACATTTTTCTCCTATTCTAACACATTTTTCACCAGTATTTCATAGTTTTGTGTCCTACAGCAAATTTGTTAGCGCGCAGAGTGCAGAAGTGACAATGGCACATATTCATGATTAGACTTGTGCACAACAACAATTTTCAGTAAAATTTTCATTCGGACAAATTTTTTATATTGCATTCATCAACTCCGCATTTCGGATCAGAGCTGCTCAACTTGGACGAAAGTTGACGACATTCCGAAATATTCTGCGATTTTAAAATGCTTTAAAAAAATACACTAAAAAAAGAAAAATACATAAATAAAAATAAATGGAACCATTTTCAGGGTCTAAATGAAGACTGCGGAACAGGGTATGGCACCCTGCCTGCCTAAACAACTCTGGCACTGTCTGTGTCACTCTGAAAATTTAACTATCAGACTGACTAACGTGTCTCTCTGAAAATTATTCAGACAAATTATTCCCAATATTTTTAATATTGTCTGTTGCATATGCCATTTCTGTTGCAGAGGTAAAATACAATATATGTAGCATGAGCATCTGTCATTTACCATATGTTGCAAAGGTAATACACAATATGTAGTATGTGTCATTTACTATATGTAGCAGAGGTGTTATATATACATATGGATGTAGCTAAATTAGAAGGAAGAAGGAAAAGTGAGGATAACTGGTGTGGTATCCTTTTGAAATGAAAAACACTGCGTGGGTAACTGCATATTTATGATAGCAATACCCCTGCCCCTCCACTCGAGGAATACTGGCTGCTGATTTAATAATGCAAACGCTCATGGAGAAGAACACAAAGACAAGGACTGGAACTGGTAGAGCAGCAAACATTTTGGATCGGAAACTCAGAGGATTGCAAGAGTCTTCTATGTGAGTGGATATTATAATATTTCCATTAATTAGTGGATAATATTACTGACGACTGTCTTTGTTTCTTGTCATGCCTTGTGTCCCTCCTCTCCAGCCTGCTCTTTCTTCCAGCTCCCTGCCGCATTTCCTAGCTTGGGCTGGTTCCTCCGCTCTGGTGCACGCTTCTGGTTTCGATGCGCATGCACAATGCTGGCGGACCGTTCACGTTTTCTCCTCTCTATGGGCCTGTCGACATCCAAGCCTCGCTCTTGGGTCCCTTCCGGCTTGGGGACCTTTATTTACCAGCTCTTTGCTCTGTCCAGACGTGTTATTATAGCGTCTATTCCTGTGAGCTTTTGTGAATACTGTGTATGATCCGGACCAAATCTGACCCAGCCTTTGCCTGTCCCAGTGTTCTCATCTTCTGTCTATGACCCGGACCGAATCTAACCCAGCGTTTTGCCTGTTCCAGTGCTGCCTTTCTTCTATGTATGACCCGGACCGAATCTGACCCAGCCTTTTGCCTGTTCCAGTGTTGCCTTTCTTCTGCATATGACCCGGACCGAATCTGACCCAGCCTTTTGCGTGTTCCAGTGTTGCCCATCTTCTGTGTACGACCCGGACCGAACCTAACCCAGCCTCTGCCTGTTCCTGCTGCGAGGGATCCTTCCTGAGTGAGTACTTTAATCCTGTTTGGAGTGTTTAGCCCTAACTCCCTAGGGATTACTGAGTATAATTTGCCTTGGCTGGGGTTATCCTGGGTCACCCAGCAGCTCCTCTGCTGGGGACCACAACATCTGGCTTCGCGGCCAGCACCTATAGGCGGCTCAGCCGCAGCAAAACCCTGGTCTAGGCAACCTATGCTCCCTAGCTCTGCTCCCCAGCCTCGCACCCCAGCTTCTTACTCAGTGATTCCTTGTTGGTGGAGTTCCCTGTTCCTCTATCTTGGTACAACCAGCCTCTCTGACTTCCCTATCCGCCGGGGTTCTGACATTATACTAACGCCACGCAATCTGGTCATGGACTCTGCTGACCTGTCTTCGGCTGTATTGCAACAGGGCCGGACAGTTTGTCCATTTAGACCAGAAGCTGGATTCCATCTCCAGTCTGCTGCAGCAACTGCAGCAGAGCCTGTAGGTCTCCAATGCTGCATCTGCTTCTCCGGCCCCAGTGGTCCCGTCGCCCATTGCTGCGGCACACCTGCCGTTGCTGCCACGCCATGACGGTAACCCCAAGGAGTTGCGGGGATTCCTTAATCAGTGCCTTCTCCATTTCCGTTGTCTGCCTGAGGCCTATGCGTCTCACCAGGTGAGAATTGCATTCGTCGTGTCCCTCCTTCAGGGTCAAGCCCTGGCTTGGGTGTCTCCCCTGTTGGACCGCCAGTCCGCGGTTCTCGATGATTACAATGCTTTTTTCACAGCGTTTCGTTCAGTGTTTGATGAGCCGGGTAGACAGGAACAAGCAGAGGCCACCCTGCTGGATCTCCAAGAGGGTCAGCAACCCCTTAGCCAATACGCGGTAGAGTTCCGCACGCTGGCTTATGAGACCAACTGGCCCAATAGCGCCCTTAAGAACAGTTTCCGCAAGGGGCTTTGCGAAAGGTTAAAAGATGAGCTGACTACACTTCCGATTCCACGTTCCCTGGAGGACCTCATCACGCTATGAACCGCTTTGGAGCATGGTGTTCTGGAGCAAAGGCGGGAGAAGGAGCAGGATCGCTCTCGCCATACTCCTCCTCCTCGTCCAGCGGTTCATTTGGCTCCTAGGTTCCAATCTCTTGTCACCACCGAGCCGGTTGCTGAACCTATGGAGATGGGATGCGTGTTCCGTCTCTCAGAGGCTGAATGGTCCAGAAGATGTTCTCTGGGCCTTTGCCTCTACTGCGGCTCTCCTGGACACCTGGCGCGGTTTTGCCCCAATAAGTTGGGAAACTGCAGGACTTAGTGAGTGGGGATCCTCCCTAGGTCGGCCTTCTGTCCCCTTGTCCTCTTCCCAGCGTCTGACTGTTCTGGTCACCCTGTCTTGGTCTCCTGCATCTTCTGTGTCCTTTCTGGCCTTTATTGACTCGGGACCTGCGGGTATCTTCCTGGATTCTGACTTTGCTCTCAGTCATGGCATACCCTTGGTGCCTCGTAGCTCTCCCATCTGTGTTTTGGCAGTCAACGGTACCCCTCTTAGATCAGGAATGATCACCAAGTCAACTACTACCTTTACCCTTCGGACCTCTTCCGGTCACGTTGGTCAGATGATTTGTGACGTTATCTCTGCTCCTCTTTCTCCCCTTATTCTGGGGAATCCCTGGCTGCGTGAGGCCAACCCTACCATCGACTGGCTTGCTGGTACTCTGTCCTTTTCTACTTGTACTGTCTCCATTATTTAGGAGGTGGTTAAGCCGAGTTCCGATCTCCCACCTGTTGGTTTGCCTGAGCCTTACATGGCTTATTCTGATGTCTTCTGTAAGCAGAGAGCCGACATCTTACCTCCTGACCGCTCTTATGACTGCATCATTGACTTGCTTCCCAGTACTGTACCTCCTCACGGTTATACTTATCCTCTTTCCTTGCCTGAAAATAGGAGTCTTGAGGAGTATTTCAGGGACAGTCTGGCTCCTGGCTTTATCCTTTGTTCCACGTCTCCAGCCGGGGCAGGGTTCTTTTTTATGTCTCTCAGACCCTGCATTGATTACAGGGGCCTAAATGCTATTACTCGCCATAACAGCTACCCACTGCCCCTCATCTCTGAATTCCTGGACTGTCTCAGAGGTTCCGCTGTCTTCACTAGACTTGATCTTTGGGGTGCGTACAACCTGGTCCGTATGCACGAAGGAGAGGAATGGAAGATGGCCTTCAATACCCACTTTGGGCATTACAAGTGCCTTGTGATGCCCTTCAGGCTACGCAACACCCCGGCCGTCTTCCAGGCTTTCGTGAATGACATCTTCAGAGACCTCCTCCTAACCACAGTTGTGGTATACCTTGATGACATTCTCATCTTCTCCAAGACCCTTGTCGAGCATCGTCTACATGTATGCGAGGTTCTGAAGAGACTACGGGCTCATCGTTTATACGCTAAATTGGAGAAGTGCTCCTTTGAACAGACCACTCTGCCATTTTTTGGGTATGTTGTCTTCTTCTCGGGGTTACTCATGGACCCAGCCAAGGTCCAAGTCATTTCGGAGTGGCCCTTGCCTGTTTCTCTCAAGGCCATTCAGAGATTCATTGGGTTTGCCAATTATTATAGGAAATTCATTAAAGGGTTCTCCCATATCATGGCTCCAATCACGGTCCTCACCAAAAAGGGGGCTAATACTACCTGCTGGCCTGCCAAAGCCTTAGAGGCTTTTTCTATTCTTAAGGCTGCCTTCTCCTCAACCCCGATCCTGTGTTATCCAGATCCTCTTCTTCCCTTAATCCTGGAGGCTGATGCCCCAGAGGTCGCCACAGGAGCCGTTCTGTCCCAGTGGTGTTCCCTCTCAGGAAAGAACCATCCATGTTCCATGTTTCTCCTGGTGATTCTCCCCTACAGAACAAAACTATGACACAGGTAATCAGGAACTTCTGGCTATTAAACTGGCTCTTGAGGAGTGACGCTATCTACTGGAGGGGTCCCCCCATGAGATCACCATCCTCTCCGAGCACCAGAACTTGGTATACCTAGCTTCCACCAAGCAACTATACCCTCGTCAGGCTTTTGGTCCCTATTCTTTGCAAGGTTCAACTACAAAATATCCTACATTCCCGGAATTAGGAATACCAAAGCGGACGCCTTGTCTCGTCTTCATGAGCCACTTCTTACCACGCCATCCTCTGTCGACACCATTCTTCGCCATCAAAGACGCCCAGCGGCCTGTCCCTGGTGCGGGTTCTTCCACTTCTTGTCCAACCCTGTATGTTCCAGATCGTACTGCATGGAGGTTCTTCTATGGGTGCATCATTCCCCTCTTGCTGGACATCCTGGTGTCAAATGCACCTACCAAGTGTTGTCCAGGTATTTCCATTGGCCTGGCTCCCAGGCTGACGTAGAGGCCCTGGTAAGCTCATATCTCGTTTGTGCTAGAACTAAGACACCTCATTCTTGGCCACTTGGGCTGCTCCACCTGCTTCCCAATCCCTCCTTGCCATCGACCCAATTGGCCATGGACTCCTCTCAGGGTATGACCGTCATCTGGGTGGTCGTCAACCGTTTTACCAAACAGGGGCATTTCGTTCCCCTACCCATAGTACCCACATCTGCCGAGTTGGTCGACTTGTTTCTGGCACATATTGTTCATCTCCATGGGGTTCCTCTTCACTTCACCTCCAATAGAGGCTCCCAATTTGTTTCCAGATTTTGGAGGGCTGTTTGTGCCAGACTAGGGATATGGCTTCAGTACTCCTCCGGCTATCATCCCCAAACAAACGGGCAGACGCAATGCCTGAATCAGTCGCTGGAGATCCACCTCTGCACTCATTGTAATTATAGGCAGGATGATTGGGTGGCTCTCCTCCCGTTGGCTGAATTGTCCTACAATTCCCTTCTACAGACGTTCTTATGCTGCGCTTCCTTTTTCGCTGCCCTGGGCTATAACCCGCAGACTCTTCTTCTGTCCCCTGGCTGTTCTCTTGTGCCTTCTGCAGAGACCAGGGTACGGTCCATGGCCCAGCACTGGTCCGCTCTTCGCTCCTCCCTGCTCCTGGGTCCCGGTGCGGGACTTCCATGCCCCGTCCTTGCTCTGCCGATTACATTCGAGATTTCCCGACCGGCCCTCCTAGCGGCCTCCAGTGGCGGCCGTCAGGTGGGAGGTAGTGTCATGCCTTGTGTACCTACGTTCCCACCTGTTCTCTCTTCTGGCTCCCTGCCGCATCTCCTGGCTTGGGCTGGTTCCTCCGCGTTGGCGCCCACTTCAGGTTTTGGTGTGCATGCGCCATGCCATCGGACCGTTCACATTTTCTCCTCTCTACGGTCCTGTCAACATCCAAGCCTCACTCTCAGGTCCCTTCAAGCTTGGGGACCTTTAGCTACCAGCTCTTTGCTCTGTCCAGACGCGTTAGTATAGCGTCTATTTCTGTGAGCTTTTGTGAGTACTGTGTATGATCCAGACCAAATCTGACCCAGCCTTTGCCTGTTCCAGTGTTCCCATCTTCTGTGTATGACCCGGACTGAAATCTGACATTTCTACTGATTTTGTTTTACATATTGCGCTGAAGTCTGAATATCGACGCTAGAAGTTATTGCACAGAATTAAGAATCTCTGAGAGACATTTAAAGAAACAGCATAGACCATTGGGACTGATAATCAGATTACCAGGTTAACCATTTATAATTTCAAGGTTTTATACATATATGTTTAGAATTGCGTTATTTATTTTTGTAGAGTAACTTAGATTCGCCTGAGGTTTTGTTGTAATTTATTTTGAATCTTTTAGCTTTGGATTTTACTTGGGCAGAATCCATTTCTAAATTTATATTGATATTGGAAATTTGTATTGGCATTATATTTTAATTGTTTTTATTATTATTTTACCTAATTTTGATACATTGTTTACAGTTTTTCTATTTGTAGGACTCAGTCAGTTGATGGATAGATACAGCAACTAAGGATGACCGGTGTGAGGCAGACTCAGGATGACAGCAACATGGATGATTGTAGATCTCTGAAGTCCTTTTTGTTTTTCTAATCTGCATCAAACCTGAGAGCAGGGTAACCCAGCTTTGGCAAGTTGACTTTTAAAAAAGTAATTTGCTCCATGAGCTGGGGGGCCAATTGAGAGCTCTGGGGGCTAAGTATATTTCCTGTTACTGAAAATACCCACTCACTCTGGACAGTGCTTGGGGGGCAAGAAAGCAACTCCTGGGCTACCAGGGACAATGTAGGCCACACAGCCCTCTTGTTATCCCAGAAAGTCAAGGGATCTGTACTTGGGACCAAAGAATGTTCTGCAAGGTAAGCCTTAACCTCAAACTCAGCACTTTTTCTATTTATGGGGAGGTCTTTCTTTTGTCTGAAGCATAATCTGATCATTGCCTCAGCATAAAAAGCAGGTGCTAGCTTCACTGGAACAAGATGAAGTGCTACTGGAGCTGCTACTGATAGGTCCCGGAAGACCATCACACTCCTCCAGCTCATCTGTGGAATCTTCTCCCGCCTCCTGTGACTGCATCCTGTTTTTCATTTGCCTCTCACTCACCCTCACTATTATTTGTTCCCTCCAGGCAGTGAGGGAATTGTAAGTAAGTACCATCTTGCCTTTAATTTGAGGATTGCAAATTGTAGCGAGCATTAACTCGGGACAATTGCCCATGTGCTCTTCCATGTGCCGAGTCAGTTCCTTCTTCAGCCTCGTTAGAAGGGCAGCAACATCTGGAAGTATGTTACCCTCAGCACCAGGCAAGCGTTCCCTATGGGCAAGGAAATCATCCAATTTTAAGGAGAGGTACAGGAAGAGGGGAATGACTTCTGCCAGACTAGCATTCTCTTTGCTCAAAATTTCCGATAAAAAGCACTGAAAGGTGCAAGGACTGTCACCACCTGTTCCAGCAGGGTCCAGTCAGCCCTGCCCTGTGTTCTGTTACTGCCAATGAAATGGTGACATGACATTGGGTGAATTGCCTTTTTCTGCTCTAGGATATGCTCTAGCATATCTAAGGTGGAGTTCCACCTGGTCCCAACATCTTGTTTTAGGTGGTGCTCTGGGTGGTCTGCCTTTTTCTGTTCCTCCTTGAGGAGCTGGCTATATTTGATGCTCTGATGGAAGTGGTCAGCAATTTGTCAGCACGACTCCAGAAGTGCTGGCAACCTTCCAGTGTTACTGCCATCCTCAAGAGCAGCCTTCACTACCAGATGTAGGACATGTGCTGTGCAGCGCACACCCACAAATCTGCCATCCCGGAGATCCTTGATCATGTTAGCTGCACAGTCAGTAACCACAAACCCCAATTGTGCCTGTGTGCCTGTCTTCTCCCCTAGCCACTGTGCCACCATGTTCTGTAGTGCTTTGCGAATGTTACCAGAGGTGTGCTGCTGATCCATTACCTTTGTATGGGGGAGGAAAGAGCAGTGCCCAGCCTGCTTGGCTACTGCACCTGAACTTGGTAATGATGTGTCTTGCAACACATTGGGCTGCCACCAATGCGCTGTTAATGACAGGAAGCGCCACTCGGAGCACTCCATAAGTCAGTGGTAAAGTGCAATGACTGGCCACCAGCCTTTTCTAGAAGGTCCTTCAGAAGCCTAATGCATGACCGGTAGAGTGAGGGCATTATAGTTCTACTAAATGTGGTGCGGGATGGAATTTTATATTGGGGTGCGAAAGCGTCCATAAGTTGATGGAAGGGCTCCCCGTCCACCCAATTAAAAGTAGCACCCCAAACGACTATGAGCTGTGCAATGAGGCGTGTAATTTTCCTGGACTGCTGTCTGCACATCCCCTTGGAATGAAACCCACCAAAATCTTCCAGTGTAGCCTGTATTGACTTTGGGATGAGCTGTGACTGTCTGCTGCTTTTACTAGGACCAGAGGTGGCATGATCCCCCTGCCCTTTCTCCTGCCTACTAGTGGTGAGTGTGACACTGGTAAATGTAGTAGTAGTGCCGCCACGTTCTGCACTCATCAACACTGACTTGTGGTAGTGCTTCAGGTGTTGGTTCATCCCAGAGGTGGTTAGATGACCCAACACCCTATCATGACTGACTTCCCTGCCACACAATTTACATTTTGCTAGCCACCCATCACCAATTGTCACAAAATGGTCCCAAGCTTTGGAGCGACGGATGACATTGGAGGGTGGAAAAGAAGAAACTTAGGTGACACTTTCTTCATCTTCACATGCTGAAGCAGCCTCACTATGCTTTTTTTTCTATGTACCTTTACAGGGGTACTACTAGTAGACCCAAAGATGGCAGCAGAGATGTTGGGACTGGGATTGGAGGAGGAAGGAGTAACACTGGTGGCAGAGATACTAGCATCTACTATCTGCCTGGGAGACTCATTTCGAACTGGAGAGGCAGGTGGTGAGTTTTCCTCAATAGAAGACAGAATTGTAGCTGGAGAAACAGGAGGAGTACTATGGGCAGCAGTGGAAAAAGTAAGCTCGGGGAATAATCAAGTTCAGTGGAAAAATCCAGGTCAGTGGAAAAATCAAGCTTAGCAGGCCTTGGTCCCTCATATTCTTTTTCTATCTCTTGTAGGTTTGGACAGGAAGAAAAATCAGCAGCAGCAGATTTTGGGGAGACCTGCTGAATTTCCTGTCTGCCTACACAACTGTAACACTGGCTGTGTACAACCCTGAAAATTATTCCAACAAATAACTTGTATTTTTAATATGTTTGATATTTTTTACAAAATCAACACAGGTGACTCTCCCTTGCGGTAGCGATAAGGCACCCTGTCTGCCTAAAGAACCGTGACACTGGCTGTGTGACTCTGAAAATTATTCAAACAAATAACTTGTATTTTTAATATTTTTGATATTTTTTAAAAAACCAACACAGGTGACTCTCCCTTGCGGTGGTGATAAGGCACCCTGCCTGCCTATACGACTGTGACACTGGCTGTGTGACTCTGAAAATCATTCAAACAAATCACTTGTACTTTTAATCATTTTTATCAAACCAACAAAAGGTGACTTTCCCTTGCGGTGGGGATAAGGCACCCTGTCTGCCTATACAACTGTGACACTGGCTGTGTGACTGAAAATTATTCAAACAAATAACATGTAGTTTTAATATTTTTTATATTTTTTACAAAACCAACACAGGTGACTCTCCCTTGCGGTGGCGAAAAGGCACCCTGCCTGCCTATACAACTGTGACACTGGTAGTGTGACTCTGAAAATTATTCAAACAAATCACTTGTATTTTTAAATAATTTTTATCAAGCCAACAAAAGGTGACTTTCCCTTGCGGTGGTGATAAGGCACCCTGTCTGCCTATACAACTGTGACACTGGCTGTGTGACTGAAAATTATTCAAACAAATAACTTGTAGTTTTAATATTTTTTACAAAACCAACACAGGTGACTCTCCCTTGCGGTGACGAAAAGGCACCCTGACTGTCTAAACAACTGTGACACTGGCTATGTGATTCTGAAAATTATTCAAATATTAATAACTAGTGTAAAAGCCCGTGTACACAGGCCAAGGTCCGGGTAATGTTAACCCTGTGAGTGCCAGAGGGGTACGCAACGCATTGCAAAGGAAAGCGTTGCTTACCCCTCTGCCACTCAAAGGGTTAAGAGGTCGGTCCTGCTCTGCTTACTGCCATTACCTCACTGCTGCATGCGATGAAGTTATGAGCCGCTTCACTCACACGATGCAATCATGTGCAGTAGAGGCTGCCTGAATACGGGCAGTCTCTACTGCGCATGACTGCATCTGAGAAACATCCTAGCAAATTATTATATAGGATATTTTTTATATTTTTAACAGAAGCAAAAGATGAATCTCTCTTGCAGTGACAATGAGGTACAAGGCCTGTCTGTCTGCCTACACAACTTACAGACTGGCTGATGTGTCACTCTGAAAATTATTTAAACAAATCCCTATATTGTTATATATATATATATATATATATATATATATATATATATATATATATATATATATATTTATTTATTTTTTTTTTTTTTTTGCACAGGAACAAAGATCACTCTCCCTTGCAGTGGCAATAACTGGCACTAATGCTGGCTGCTTGCCTATGCCTAGCCTAATGCTACCTGTCTGCCTACACAACAACTGGACGCTCTCTAATCTCCTTGTTCTCTCTCTGAGCTCTAACAACACAATGAGGAAGTGGAGGCTGTCTGCCTGGGTGTCTGTGTCATTAGGCCAACCCACATCATGAAACAAAGAAGCTTATTGGAATAAGCGGGAAAGTAAAATAGTCCAAAAGTTAGAAGGGGAACTGGTGCTCCAGAGGTTAATATCCCTTGTTTGCAGATACGTAAGACCTTAATTGAAAGAGATATCTATAGAAGCTGCTACAATCCCTAGATCGATGTGTAAAAATCTAATGCAAGAAAGTATATCTAGTATTGGGATGAGCGCTAAATATTAAAAACTAATAATAATCCAGCCCTCTATTGTGTAGTACCTATGTGGCAACGCAAACCCAAGTACAGAACTATTTATTAAAAAACACAATAATAATACAATATAAAATATATACAATCTCTAAAAACTCTAAGGACAATAATACACTTAGCCACCTAAACAGTCCAAGAATAGGTCTGCAGTTCAATCGCCGTGTGGTCTTATGGAAACAGTCCTTGTAATCAGTGCTTCTTATGTAACAATTAGTTGCTGAGCTTCTGACACAACTCTCCCGTCTGTTATAGTAATTCGCTACAATGTCTCACTGACCTGTTTACTGTCCACACGGGGTGCCCCTCCGGTGGCGGCCGCTGCTTGATATGTTTGCTCGCAGCCCTCCTCGCTCTACCGGATAATGATCCTGGGGCTTCTACGATCGTGTAGCCGGATGTGACGCGGGCAGAGCGTGTTCTGGCTCAGATAAACAATCTTTTGCTACTATGTAGCTAGCGCTGCTTCTCTATTTCAAAAGGTGCCTCTCCGGTGATCAGCACTGTTATATGATGTTTATTTCTTTGTGCTCACCGGGAATCTTTCCAAAGGCTACCCTGATAAGTGGATGAAAAGTGATGACTCTAATACAAATAGCAATCTCGTAAGGTGCACCTCTTATTCACCTCTCTCTCCACACTGCCACACTTGTTCTGCCTTAGGACTTCAATACTGCAAAGTGGCTATTCTCCAATGCATTTCCTGCCTCCTGGGCACTTCATCAGGGCCCTGATGAAGTGCCCAGGAGGCAGGAAACGCATTGGAGAATAGCCACTTTGCATACATTTTGGCCTATGTGGGACTAGTCTGTGCGGTGCAGCTAATTTCTTCTAAGTGCAAGGAGAGCAAAGGCCCATGCCTGGGATGCCGTTCTAACTTAGGATGACCTACAGACAAATAGTGTGATGAGAACCCTCCAAAAACAAATAAAGTGTTTTGTTCTAAGGCATAGTGGCCTCTCAGTGATGCTCAAGTGACATTTTTTGTGCCCATATGCCGTATCCAACAACATATCCATAACAATATCAGATTGGTCCCACCCACAGTCAGATGAGCTCAGAAATATCAGGCAAATCCTCTCTGCATGAGAGAAACAGCACAACCACAGATGTACATTTTAGTCTATGTAGGCCTTGTTGGTGTGGTGCAGCTGGTTCCCTCTAGGAGCATGGAGAGCCATGCCTGGGATGCCTGTCCAGCTTAAGGAGACCTTCAAAGATTTGAAAGCAGCAGATTAACATTTTCAGCATCAAAGGGGTAAATAACTCATTGCAAAGCAATGTGTTTCATGGCTCTCTGGTCCTCAAATGGTTAAGGGGTTGGGGCCATTTTCAGGTATCCAGTAAAGGGATATTGAGTGACTGAGTGTATACTGGATTTATTTTTTTGCCTATTGGATTTATTCTTTTGGACACTGGACTTATTAACTCTTACATATAAACGTGAAGTCCTGCCCATACTTACCTTGCATCCTACCCAGTACTACACTTAGTAAAGCACTGGTTATTTGTATCATTAATATTTCCTTATGTTCACAAAAGAGGTCAGGGCTTCTCAAACATGGAGAAGCTGAATTTTCTCCCCTCCAAGTGGGGGTACACAAGCTATACTCGCACTTGTGTTTCCTTGAAGGATGATCCCCCACATGATGTCCTTTGCTACTGAGTAGTGGCATGTGGCTTTTAACTGTTTTTTACAAGTTTCCATATAGTGTGAGGCTACTACAGAGTCATACTACAGTCATATAGTGAGGCTATATACTGTGATGAACTGGAGTAATTCTGTAGCAAACCAGCTGTAATATATGGGACATAAATGGGGCTTTTAACCAATTAAATGCTAGAGAAGTCTCCAATGCATTGAAAACCATCCTTAGGCCTTTAACAAAATGTGTGCATCCTCAACAATCCCCCTACATTTCCAACATATACTCCTATTAAACAACCAGAGGGATATCATTTATAATCAAAGACAATAATTGTGAAAAAGAATAATCTGACTAATCTGAAATCCTCCAATCAGGAATGGAAACCGATGCTAATCAATACCCCAAAATTCTCAAGAAATATATCTGCTATAGAGAGTATAAGCTCATCTCCAGTTGGTGTAGAAAACACCATTTACCCCACAGTTAATCATGTGTTGGTGATGTAAAATAGGGGATATAACATATCTGGTGTAAGTCTCCATTGATCTCAATCTATTAGAATAATATTATGCCAGAAATCTTTAAAATCACCAAGATCGCTATTCTTGTATAATCTCAATGTACTCTAATGAATCTAAATCTCCATAACCTTAATAAGAACCACCCTGAATATATCTTATTCATCCATCTTCTAAATGCAGCTAAACTAATGATACTAACCTTTTAGAAAGAGATCTCTGTACCTTCTATCCTGAATTGGAGGAACTGGGTGTAATTAATGGACTATGGAAAGAATCACATTTGCACAGCACAATTCCAAATTTTCTTTTTATGATACTGGAAACCATGGAGTACCTAACATTGCATTGATTTATCCACCTATTACACATTGTCCTAGTTGATCATCTACAATGTCTGAACTTCCCAGACTCTCTTAATATCATATAATCACTTATCACCAACTTACATATTCCATTTTAAACACCATGTTGTTTGTTTTACTATGCTGCTCATCGATGTCTCTTTACAGTATGATGTTTTCTGGTGGTCCATAGTGGTCTTTGTGGGTGTGCTGGGGGACCATTCTTGATTGACCGAAAATGTTTTTTTAGTAATAACAACAGTCTTAGGATTCTGTTATTTTAATACCCAGTTTTGTCAATTGTTGGTATCTACTCTAATAAAATATAAATGAAAAAGCCCCAATTATATAAGTGGACATTTTTGGAATGGTTGTTTATTTCCTATGTTGCCCATAGTTTGCATCAGAAGTTCAATAGTTAATGACTATGCTGCTCTTCACCAGAACTGCACCACAAATCAGAAGCCACATGGAGGGCAGGGCTAGTGTACACATGCACTGCAGCATTTCCTCGACCTCCAAAGCCTGTCTAGTCCCGAAATGGCTCCCACTGATGACTGCATATGCATCTAGACCAAGGGAAGGCAATTATTTTGGCTAGAGGGCTGCTTTTCTGTTTGAAATGCATTTGGATAGCAACATGTACATTGCGGATGTATACACAAACACATACACACAAAACTCCTGACTAATATGTTTGCCCCATTAATAATTCCCCTTCCTGACTGAAGTATGAGGATTAAATCTGACTGTTGCTTGTGCTTCTGATCTACATTAATAGCTGTGGTGCTGCACAGACATAGGGCCTTCTGTATAGAAGCAATATGAAACAATTCTGTGGCACACCAACTGCACCAAAAGGAGTAATAACATTCTTAAAATTCCCATTGATTTAATTTGGGTTTTTAACCTTTGAATGCTAGACATCTTCAAGGCATTGCTTTGCAATGCATTGATGTCCTCTCTACATTTGATGTGTTTAATTCCCCATTTAGATTAATAGAAATGTTTCTTTGTCCCTTGTAGATGTTTTTTTTCAGAATTACTCCAGTTTGCTTTTATACACAAGGTCCAGTGTGTCAATTCTGTGTCTCTATGCACTGTTAGAATGATGCATTTTACAACAAATCCCAGATTACACACAACTCTTTATTCTTCCTGCAGAAAAAGCCTGAAATCATATATTCTCTATACAGCAGCTCGGATGTTTTTATACAGCCAGCCAGACGCAAGGGCCAGATACAAATGACCCACTGACCAGATCCCACCTGCATGCCATTTTTTTGACAATTTCTGAGTTAGACCAACACATTCTAAAGCAAACGGTTTTAACCCTTTGAGTGCCTGAGGGGAATGCAACGCATTGCAAAGCAATGCATTGCGTACCCATCTAGCACTCAAAGGGTTAATTTACTAAACCTTATAGTGACAATATATTTATAGTTTTAAAGGATATTACATGTGCTTTAAAATAATAGCAACCCTATTACATATTCTGTACATATATAACATGCACACTCAAATTGCCTAAACGTGTTTTCCATCTTCGCCTGTTTTTTAATACTTTTATATCCTTGGGGGTGAACTTATGGATCTATTTGCAGAGAGCTTTCTGTCAGGGAACATAAAAGTAGGTCTAGTGATACAGTGAAAAATAAAGCCATGTAAGAAAGAAAGCAAACAGAGCATACCTGCTTCAGAGAGACTGAAACATTGTATTTTATCTTGTTTTGATGATCTATTGACTAGAAAACTCTCTGGAAATGGAGATCCATGTAGCTCACTCTCAGCAATAAAAAAGTATAAAATGTTAGTATGAAAGAAATTAAAATAAAATGTTTAGGCATTTGCAGAATATATAAAGACAAAATAAAGTGTAAGTCTGCCTTTAAGGGATAATATTGTTTCACAAAAACAGCAGTTTCAATTAATCTTCATACTATTTGAGCCATAGAAAGGGTTATTTCAATACTGTCAGAGTTGTAGTTCAAAAGTAATTGAATGATAAAGTACCCCCTTCTGCCCCTTTTACCTAATGTAAGCCATCTCCCCTCAGATGTGGAATCTGGTCCTGGGACCAGACAGCTCACAGCAAGGGACAATCTTCTTACTGTGAACATAAGGAAAACCCTGCCCCCCCCTTGACAGGTTTATCCTTATGTTAATTGACGATTGTCCCTCTCTTAGATCCATCCAGACAGTCTTGCTGCTCTGAGGTGATCAGTGTTACATCAGTAAAAAGGGCGGGACGGGGATACTTTATCATTCAATTACTCTTGAACTACAGCTCTGACCGTATTGAAATAACGCTCTTCATGGCCCAAATACTATAAACTGCTTTTATTGTGAAACATTTCTATCCCTTTAATGTATTGGTTAGTGGTTGTCTTAGGGAGGTGTGTGAGTGGCCCTTTAAGTCTAAAACACATTTAACCCTTTGAATGCCAGAGGGTATGCAATGCATTGCTCCGAACTGCATTGAGTATCCCCTGGCACTCAAATGGTAAACAGAATGCGTTATAAAATGGAACTTCAAAATAATATTAAATTGAGTACTATAATTGGACAAATGGATATCACACTCAGTGAACGCCTAGTAGACCTCTGTATTAAAGCTGCTGCTTACTTTGAGTTGTAAGCAGGAAATAAAAGTGACATGAATAGCTAACTTGGCATAATGTTTGTTCTTCATTTTGAAAGGTGGCCTTCTCATATGTACAGGATTGTCTGATCCAAGTCTATTGTACAAACCATATTATTTTCACACACTGAGACTCCTATTAATGTTTTCTTTATCTGTTTTTACATTCTGTTCTTTAATGGTTTCTAGTTTAAAAGATATTTTCTTTTCTTTATTGTTTTTGGCCCATAGCCCAGTTAACTGTCTTCATAGAAACAGTGGGAGACAAGAGATAAAGGCAGATGCAACATTTGTGCCTACCTGAGCTATCAATGTTCCTAACTACTAGAAACCTTTAGATCTCAAGATCTAAGGACAGAGAATATACTGAAAAATGAAATATACATCTTTATTTATATCAGTTGCAACATTTTTGAAAATAGATAAAAGGGAAAGAGATATTTGATCAAAACATTTTAATGAAGTCTCTAGTTTTGAACCTAGTCATTTTTATAGGAAGAATAGAAACTAAAGTGAACTGGTGTTATATATATATTTGTGTGTGTGTAGTAAGAGGGCAGCACTCATGGGATCCATGCTGCCCTTTTACTTTTTCTATGTATGATAGTCTATTTGGGAATGTGCACCTGGGCAACTATACAATAAGGAATGAGTCCTGCCACCCTCATTCTTATCCTATATATTTATATCTTACTAGTTGAAGAGCCAGTTACACGGGCCACAGTGCCACTGCAACCCGGTCGCGGGGCAGTCACGCTCAGTGGAGACTGCCCGCGACACGGCTGATACAGAGCTGGACGCTCCTTCGGAGCGCCCAGCTCTGTATTAGCCGCGGCGCGGGCAGTCTCTACTGCGCATGACTGAAGTACACACAGCAGTGACTACTGCGCATGTCACGACGTTACACACGATTTAGCGAATTATTATATAGGATATAAAAATATATATATATATATACATATAAGAGGCAACATCATGTGACTAAATGTATGTATCCTTCAGGAGACAAACACACCCAGGACTGCAGTAAGAAAGAGTTATGCAAAACTCCTCTATACGGTCTGTTACATTAGTACAGCATGGTGTGTGATTTTCACAGGAGTGGGCAGGGAGTCATAGCAAGAACTTCACTCTCCACCACACTATACACCTCTTTCTTCTATACCCTCCATCCCATTTTCCACCTACATGATCCAACATAATACACACCTCCTCACTGTACCCCCTTCCTCACCTTCACCTGATCTGATCTACTCACAATCCACTTTGACATATCGGGTCACGTTCCCCTTCACCTCTTCACTCTACACACTCCTCTTTCACCTGATTCACTCACATTCACCTTCACCTCTTCACTCTACACACTCCTTCTCTTTCATGATTCACTCACATTCCCCTTCCCCTCTTCACTCTACACACTCCTTCTCTTTCACATGATTCACTCACATTCCCCTTCCCCTCTTCACTCTACACACTCCTTCTCTTTCACCTGATTCACTCATATTCACCTTCGACACATTGCCTCACTTCCCCTTTTGCTTCTACATCACCTCACATTCACTTTCCACTGTTTGACTCACATACTTGTACAATTCGTCCCTTCTCACAATGCGTTGTACAATGCACATTGTACAACGCATTGTGAGAAGGGACGAATTGTACAAGGCGACGCCAGGCAACTGGGCACAATGCCAACGCGTGAGGAGAGGTATCGGAGGAAGCGGGCAGCAAATAAAAGCCTACCACCCGCTTCCTCCTATGTCTCTCTCCCCTCCTCCCGCTTCCTCCAATAGCTCTCTAGTCCACAGGCTATTCTTATGCTGCGGGCTTCACAGCCACCCGCAGCAAAGGGAGTGCTTATGAACGAAGGTGAAGGAAGCGCTGCAGTCACAGTGCAGCCTGCTCCCTCAGTTGTATTTTAACCCTTTGAGTGCCAGAGTGGTAAGCAACGCATTGCGTACCACTCTGGAACTCAAAGGGTTAACTTAGATCTCATCCATTTATAATGTTCTACCTCCTTTGTCCCATTGCTATTAGTACTTTTGCTCCACTCTCCGTTTGAAGGAGAGTAGAGCAAAAGTACTAATAGCAATGGGACACAGGAGGTAGGGGGTTAAAAATGAATGAGATCTATTTTAAACTAATGTCTAATAATAGTATTTTAATAAAAAAAAGTTTAAAACACACACAAACACACACACATATATACAGGCAAGGTATGTAGTCCATACCTTGCCTATTAACCCTTTGGGTACCAGAGGGGTAGGAAACATGCTAAGCAATGCTTTCCTACCTCTCTGGTACTCAAAGGGTTAATTGTGGAATAAAAGACAGATTTGTCCACTACATGGAAGTCCATGAGGTGGATGTGGATGGGGTTAGTATGTCACATATATGCAATATATGTGACATACTAAGGGGGGGGGTGGAAGGGGGCATTGTGTAGTGCTTGGTGTACTAGTTTTATTGATTGTAACCCTTTGAATGCCACAGGGGTGAGCAATGCACATCCCTAAGACATTCAAAGCTGCCCATGGTGCTGAAAGCCATCTCTGTGTTCCCCTAGTGGCTGGGTAGGGAAAAGCACAGAGAATGCTGTTCAGAACTGGCCACGTGGATTTTTACTCTTCCTCCAGTGCTATTCTCCAAAAAAAATAGGCGTTAGATTTCTGGAGAGAAATGTTGCAATTTAACGCGAGTTAGCCCTAACTCCAACATTTGAATAGCTTTTGGCGTCGCTTGTACATTATCCTCTATGGGTGAGATCTTGCTGTTCTGGCGACGGGCGACGTGTGTTTCAGAACTGGCGTCGCTTCTTACTAGTGGAACATTTGCATTGCTCAGTTGACGTTAAAAGCAGCGTCACCAGTTTTTTGCTGGCGACGCCATCATTTGAATTGAGCCCTTAGTCCTCATGGGCAAGGCTGTTTCCCTTTTGGTAGAATCATTCCCGGCATGTTATAGGAGCATGTGGGCCAGAGTTCTGGTGTATAGAGAACAGGGGATGCAAGCTGCGCAGTGGAGTTTCTGTCTCTGGAAAATGGGCTGATTTTTACACCTGCAAGTGAGCAGTGCAATAGTACTGTGGGGATCCTATACAAGTTAACTGTTTAAGTACCAGTGTGGTAGACAACACATTGAGAATGGATTGCACATGTAGTTCTTAAAGGCATTAATGGAAGGTTGTGGTTGGAAAGAGGTTGCTGTGTGTCCAAGTTAAACAGATCAAGCACAAAATAAATAATATAAATGGACTCTATATGTAAATACATAATATATCTATATGTATCTATCTGTCTGTCTGTCTGTCTGTCTGTCTGTCTATCTATCTATCTATCTATCTATCTATCTATCTATCTATCTATCTATCTAATATATATATATATATATATATATGTGAGTGTTAGAGTTTGTTAATTCCATCTGTTTCTTTCACACCACTCAGTCAGATCACAGCTTTCCAATACAAGCATTTGTTACTGTCAGGGCTTTCTGGGGGAAGTTTTTTGCGGTGTGCTAGGGCTTCCTGGGTGAATTTTTGGCTGTGGTCTAGATGTAAATACATAATATATCTATAGCTAGCTATCTATCTATCTATCTATCTATCTATCTATCTATCTATCTATCTAATATATATATATGTGAGTGTTAGAGTTTGTTAACTCCATCTGTTTCTTTCACACCACTCAGTCAGATCACAGCTTTCCAATACAAGCATTTGTTACATCTACTGAATACATTCATCCTTTAAAATTCTGTGGTTAACATCTTACAGGTTCATTTCATGAATCCATGTTCTAGTATTTTACTCCTTTACAATGCTTCTTTTATATTTACTCTTTATACATTTGAAAGGTTTATTACGTCTTACTTTCATTGAGGCTTCAAAAAGAAGCTATAGTGCTCTGGCTGAGTTCTGCTTTGCCCCAGTATTTTAGATGTATGAGCCAGCACAGGATTTATTATGCTGGGGACTGGCTGCATGCAGCTGATCCTTGGATCGTATGAAAGCATTGGTGCTTAACATCACACATACTCTCCCATCATTATGAATTTATGATTCTAAATATGCCTGAAGTAGAGACCTAAAGTGTCTTGAAAGGTTGCATCATTGAGAAGCTTAGTTACCCAACAAAAAAGTATCACTTTTACTCTACCAGTCTCCTGCCTTTTATACAGTGCCAACTTTGACCTATTTGTTTTTAATGAGAGCAAGCCCTGAATGAATACACTATAACATGTGCTGGAAAATGACATAAAAGTATGTCACTTTTCTTTGCTTCATGTGATTATTTAGAGTTATACAAGGTACAGAGGAAAGGAAAGCACCAGAAGACCCATCCACTTCTCCACTGCTGTATCCTTGTCACAAGTGGTATACAGAGGGTGATTTTTTGGCACAGGTAACTTGGTAAAATGGTGTTGGGCAGGAGTAGTACTAAGAAATCAGTGCCAGTGTTTAGTTTAGCACAGAAATCTAGTAGCACATCTCTAGTATGAGGCTGATGTACAGAGGAAAGGTTGAGTAATTCTGGGGCTAACCAGCTGCATCATAGAGGGCAAATAAAAATTCTCCCAAATCCCTTGGATTTAAATGGAGCTACTAACCATTAGAATGCTGGAGAGGTCTCAATCTATTGAGAAACAATAAGTCAAAGCCCTATATATCAATGGGCCTTTTTATTCCCCCCTTATACGGTGCAATTGGTTTGCCCTGGAATTGCTTCACTTCTTCTATGTATACGGTGTCAAAGAGGCTGATGAACTAGAGAAAATTGGAACAGTTCTGTAGCAAACCAAATATACTGCATACTGCTTTGATTTAAATGAGGTGTTTTAACTCCTTGGAGACTCATTTCGCATTCAAGGAGTTAAAATCCCCCTTTAAATAATTTTATATTTTACTTATTTCCATGCACAGTTTATTCCAGAATTGTTCCACTTTTCTTGCCATCCCAGGAAGCACAGCGTGATGGAGAGGTCTTTCCTCCCAGGACAGTAAAAAAGTGCCCACTTAGAACTACATTATAAAGGGCCCCCACCATGGTAGCCTGGATGGGGGTGCAAGTGCACTATAGTTCTATTAAATGTGGTGCGGGATGGAATTTTATATCGGGGTGCGACAGCCTCCATAAGTTGCTGGAAGGGCTCCCCGTCCACCAAATTATAAGCAGCACCCCCCCAATGGCTATGAGCTGTGCAATGAGGCGTGTAACTTTCTTGGACTGCTGTCTGCACATCCGCTTGGAATGAAACCCACCAAAATCTTCCAGTGTGGCCTGTATTGATTTTGGGATGGGCTGTGACTGTCTGCTGCTCTTACTAGGACCAGATGTGGCATGATCCCCCTGCCCTTACTCCTGTCTATTGGTGGTGAGTGTGACACTGGTATATACAGTAGTGCCACTTTCTGCACTAATCAACACTGACTTGTGGTAGTTGTTCAGGTGTTGGTTCATCCTAGAGGTGGTTAGAGGACCCAACACCCTCCCACGGCCGACTCCCCTGCCACACAATTTGCATTTTGCTAGCCCGCCATCGCCAAGTGCAACAAAATGGTCCCACACTTTGGAGCGATGAATGACTCTGGAAGGTGGTGGAGAAGAAGAAAATGAGGTGACACTTTTTTCATCTTCACATGCTATAGCAACCTCACTTTGCTTTTTCTTTCTACACACCGTTACAGGGGTACCATTAGACCAAAAGATGGCAGTAGGGATGTTGAGACTGGGAATGGAGGAGGATAGTGGAGTAACAGTGGTAATGGTGGCAGAGATACTAGCAGCTACTACCTGGCTGGGAGACTCAAATGGAACTAGAGAGGCAGGTGGTGAGTTGTCAATAGAAGACACAAGTGTAACTGGAGAAACAGGAGGAGTACTGTGGGAAGCATGGAAAAAATTAAGTTCAGGGGAATAATCAAGGTCACTGGAAAAATCAAGCTAGGGGACAAATCAAGCTTCGGAGGCCTTGATCCCTCAGATTCTTCTTCTACCTCATATGTTTTGACAAGAAGAAAAATCATCATCAGCAGCAGATTTTGTGGAAACCTGCTCAATTCCATGTTCTCAATTCTCCTCAATAACAATTTCTGGAGTAGATATGCTCTCAGTGGCAGTGACAGTGGTGGCAGGAAAAATCTTATCCAAATACTGCAATAATTTCTGTTTGGGCTGCTTAGACGGACTTTCGGTATAAAAGTCCTGCATTGATACTGCCTGCAGTTTCCAAGCAGTAGTGTTAAACACGCTAGGTGTCCCTAGGTTTATAGAACTGGCTGTAGCAGAGGTGGTGACTAAATTGGCAGTGGCACTAGTCATTGTGCAGGTGGTTCTGGGGGGATCATCATGAAACAGCTGACGAGACACAGGTGACAGCTGCTTCATGGTCTCAGAGGAGGACCTGGACCTCTCTACCCTGCTAGTAGAGGTAGAATGACCTTCAGTTCCCTTCTTCTTTCTAGTTTTGGTTTGGAGTGCTGCTGCTCAGTCTGACTAGTACTACTCAGAGTACTCTTCTTTGCCTGACTTCTGCTGCTAGCTCTGCTTGAAAGCAACATCACTGTGGTGGTATTGGTGGTTGCTGGGTCACTGCAGCTGGTACCAGGACGAGGAACATGAGATTGTTCACTAGGATTCAAATCCATGACAGATAGTTAGTGAACAATAATAGTTTCAAAATGTAAAAACCTGGCCACAGGACAACTGTGTTTTAACGATCTGTAACTACCAGTGGCTAGTGAAACAAGGCCAGGGGGATCAGACAGTGTATGCGGAGATCTGTAACTACCAGTGGTCAGTGGGGCCAGGTGGGAGGGCTCTTCAGTGTATATAGGAATATGTAACTATCAGTGGGCTGTGGAACAAACATGGAGTGACAGTGTTTGTTGGAATTTGCGACTACTAGTGGGTAATGAAGCCAGTCTATAGGGTGAGACAGTGTTTGTGGAGATCTGTAACTACCAAAAGACAGTTGAACAAGGCTGGGGTGTCAGCCAGTGTATATGTGGCTCTGTCCAATAAGTTAGACTCAATATGTGATTTTCTGGCTATACCAGTACAAGAGGACAAGGCTGGAGGTTGTGATGTGTGGTTCTGCTGATACCAGTGCAGTGGAACAAGGTGGAACACCAGTATTTGTGGGTCTATGATTACTATGGGACAAGGGGGTGGGTTTAGTATGTGTGGGTCTATGGCTACTGTGGGGCAAGGCTGAGATGTCAGTATGTGTGGTTCTACGGCTACTGCTGCACAAGGCTTGGGGATTAGTATGTTGTGTTCTATGGATGGAGTTAGTAGGTATGGTTCCATAGCTACTGTGGGACAAGGCTGGGGTTTAGTATGCGTGGTTCTGTGGCTACTAAAGGACTGGGGGTCGCAGCAGTGGTGAGCAACATGAGACCCTCCAGCCGCTGTCAGGGTACAACTCCCATCATTTTTCTTTCAATAGGGTTTCCATTAATTTTCCAACTACTGATGTAGGATTCACAGGTCTGCAATTACCAAAGTCCTCCCCACTGCCCTTTTTGTTTCATGGCACTACATTGGCAATCAGTCAGAATCACTCCTGTCAACAGAGATTGGTTAAAAACTTAGCTAGAGGTGCTGCAAAGACAGACCTAACTTTTTAAATACTCTCAAACCAATCTCATCTGGGTCAAATGATTTATCCACTATTCAATTTCGATAACATTAGTAATACATCATCCTTTATAAACATCCCCGTCATAATAGTGTGCCATAATATTGCAGAGCTTAAGCATAATAGGCAGGAAAAAGAAGGGAAGTAGGTGGAATATGTCCCCAAAAGTGGGCACAAGTGGTATGGAGTGGACAGTGCCATTCAGGAACAATCCAAGCTGAATGTATACTGAAAACTGGAATACTTCTAGAGAGTTACCAATTGTGCTCAACATAAATACATGTGCAAAGAGAACTGCCATGTCCTAGTAATTGCCCACTTATCATAATATCTTAATGGCCCCTATGAATGTTGCTCTTGTTTCTTTGCTCAAGAGATAACATCTAGATGTCATGTTCATGGAGGCAGACATGAAAGTTGTTAATAGGACAACAGGACACCAAACTCTGCCAACTATACATGGTAATCTTAACCATTTAAGATTGTGTTGTGTACTCCTCTAGCCCTTAATAGGTTACGCAGGCTCATCCACATTACTTCAGAAAAAACTGCCAGCATTTGTCATATCCACCACCATTAACATGACATCCAAGAGTTTATGTTTTGAACAAAAGCACAAGGGTCACAAGGCTTTTTATTCTATTAAGCACATATTAATTAAATATGTATACCGGAATAGCTCGGCTACTTGTCTTATTTTTAGTTTTATTATTATATATTTTTTATACTATACTATTTTGGCTTTCATCTTGGATACAGCCTGAGGTAGTCAATACCGGAAGATCTTCAGAACACTAATCAAGTGGGATAATATTGAAGCCACTACAGGGCTCCTGTGGAGAATGTACTTGAACCCCAGCAGGGGCGGGTAAAGTACCTGCATGTCTTTTTTGTTGACTGCAGACATATGTTTGTAGATCAACCATTTGTAAATGTGAGTTGAATATATATTGTTTATTGTAGCCCTGAATGTCCTTGGGTTAATACACTATTAGCGCCCCTCTATCTTTTCCTTCTGTTTCTCTACACATATCCACCTCTTCCATCGAGGACGAGTGCTTTAAGAGTGGTGTAGCCTTTAGATACTGCTTGGGGGGGGCGGTGACAATCATATCCCCAACATTTGAACAGCTGGATAGCACATAGGTGTCTTATTCAGCCATTTATCTTGTGAGTACATTTCTAATGGTGACAGTGGGTGAATTCAATAATTAAGGGTTTTACATCAGGAGCGCCTCCTGTTTTTCTTTTGCAATACCTTGTCATATGCTACTTCTTTGAACAAATGTTTGATTGACCTTTAAAAACACTTTTAAAAAATCAGACACATCAATGGCTGTACTCAAATGTGAACAGAAAATATATGGATTCTCATATAATAGCATGCCTAATTAAATGTTTCAAGAAATCAAAACAACATTTAGGGTCTTATAAACAAAAGAAAGGAAGTGCAATTCTGGAGCAGACTAACTGCTGCAAACAGACAAACAAAACCTCCCCAAGAATGCGAGAAGGGTCTCCATTTATCTTTCCAGCATTCAGTAGTTAAAATTCCCATTTCAATCAATCAATCAATCAATCAGAATTTGGAGAATGTTTTATTTATTTATTTTATTTAACATGGACTTTTAACCTCTTGAATGTTAGTTTGTTCTCCATGTATTGAATTCAAAAGGTTAAAAGCAACATTTAAATCAATAGGAATTTTGGGTGTTATTCATTTGTCTCCTATGGTGCAGTAAATTTGCTCTACAATTACATCTCTTCTGCAAGTCTGTCATTAACCTCCATGTTTCATTTGCCTTCTTTTCATTGCACAATGGATTACTGTGCATTTTCTCACTCTCCCTTTCTTCTCTAATAGGTCAGCTATGTCCTTTAAAGGGCTTGTTGCATAGTCTGGGGGGCTGTTCTGACTCCGAGGGGGTGGGCTTAGACCTGTTATCAGTTTTGGCCTGAGCCTATAACTCAGAAAACTAATGTACTAGTTTACAAAGATATCACTGTCTGACCCTATAAAATTTCCTTCCTTAATTTCAGGTGTGAGGGCTGCAACACATAAATGTGTAAATGTGACTAAAACTGGTTGGCTCCTTTTTGAAGTCATACCAGAGAATGCAATTGCACAAACTGAGAATTACACTATACTCTGTGAGATGTCAGCACCTAGTATTGTCCTTTTTCTATTTATTTTTTTTTTATCAGTTTCCATTCAGGACCCAACTCCAAAGAAGTATCTGGTTCTCAGATTGCCATAAACTTTGATTTCCTGATCTTACCAAAAACATATAGTGATGTCACCTGTGTCATTGAAAAGGTTAGTGTAGTGGCCCCCAACTGTGCACTCAATAACAGGTCTAGTTGGTACATCTCTAAGGATCTATGCAGTGGGGTTTCAGATATTTAGGGTCATGCACCGTCAGTCTGATTTTGGGCATGTCTGTTTTCTAATGACGTGGATTAGCGGGTAAAGGGTCCCCTGAATTGGGAGAAACAGTTTGTATAGACATTTGCTGGGACTGTCTCCAGAGGGGAGAATTTGGTCCTTAACCTACCTAGGGGTCAGATTTTTAGTATACTGATCTGGGAAATATTGTTTTTCTGTAGTCCCCATCTAATCTTGTATTTTTCTCTTTGCTTCCTCTGTCTCTTTCTGCAATCCTTTTAAAAATGTTCCAGTCTTATACAGTGACATTTTTCACTATTCTGTAGATATTTCTCTTCGTCCTTTGTTCCTCCACTTGCCCTTGAAATTTGGTTTTCCCCATGCTAGGTCTGCTTTCATTAACAACCTTATTTTTTGCTATTTCTGTAATCCATTGATCCTTATGATACATCTTATTTGTGTCCACAGTTTTATGACTCTATATTTTCTCTTTAATAGCAGCAAAGGACATTGCATTGTCCACTGTTTACTAGTGATTTTAACAATGCAGATGGGGGTTGTGACACCTTTTATTCCCATTACCATATGGCTCATACCCATGGATCATCGTATTTGGTTAATTTTAAATTCTCAAAGATGACAGTCCCCAAATGTTCTTCCTAAGCAGTCCCTGGCATCACCCCATGAAAGGTAACAAAACCAGCACTCTGCTCCCTCAACATAGTCCCTTTATCAGAGCTTTTAACTCACATTGGAGTTGCTGAATGTTAGCCATTTTACTAATACCTGGTTGCAAAGAACACAAAGGGGCATACTGTTCTACTGTTTCAGTTCACCATATCACCTTAATGACTATAATGAAATATATTTATATGATTTATGGCAAAGGATTTCAGAGATAGAGCTCACCTTCTGTGTACAGGAGACGAGATCTGTCTCTCACCACTTTCATTTTAAACTTAACCACATTGTGATCCAGTGGATCATAAAGAGCAAGTACATTATGAGTGTGGGGAACATGCTTCCAAACAGAGTGTGCTTCCCAACTTACAGCTGAGAACAATCTCTAAGGAGTAAAATGACCTCTGCTTAACTAAATACGTACAATATGAATATAATTCAGAGAGCTGACATATAAATGGGTAGGGGTATACTTTTATTCCTGCTCCAAACTGAACAGGGATGCTATTACAGATAGTCTATACACTCTGGACAAGGTCCAAAAGAGACTGGAGAGGGTTATGGTGAATAAAGCACCTGGACATGACAGTATACACCCAATGGTACTTAAGGAACTTAGTTCAGTAATAGCAAGACCATTAAACTTAATATTTATTGATTCACTTTCATCAGGCATAGTGCCCTGTGATTGGAGGAAAGCTGATGTAGTTCCATTGTTTAAAAAGGGAGCAAGATCCAAACCAGGAAATTATAGACCTGTGAGCTTGACTTCCATAGTGGGAAAGATACTAGAAGGGTTACAAAATGACACTATTAAGAACTATGTGAAGATAAACAATATTATTAGTAGGAATCGGCATGGTTTCATGAAGAATAGATCATGTCAGACTAATTTACTTGCGTTGTATGAAAGAGTAAGTAGTAATTTGGACAGGGGAATAGCTGTAGATGTAGTATACTTGGATTTTGTAAAAGCCTTTGATACAGTGCCTCACAACAGGTTTTTGCATAAATTAAAAGGCTTCGGTTTGGGCGTTATCTGTACATGGATTGAGAACTGGTTAAATGATAGATGGCAGAGAGTTGATGTAAATGGAACCTTTTCAAATTGGTCTAAAGTTATAAGTGGGGTTCTGCAGGGTTCAGTCCTGGGCCCAATACTTTTTAATTTGTTTATTAGTGATCCAGAAGTGGGAATTGAAAGTAGCACCTCAATCTTTGCTGATGACACTAAGCTATGTAAGGCAATACTTACAGAACTGGATGTTTTTTCTCTGCAGAATGATTTAGATAAACTGAGTGAATGGGCAGGAAAGTGGCAGATGACCTTTAATGTAGATAAATGTAAGGTTATACATTTGGGATGTAGAAACAAACTTGCTACATGTACAGGAAATGGGAAACAACTTGGGGAACCATCATTAGAGAAAGATTTAGGAGTGCTGATAGGTGATAGACTTCACAGCAGTGTGCAGAGTCACTCAGCTGCTGCAACAGCAAATAGGGTACTAGCCTGCACAAAAAGATGTGTAGATGCAAGGGATGCAAATATTATCCTACCTCTGTATACATCCTTGGTTAGGCCTCATCTAGAATATGGAGTACAATTTTGGGCGCCAGTTCTTAAAAAAAGACATTGTTGAACTGAAAAAGGTGCAGAGATGTGCAACAAAACTGATAAAGGGATTGGATAATCTGATTTATAAAGAGACATTAGCCAAACTGGGTTTGTTTACATTAGATAAGAGACGTCTAAGGGGTGATATGATTACCATTTACAAACACATTCAAGGTCAATACAAAGAACTAACCAATGAATTCTTTATGCAAAAAGCTGATCTAAGAACAAGAGGTCATCCATTAAGACTAGAGAAAAGGCACTTTTGACTAAAACAAAGGCAGGGATTCTTTACAGTAAGGGCGGAAAAAATATGGAATTCTTTGCCTCAGCATGTTGTACTTGCAGATAATGCAACTGCTTTCAAAAAAGCAATGGATGCCTATCTAGCACAGAACAATATTGAAAATTATGACAGATGGCTTCAGAGCAGATAGGATGTTGATCCAGGGAAATATCTGACTGCATTTGTGGCTAAATTAAAAATTGCTCCAGAGGGTTTTTTTTTTTTTGCCTTCCTCTGGATCAACAGGGGTGTTTTTGGCATGGGTTGGACTTGATGGACACATGTCTTTTTTTCATACTCGTCAACTATGTTACTATGTTCGTAAGAAGTCAAAAATAGAGAAATCGCAAACAATCTAAGTGCAGACTGTACTGTTTCACCGGAATTCAACCTCCACCGTGTTCTTTGGACAATTGTCCCCTTCACCATGCTCACCACGCTTCAATAAGTGGGCTAAATTCCCCTCACCTTTTGTTGAGGCACAATCCCGCCTCAAGGTGTGAACGCCTTTACTGGATCACCCCCAGTAGTGGTATACTTTATCTCTCCTCCACTCCTCCTTTTCAATCTCCAGACGTCCTTGTGATTCCTGCAGCTCCAGCAGTCTCCCTCTATCTAGGGACTCTATAGCACTCTATAGTGCTTTTTTGTTTTTAATATAGGGGGGTGGGTGGTGTCTGGGACGTGTAGATTGCACAATACCCATGGGATGCTGTGGGGTTTTTAGGAACTCAGTCTTGTATTTTTATGATTTAATTTTTGGGATGTTACTAATAAATACTATTTACAATACTTAATATGGTGGTTATTGTTAATAATAGAGGTGGAGTGCTGGTAATAGTCCTACTTTGTTTCTTTTCCTTTTTTAAAGTATGTTATAGGACTAGAGCACCCTATGTATGATATACATAGCTATTCCTCATATATAAAGTTATTTCAGTACTGCCTTTTTTCTTTTGTATAGTTCTCGACCTTTAGTGAATCTAGGCCTTTATATGTAGATATTCAGTATAACTTCTTACAACAATTCTTCACACATTATTATAAAGTGACAGGTTCAACTGTCAAAAAGTTGAAATAGTGAATCATATTCAATAATACATTAATATAAATATAATTTATTTTTAACATTAACATAACAGATTTTAATATTTTTCAATTTTTTTAGTGCAAATAGCTTTATTTGTGTTGCAGATTTAAAACTCATTTACCATCTTTTTACTCTTTAAAGAATCTCTCACCACAGGCTCAGTGCCACAAGATTGGTGTAGAGCCAATGTAATGCCTCTATTTAAGAAGGGAACTAAAACAGAACCTGGGAATTATAGACCTGTGAGTTTGATCTGCTAGAAGGGATAATACGGGATTATATTCAAGATTATACCACCAAAAATAAGATTACTAGCAGGAATCAACATGGTTGTATGATGAATAGATCATGCCAAATTAATCTTTTCAGCTTCTATGAAGAAGTAAGTAGCAACCTAGACAATGGTAAGGCAGTTGATGTAGTATATCTACATTCTGCAAAGGCATTTGATACAGTGCCCCACAGGAGGCTGGGGTATATAATAAGTAAATTTGGGCTAGGGGATAACCTTTACAATTGGATGGAAAATTGGTTGAAGTTAGGGAACAGCGTGTGGTTGTAAATGAACAATTCTCCAAATCAGTTAAAGTTGAGGGTGGAGTACCTCAGGGTTCAGTAATAGGTCCACTACTTTTTAACATGTTTATAAATGACTTGGAAATTGATATAGAAAGCAAAATATCAGTATTGGCATCAGTAGTATGTAGGGTAATAAATTCAGAACTGGATACTTGCTCTCTACAGAGGGATTTACATAAAATGGAAGATCGGGCAACCAAATCGAACATGAAGTTTAATGTGGGAAAGTATAAAGTCATGCATTTGGGAAGAAAAAATCCCAATGCTATTTATGAACTTAATGGAATCCTTTTAGGGGACTCATTGCTAGAGAAAGACCTGGGAATCCTTGTAAACTACAAACAGGGAAACAGTAACCAGTGTCAAATACCAGTAGCAAAAGCAAACAAAGTCATGTCTTGCACAAAAAAAGGTATTGAAGCAAGAGTGGATAACATCATTTTGCCACTGTACAAATCATTGGTAAAACCTCACCATGAATATGCAGTGCAGTTTTGGGCACTAGTTCTGAAAAAGGATATTCTAGAACTAGAGAGGGTACAGCGAAGAGCAACAAAATTAATCAAGGGAATGGAGGACTTGACATAAGAGGAACATCTAGACAAACTTCTCTTATTTTCTTTAGAGAAAAGACGACTAAGAAGAGATCTTATCACAATATACAGCATATGAGAGGTCAATACAAGGTTTTCTGTGGTGAGCTATTCATTCCAAGGCCCGATCAAATGTCTAGGGGACACCCCTTGAGATTAGCAAAAAGAGGTTTAGACTTCAGCAGAGGAAGGATTTTTTTTACAATGAGGTCTGTTAAATTATGGAATTCCTTGCCTAAGGATGCCGTAATGACAGATACAATGGATCAATTTAAGAGAAGATTAAATACATTTATTTCAAAAGGAAACATACAGGGTTATACTGTGTACTAGTAGGCAAATAAGGAAGGTCTGAAAAAGACTAACTTATTTGGTAGCAGGAAAGCTGTATAATTCTCATTTCTCTGGGTTATGAGGCAAGGATTGAACTTGATGAACTTGTTTTATTTTTCAACCTAATTTACTATGCTACTATGTTAATTAGAAAATGTTAGTAACAATGAAGAAGAAAACAGATAACCCTGCAGTACTAGCACTCAGGTCTGATACTTCTTATACGTAAATATAATCAGGCAGGATTATCAAAATTAAAACTTAACTTTTAATGAATGGTAAAAAAGGAATTTTAAATCCTAAGGCTAGGGAATATGTTAAAAACTACAAGACAACACTATGTCTATTAAGTTCTCATAAATATTGATCCACACCAGAGCGAGAGCTAGAAACAGTAGATGAATCTCAATAGTAATAATATATCAGTGGGAAATGTAATCGTGATAGGGCATATAAACTCAATGCGCTCCTCCGTAACACACTACGAATATAAACACGCTGAATATAAGAATCAGATTACCAAGGCTTTCAACCAGCTAGTGCTAATATGATCTATCTCTTTATATTGCCGGGGCATTCAACCGGCTTGCCATTCTTTATAACTATCTATCACTAGAATGCTGAACTAGCATCTACTCTCGATGATCCTCTAATGAAGATCTGTCTATAATTACCGGGGCATTCAACCGGTTTGCCGTTGTTTCTAAACTCTCTATTACTAAAAGCTATTCCCACTCATGTGAATCTGAGAACCCGCCAATCACATAATGTATTGCGAATCCGCTAGTGATTTAATTGAATAGAACACAGAGGATGATAGATATCATTCTTAATATCCAAAAACAATGTAGCAATCTAACTAGCAGGAATCGCAACTAATAGGTATAAAAGTAACATTTAACTCATGCCTGACGCGCGTTTCGCTACAGAGCGCTTCCACAGAGGCATGGTGAGTGACGCCTAAGCTTTCTGGGATCGTGCATTTAAAGGGATAACATTCCTCCCCTTGGGAGGGACAGTTCACATTTCATCCAATCAACTACACCATCTTATTAACTGATCCCAGAGCCTTATTACACCCATGATTTGCCGGTAAAAACTGAATATACATATAAAAATGCTGAATATCTATAAACATTGCAATCAAAAAAACAACATCATTGCTTGATAGTCAACGATATTAGAGTGGCACTGTATAATAGTAAAGCATGTCGTAGGTTCATAATCCACTGCACATACTCCAATACCTTAAAGGGATAGTAACACTTCGTTTTAACTTTATTTTATTTTGTAGGCATTAGAAAAACATGAAGAATGATATAAGTCTTATCTCTCAAACCTTTATGGTTTATGAGATATTCACAAGCAAAGTTCCCCTCCCCGCCCCTTTTTCCTAGTGTAAGCCATCTCTTCTCAGATGTGAGTCTGGTTGTATGACAGTACAGATAACAGAAGGGGACAATTTTCTTTGTATGAAAACAATGAAAGCCCTTCCCCCCTTGAAAAGTTTTTCAGCTTTTTCCATTATCTTAATTGAAGATTGTCCCTCTCTGCAGTCTACCTGGGCATCTCCCTTCTTATCTGGTTGAACAGGGGGGGGATACTTTGTTTGTGAATATCTCTTAAACCATAAAGGTTTCAGAGATAAGACTTATATCATTCTTCATGTTTTTTTAATGCCTACAAAATAAAATAAAGTTAAAATGAAGTATTACTATCCCTTTAAACTTAAAAGTTAACTCATAAGTTAACATTCAAGTTGAAATCCTCATTGAGCCCTATCGGGTACAGTGAGTTTAGGAGGAAAATCCATCTATTTTCCAATCTCAATAATGTTAAATCTATATCCCCTCCTCTTATTCCCAAGGAAACTTTTTGCAAACCCCAAGCTTTCAAACCTTTCGGATTTCTCTGATGGCATAACAAAAAATGTTTCGCTACCGGGGATATTTTTGTGAGATTGCTTGAATCGTCCATCAATGCATTAGTTATGTTTAATGCATGTTCCCTAATACGTGATTTCAATTTACGTTTAGTTTTCCCTACATACAGCTTCCCACAAGGACATTGAAGACAATAGATGACACCCATAGTCTGACATGTAATAAAATCACTGATTTTATGGCTTTTTCCAAACCTGTCTGTCATGTATTTCATAGTGACCATATGTTGACATCCCACGCAGTGGCCACATGAGTGTGAGCCACTAATTGTACTTTTAGATTTTGGAGTGAGATGGCTATGTACTAATCGATCTTTTAAGTTAGGTGCCCGTCTGCACGTCATGGCTACTTGATCTCCAATCACCATGTTTAGATCTGCATCTGATCTTAAAATGTGCCAATATTTATTAAGAATAGATCTTATACTTTCCCATTGGCAATTAAAAGATGTAATGAACCTAATGGTCTGATTTTCTCTTTTTGTCTTGTCCATATTGTATAACAGATAGGGTCTAGAGGTATAGAGTGCTCTTTTGTATGCTTTGTTGATACATGTCCTACTATATCCTCTTTGCTCAAAAACGTTCAAACAGTTCACTTGCTCGATCCTTGAATGTTTGTACTGAGCTACAATTTCTCCGAAGTCTCAAAAATTCACCTACAGGAATATTACGTATCATAGTTACTGGGTGATGACTTTTAAAATGGAGTAAACTATTAGTAGCTGTACTTTTACGAAATACATCTGTGTGTAACATATTATCACTAGTTCTTCTGATTGTTAAGTCCAAAAAATTTACTTTGTCAGAACTATGTTCCATGGTTAATTTCAAACCCATGGGGTTATCATTGAGCAAGCTAATGAACTCATTTAAAAGTTCTAAAGATCCTTCCCATAGAATGAACAGATCATCAATGTATCTCATCCACATTAATATGTGTTCTGTGTACAAATTGTTCTGTTCATGAAAAACCATGGTTTCTTCCCACCACCCGAGGTACAGGTTGGCATATGTGGGGGCACATGCACTCCCCATCGCCGTACCCCGGGTTTGCAGGAAGAATTTATCCTGAAATACAAAATAATTTCTTTGCAACACAAAAGATAACAGCTCCACTATAAATTCCTTCTTTTGTGAACTGTAGGAGTCATCCTTGGCTAAAAAATATTGGATCGCCTCAATCCCATACTGATGGATTATTGAGGTATAGAGCGACTCAACATCACAAGTTACCAAAATAGTGTTGTCATTAATAGGTAATCTATCTATTTTGCTCAGAATATCTGTGGTGTCCCTCACATATGAGTTAAGATTCACCACATATGGTCTCAGAACATAATCAATATATTTACTCGCATTTGAGCAAAGAGGATATAGTAGGACATGTATCAACAAAGCATACAAAAGAGCACTTTATACCTCTAGACCCTATCTGTTATACAATATGGACAAGACAAAAAGAGAAAATCAGACCATTAGGTTCATTACATCTTTTAATTGCCAATGGGAAAGTATAAGATCTATTCTTAATAAATATTGGCACATTTTAAGATCAGATGCAGATCTAAACATGGTGATTGGAGATCAAGTAGCCATGACGTGCAGACGGGCACCTAACTTAAAAGATCGATTAGTACATAGCCATCTCACTCCAAAATCTAAAAGTACAATTAGTGGCTCACACTCATGTGGCCACTGCGTGGGATGTCAACATATGGTCACTATGAAATATATGACAGACAGGTTTGGAAAAAGCCATAAAATCAGTGATTTTATTATATGTC
This sequence comes from Rhinophrynus dorsalis, assembly GCA_037306005.1. Lineage (NCBI taxonomy): Eukaryota > Metazoa > Chordata > Amphibia > Anura > Rhinophrynidae > Rhinophrynus > Rhinophrynus dorsalis. Next base: position 535,060,134 of record CM074719.1, read on the forward strand.
AGACTATGGGTGTCATCTGTTGTCTTCAATGACCTTGTGGGAAGCTGTATGTAGGGAAAACTAAACGTAAATTGAAATCACGTATTAGGGAACATGCATTAAACATAACTAATGCATTGATGGACGATTCAAGCAATCTCACAAAAATATCCCTGGTAGCGAAACATTTTTTGTTATGCCATCAGAGAAATCCGAAAGGTTTGAAAGCTTGGGGTTTGCAAAAAGTTTCCTTGGGAATAAGAGGAGGGGATATAGATTTAACATTATTGAGATTGGAAAATAGATGGATTTTCCTCCTAAACTCACTGTACCCGATAGGGCTCAATGAGGATTTCAACTTGAATGTTAACTTATGAGTTAACTTATAAGTTTAAGGTATTGGAGTATGTGCAGTGGATTATGAACCTACGACATGCTTTACTATTATACAGTGCCACTCTAATATCGTTGACTATCAAGCAATGATGTTGTTTTTTTGATTGCAATGTTTATAGATATTCAGCATTTTTATATGTATATTCAGTTTTTACCGGCAAATCATGGGTGTAATAAGGCTCTGGGATCAGTTAATAAGATGGTGTAGTTGATTGGATGAAATGTGAACTGTCCCTCCCAAGGGGAGGAATGTTATCCCTTTAAATGCACGATCCCAGAAAGCTTAGGCGTCACTCACCATGCCTCTGTGGAAGCGCTCTGTAGCGAAACGCGCGTCAGGCATGAGTTAAATGTTACTTTTATACCTATTAGTTGCGATTCCTGCTAGTTAGATTGCTACATTGTTTTTGGATATTAAGAATGATATCTATCATCCTCTGTGTTCTATTCAATTAAATCACTAGCGGATTCGCAATACATTATGTGATTGGCGGGTTCTCAGATTCACATGAGTGGGAATAGCTTTTAGTAATAGAGAGTTTAGAAACAACGGCAAACCGGTTGAATGCCCCGGTAATTATAGACAGATCTTCATTAGAGGATCATCGAGAGTAGATGCTAGTTCAGCATTCTAGTGATAGTTACAAAGAATGGCAAGCCGGTTGAATGCCCCGGCAATATAAAGAGATAGATCATATTAGCACTAGCCGGTTGAAAGCCTTGGTAATCTGATTCTTATATTCAGCGTGTTTATATTCGTAGTGTGTTACGGAGGAGCGCATTGAGTTTATATGCGCTATCACGATTACATTTCCCACTGATATATTATTACTATTGAGATTCATCTACTGTTTCTAGCTCTCGCTCTGGTGTGGATCAATATTTATGAGAACTTAATAGACATAGTGTTGTCTTGTAGTTTTTAACATATTCCCTAGCCTTAGGATTTAAAATTCCTTTTTTACCATTCATTAAAAGTTAAGTTTTAATTTTGATAATCCTGCCTGATTATATTTACGTATAAGAAGTATCAGACCTGAGTGCTAGTACTGCAGGGTTATCTGTTTTCGTCTTCATTGTTATTGCCATTAATTCCCCTGTAGCACCAGGTTTTCTTCACATCACGGGCAGTTAGTAAATATTTCAGGAATTGTGTGTAGAGTAGAGTGCGTTGGGTGTTCTTTTTGTTTTATTTGTAGAAAATGTTAGTGCCTGTCTTCTTGTTTTCTTGTGACCGAAACAATCAATGATTGCTTCATCTGATAGAGATTGTAGCACACTTCTCTCAATTGAAAGTACAGCAAGATTCTGTAATCTACATTGTGACATAGTGCATCTCAGCCAGTTGTGAAGCATCTTAAAGCACTTAAAGATCTCTCACAACTACAGCTACTCACAGGAATTGTCAAAACAATCTGAATTATTTTTTTTGTACTGTTGGAAACATCAGTGGATCTAATTGTTGGTACACTTGATCCATTGAGAGAGTTTCACCATGCTGTTTTTTCCAAGAAAAAAAATTCTTTGCTACAAGCACTTCCTCCCGCTTAAGTTCTATGTTATAATGCTTTGCAATTCCATGCAAATCCTCAGATAGGAAGTTCTGAGAATGTGGACTGCAAGCTTGAACCCCCCTCATCATCTCTTCGTTGATACTAGAGAACCATTGGTCTAGTTCTGAGAGCATCATATCCAAGCAAAGAAAAAATATCTTTCTTCTGAGGTCATGTTCTTAAGTGACATCCTCCCGAGAATGACTTGCTTCAAACACAAATTCTTCCATGATTTTCAGTTTTTTTCTCCGTAGCTTTTTGGAGTATCTCTGAAGCTGTTTCATTTTCATTTGTTCGCAGAGATTTTAAAGTGCTACAAACCGCTTCTTTACAATCAACTGCTTTAGCCAAATCTAGATCTTCTTTTTGGAGGACTTGATGGAAGCCTTCTGTTGTGCTAAGCAAAGACTGTAACATAAACAGTCAAAAAACAGTTGATAACTTTTTTAGCTGTGAGAACATGCCACTGGTATTACAGGACTCAATTTCTGATAAGCACTTGTAGACAACTGTGAAGTTTGCTATAAGAGCATTTACAAGACCAGCGAGTATCTGAAAGTTAAACAAGCTCCCCTTCTTGTACTCCAAGAGTGATTTGAACATATTTGAACTTTTCATGGTTAAGGAATGATGTGCTGAAAAAAGTATAGAGATTTTCCATTGTGCTGAAGAAATCTTGCGCATCTGTGATGGCTTTGCATGTGTGGCACAGCACAAGGTTGAGTTCATGGGCATAGCAATGGACATATATGGCTTCTGGATGATATTTCTGAGACTTTGCCTGCACACCGCCACTTATTCTACTCATAACTGTTGCACCATCATATGTTTGAGCAACACATAACAAGCATAACAAGTATTCCTGTAAAGTGTCTGTGATGGAATCTGCATTCAAATCTTGTAGTTCCCTGAAACATAGAAAATGTTCTTTAATTTCATCATTTTCTGGTAAAACATACCAAACGTAGATTGCCAACTGCTCTTTGTGATGATCTCTTGCCTCATCTGCCATTATTGCATATATTCCAGAATTCTTCAATTCATCAACTATTTTAAATGTAACTTCTTCAGCGCAACACTGAATGATTGAATTCTGGGACGAAGGTGACGTATAAGTAGCATTTGCTGGTGGTTTGTAACTTTTAAGGATGGGGTCAAATCTAGACATCATCTTTATGAGTTCTTTAAAGTTTCCTGCATTTTGGCTATCTTCCGATTCATCATGGCCTCTAAATGGAATTCCTTGTTTAGCTAGGTAGGTTGTTGCAGCTACAATCCATACCATATAGTTCCTCCTTTGTCTAATTTGAAGTTCACTGGCTGTTTGAATCTTATCTAATACACTAGCATGTACTATACCCTCCTTGTAAGATGCCCATGTCACCATACTAGATTTATGACATGTCGATCTTTCATGCTCTTTATAGAAATCTAAAGCCCATTTCCAGTTTTTAAACCCACTGGTGCACACAAGACAATCTAAGTTTGACCGAGATTGTTTCGGTGAAAATTTCTACATGCATAACAAAATGAATTTTTTTGGAATGAATATTCCAACCATGAGTTTTTTTCAAACCAATTACACTGAAATGAGTGTTTTTGTGTATCAAAATGCTCATATGGATACTGTGATAATTTAGGCTGCGTTGGACCCTTTTCAACATCACCTAAATCTGTGGCCTCATGAAATGAAGTCACATCCAGAGACCTCCCACTTGAACTTTCTGTGACTCTTGCAGGGCTGCTTATACCCATTCTTGAGCCTTCTTTGTCATGTAAGGAATCATCAACTGCAACAACACTCTCAGATTCTTCTTGCTGCTGCTGAGACTCAATTGGATCTGCTGATGATGATGGTGCACCCTTGGTGGCAAAAAATGTTCTAATATCCATTTCCTTGAAAAATTAACATTAAATATTTTCTATAAGTATATTGTAACCCAATATGTATTATACACATATAGATAGTCCTCACACTTTGAAAATTGTATCTAATTAGTATTGTTATTTATGTCATTAGTTATGTCCATTTTGATGTTATCAGGTCACATCAACAAAGAAAGGGATCAGTGGGTTCATGCTTAAAGGGATAGTAATACTTCGTTTTAACTTTATTTTATTTTGTAGGCATTAAAAAAACATGAAGAATGATACAAGTCTTGTCTCTCAAACCTTTATGGTTTATGAGATATTCACAAGCAAAGTTTCCCCTCCCGCCCCTTTTACCTAGTGTAAGCCATCTCTTCTCAGATGTGAATCAGATTGTATGACCAGACAGATAACAGAAGGGGACACTTTTCTTTGTATGAAAACAATGAAAGCCCTGCCCCCCTTGACAAGTTTTTCAGCTTTTTCCCTTATCTTAATTGAAGATTGTCCCTCCCTGCAGTCTACCTGGGCACCTCCCTTCTGATCTGGTTGAACGGGGGGGGGGATACTTTGTTTGTGAATATCTCTTAAACCATAAAGGTTTGAGAGATAAGAATTATATCATTCTTCATGTTTTTTTAATGCCTACAAAATAAAATAAAGATAAAACGAAGTATTACTATCCCTTTAATGCTCACAATCACAGTGCTTTAGCCTTTAACCATGAATTTCCCAGATTCTGTTTGGAAAGCTTTAATCCTTTCTGTGACAGAGAGGAATCTGATGCCTTTCTTTGAAATGCATTGGACATGTCTACCATTCAAAGGGTTAACATTAATAGATTTTTTTTAAAATGTAATTTTTATTTATAAATAGCTGACATGTCACAATTTCATACAAATAGCTATGAAGAAGACCTTGTTTGTGAGAACTTACAAGTATCCCTTTGAGTGCCAGAAGGGTATGCAATGCATTGATTTGCAATGAGTTGCGTATCCCTCTGGCAATCAAAGGGTTAACAGAACATGTGAGCACAACAAGGGTCAAAGTTTGACAAACCACAAAATCAGTCATTCATTTAAATTTTTGTAAGAAGGTTTCTTAGAAGAAGTAAAAGTATGAGAGAATGTTTTAGTGTTAGAAAGCTGAAGCACAGTACATCAAATTTTGTATTATCACATTAATGGAAAGTTTTTAAACAGAACCCTATGGATCTGTAACTATATTATGGTACACATATTGTTCTCAAAGCATCGCATAATAAGTGTATTCAATAAATCGAATAAAGTCCTTGTCCAGATTAAACAGATTCTGTAGATTGCAGTATTAATCAAATTGATAAGAGCAGATATGGGTATGTGCCCTTTTTATTTGGATTGCTACTCTGGAATTTAAAAGGGCAGCATAACACAATACGATAAAAATATATGCATTTCTGGGTTCATGCTGAGTAAAGCAAGAGCACTACCACCACTGCTGGGAGATGTTTTATTCAAAAAGTATTGTAACTGGAACTGGAATTGTTTGGGTGTGAGACTTCCATGGCTTAAAATGTTATAGTGAAACTGCTTCTACAGCTGTCTGTGTATAGATACTTTGAGTGGCAATAACCTTTCATAGGCTGCTGTAGCACCACAGTTATATTTCAAGCCATGTGAGTACTGTAAACTATGTCCATAATATGCAAGAATGAGCTGCAATAACATTTTAATAACATCTCAGCAGTGCAAGTACCCTTGTTTTACTCAGTAGGATAGGCCCTGCATTATATATTTATCAATAATTATACCATTATTTTAAATGTAATCACAAATAGGATTTGTACTAGCTGGATGTCATCTTAAACCTTTAAGGACAATCAAGGTGAACTCGCTTTGCTCCTTAAAGGGTTAAAATCCTCCCTTGCTTAATCTTTTAGCTGTTAGCCTAAGATGGTGTTGTAAATATGTGTGACAAGATACCCTCACATTGTTTGAATGTAACACACACACACATCTTGTTTAGAGTGAGACTAAAGGCTATTCATCATTGCCTAGTGTACGTTTGCCTTCAGCATGAAGAGAAGAAAACAATAAAAATGCAACATGAGCAAATTGGAACAGCATCACTTACAGTTATAAATTAGCTGGTCCTCTTTTCACAGCTTCTACCTCCGGGCTTTCTATTCCAATAGGCTGGAAGCTGGCGACACCAACAACAGGAAAATGTCAGAAGAAAATAACTTGAGCTGATATCCATTTACATAACAAAGCCTTAAAACAAACGTCAACAACATCTGGGAAAATGTTGCATAATTGCCTTAAAGTGATAGTAATACTTAATAATTACTAATCCCTATATTAAAGTCATATGAAAAAGAAATGTATTGCCCCCCCAATGTCATCTCTCAAACCTTATAGTTTGAGAGATGATCACTCTTAAAGTTCCCCTCCCTCCCCCTTCCCCGAAGTCAGTTTTGTAGCTGACTGAAGGGAAATCTGGTCTTATGATCATCAGGCGGCTCTTCAGCAGAGCCGAGATCACGTTAATAAAAAAAAAAAATCTTTCACTAAAACTGTCTTCTACGTGTGCTTGCAAACCAATCACACATAGAAGACCATTTCAGTGAAAGATTTCTTTTTATTAACGCGATCTTGGCTCTGCTGCAGAGCCGCCTGAAAGTCGTACGACAGGCTTCCCTGCAGTCAGCTAGAACGTTGACTTCACATTAAATTTTGTCCTTACTTTAGCCATAAGGCTTAATTTTACAAATAAAGCAATTTAAAATGCATCTTCATCCCCTTTTTTGGTCAGAAGGGGAAGTGACCTTACATCCAAATAAAAAATTACAGATTTATACATCTAAGTATTTTCTTTAGTTTAGATTAGTATAATGTGCAAGGAACATTATAAAAAGCCTGGGGGATCAATAGCTGGGGAACATCAGGAGGTGTCCTAATGCCCTCCAGTGAGGTCTGAGTATTACTAAATAAATAAATAAATAACACTTTTATAAGATGTGTGCCAAATGGTTGCCCAATGCATTGTTTAGAGAGACTCTCCAATTGCAGGTTAATTTGTTTGTCTGTGTTCCCATTCCATGTGCAGCTCCATACCAATGCTGCATACATGGAGATCAGTGTTTAATCACCTGACCATTGCTGAAATTTGGAAAGTGAACAATTATCTCTCCCTACAATCAAGGACTTAAAGCCATCATTGAGATCTGCTAATAAGCCCTATCATAATGTAGATAAAGTTCATTTCCAGTGAAATTGACATTTAGGATTTTCCTTTTACTAGTGGTAACCCAGTTTGGCCGCATTTCCCTCTATTCCTATACACGTTTTTTTTTCTCATTTTGAGTGTCCTCAATTGGTGTGTCAAATATCCGATACACCGAATTAATATATTTGGGTTTGGAATGTTTATTATGTTTATGTGTAATCTCCATTTAGTCCTTTTTAAAATAATCATATATAAAAAAAACAGTAGGATGTTTGTCAGATGCATTCATGTGCAGTAAAGACTGCCCGCGTTCGGACAGTCTCTACTGCGCATGATTGCATCGCGTGAGTGAGGTGGCGTATGACTGCATCATGTGGAGCAGTGAGGTAGCAGCCGCTTAACACTTTGAGTGCCAGGGGGAAGAAATATTTGATGGACAATAACAAGGCCAATGTCAGCACTATAGTACATGTGATCTAGTCGCCAAAGTTTTTTTATCAGACAACCTATAATAGTAGGTGGCCGTGTCGCCATTTTAATCTCGGTGACATGGCCACCTACTATTATAGGTTTCAGATAGTAAATAATTCAGGTGTTGTCTGATAAAAAAAAAAAAAACTCTGAAGGCTAGATCACACGTACTATAGTGCTGACATTGATATTACAAACAGCTGAAAGTGCCGCTCTTCATCCTCCCAGCAGGCAGCAGCCGTTATTATAGGTGTCAAATAGTAAATAATTCAGGTGTTGTCTGATTAAAAAAACTCTGGAGACTAGATCACACATACTATAGTGCTGACACTGGTATTATAAACAGCTGAAAGTGCCACTCTGTATCCTCCTAGCAGGCAGCAGCCATTATTATAGGTGTCAAATAGCAAATAATTAAGGTGCCAATGAATTTTAACAGTGTCCCACTCCCCACTCACTCACTTTTAAGCTCCTGCAGTGAGTGACACTTGTTGCTGGCTGTCGCTGATGTGTGACTTTGATGGTGGGCGCGGCTGCTGCTGGTGTCTGACTCTGAGTTCTGGCTTGCTGTAGTTCACCACGCGCGCGGATGCACTGCTCAACACCAGGCATCTTCTCCAGAGCAACAGCGCCACGCCTCATCACACATACACAACCAATGAGAGAGGAGTATCAAAGCACACGTCTCTCATTGGCTGCAGTGTGACATGCTAGTTGCTAGGGAGGGAAAGGTACTGGACGGCATGATGATCGGCAATTGGCAGCATGGCATCCATTGCCAAAAAATGTTAAAATGAAAATTAATGAATATATTTTGATTCGGGGCTACACACTAGGCCAGTATATTCGGGGCTGACCAAGACTAAACTCGGGGCTTCAGCCCCCTTAGCCCCCCTCAGCGACGCCCCTGACTCTACCTAAAATTCACAAAAACCCTACATTCCCACCAGGTAGACCAATTGTCTCTGGGAGGGGATCGGTTACTCAAAATATTTCCACGTATCTTGTCACAATACTCTAACCTATAGTTTGTAAAATGCCCTCATATTTCATGGACACTACGGACTTGTTGAGAACAATTAGGGATGCCAGGTGCACTCCAGGCAAAACTATACTCGTGATGATGGACATTAATAGTCTTTATACCATTATTCCCCACGATCAGGGCATTCAGGCTGTGGGGGAGGCACTCATTGAGTCAAGATACACTGACACTGCACCTAGTGAATTCATTTGTGACCTGCTGTCTACTACACTGACCCACAAATATTTTCTTTATGACAAGAAATGTTATCTTCAGCTGACGGGTTCTGCAATGGGCTCTAATGTTGCACCGTCATACGCTAATCTTTTTATGTATACATAGAAATGCTGACACCACCAAAATATGAATATTATGTTTTACAGACACTACATTGATGACCTGCTGCTCTTGTGGGAAGCAAGTGAGGAAGAGTTCATAGCATGGCATACTCAGCTTAATAAACTTGAGGGTCCATAGCGATTTAAGTTAAATTACAGCATGGATAACATTGAGTTCTTGAATGTCAGGTTATATGTCAGTGGCTCTAGGGTGTACTCCACACTGTACAGCAAACCAACAGATTGAAACTCAATATTACTTGCTAGTAGTGACCAACCTCCCTCCCAAATTAGGGGCATCCCGTATTCCCAATTCCTCAGGGTGGTACGTAATAATTCAGACAAAGAAAACATAACCACCCAACTGAAGAAAATTTATTGAGAAAGGGTATTCAGCAAAGACAGTAGATCAACAACTCAGTAGATCTGAAGTACTATCGCAAGAGACACTGTTAGATACATCACAAGAGAAAAAAGAGACGGACTGACTAGCATTTGTATGTGACCATGCAGTTCATGGAGCGAAAATCAGCAAAACAATTAAGAAACTTTGGCCCATTGTATCAACAGACAATACCATACCCTTTCTTAATAAAAGACCACCTTATGTAGCCTTTAGAAGGGGAAAAAGGTTACGAGAGATACTTATGAGAACAAACAGGAATGACGGAATAGCTGAATCCACAACCAAAGAGAAAAAGACCAGATGGCTACAAAGACCGAAAACAGGGTGTTACAGATGTTTGAACTGTACTACGTGCAATACGATGCTGGCTGGTGATACATTTATGCACCCGCGTAATAACAAAAAAATCAAAATTAAGCACAGACTGACATTCACATTAAACTTTGTAACATATATATATTAATGTGCCCCTGTGGACTTTATTACGTGTGGAAGACCAGTACCACGTTTCGTGAGAGGATGGCCAATCATAGAACTACCATCAGACAGGCATTGGACAAAAAAATCAACTGACAAACTGGTTGCTTGCCACTGGTTGGAAAAGGTAGTTTGAGGAAGTGGCCACGGATAACGCACTTGTGTGCTTCCCAGACTGATGTGACTGACACTCCTTTAGTATAGTTAGTTGCAAAATAGTCAGTAAGTAATGATTCTTTGGAGGTAGTAATAGTAGTATCGGCCAGAAGAGTATCATTCAGCTTCCAAGACGGCCTACTCTGGGACATAGAAGGAAGCGAAAGCGTCAGGGATATAGGCGCGTGATCAGAAAATTATATCGGACCTATATTCGTCAAGCTAACATTGTGCAAGAGAAATTGATCTACCATGAGATAGTCTATGCGGGAATACTGTGAGCCAAGGAAAAATAGGTGTAGTCTTTACGAGTAGGGTTGAGTAGACGCCATGCATCAAACAAATGAGAGTCAGCGAGTTTGGAGCGTAGCGAGCGTAAAAGTCCAAAGGAATACTGTGTCCTTCCAGAAGAGGTATCTAAATCTGGATCCAAGGCTATATTAAGGCCACCCGCGAGAACCAGAGAACCCGATCTGAAGGATTCCAACTTAAGAAGCACCCTAGTCAGGAAACGTGGGACTTTGACATTGGGGGCATAAATACAAGCAATAGCTTGTAGCCTTAAAGAGTATCGCAAACCCCCCTCTTCTTCTCCCCCGCGGATGCATACCACCCCACTGGGTATCGGGAATTTGAAACCGTCTGTGGCCGAGAGGCAAGGAAATGCGTCTCCTGTAGGCATACTATGTCTGCCCCCAAGTGGAACACCTCCTAAAAAGTCATAGAGTGCTTTTTGGGGCTATTCAATCCCCAGGTGTTAAAGGAGAGGATCTTAAGCCGATGTTGGGACATCGTGTACTGCAGTAGGAGCTATATTGTGATATAGAGTCCTCAAATGATAGCCAAAGTACTAAAAACAGAGCTAAATCCTCAGGACAGAGCACCGAAGAGATATTAGGGAAAGTGGGAGAGGGGGAAAATAGAAGGGGGGAAAAGGGAGCAGAAGGGATAAGAAAGGGAGGTAAGAATTAATGAAAAAAGCAGAGTGATGAAAGTGAGTCTAAAAGAGGAGGAAGAAAACAGAGTAAAGAGTAAGAAGAGATCCATGTAGACGTACCGAGGGGATATATACGCTCAGACTAACAGGAGTCACGGCTGTGCCCTAAGGCTGGGGGGGGGTAACAGTAAGCTGTATAACAGGAAACGTTTGTAAAGTGGAAAACATAATGTGTCATTAACCAACAGAACTATATTAATCATAACTTAATTCCAGTACCAGAATCAAAAGAAATCAGTAAAAAGGAAAGGGGTCACGATAGGGTAGCAGAGGGGAGTCAGGAAGGTAAGGGATGAGCAGAACATCTTAGGAGAATAGGAAAGAGACTCAGGAGCATCCTCGGTGAGTAATAGGTCAGGCACATGTGAAATGAGTACACAGAGGAGTCAAAGTAAGTGAGCAAACCCCGGTTATAATAACGGCCAGGAGGTGAGGAGTCGGCTACCTCGATCCACCCTAAATGACCAGACTCGAAGGAGCCAAGTCCCATCTAACCTACAAAGATCGTACGAGAATGTAAAGGCTTTCCCACAGAGCAATCCAGATAACCCATACATCAATGTCCCCATCCGAGGTACATCCCCTACTGCATGATAAATATTAAGTAAATGAATACTTTAAGAAATAATAAATCATAATTATAGTGCAGCAATGGTCAAGCATTCCTAGTGGACACTGGTACCGGTGACATCAGTCTACAAGATTATGAAAGCACCAGTGCCACAAAGTTGTATAGAGGAAAGCACAAGATGAATTCTGTATGGAGAAGACAAGACATGTAGCGAGAGACCCGGGGACACAAAGGGTCCCAAGGGAGCCTCACCCAGTCCCACTCATCCTCAGCGAACCAGAAATACATGACCACTGAAGCGCCAGGAACTAACAAGAACTATAGTACCAATGATAACGGTAATAATATACTGAGATTAATAGGTCAAGATGAAAAAAATCCATGAGATTTCTCAATCATAGCGAGCCTGCGAGAGCCCATCTAGGTGGAGAGACTGAATCCTGAGGGGTAGCTGCTGAGCACGACTTCTTCGATTCCGGACCCAAAGTAGAGGACCATCGATCCCTCTTCTCTTTGGGAGGGAGGTCTTGTCTCGGCTTGTTGGCATCCACCAAATTCGGGGTGGTCACACCAAGAGTCTCACAGAAGCTGGTGATGTCTGCCGGGTCCCGGATTGAGGCCGTAGTACCATTGTGCGTAGCTGTCAGGTTGAAGGGAAAGCCCCATCTGTAGCGAAAACCCAGGTTCCGAAGGTGGTCAGTAATAGGCCGCATTGTCCACCTCTTCTGCAGAGTGGAAGGAGATAGGTCATTGTAAAAGTGTAATAGGCATCCAGCACACTTCACTTCACCCAGCTCTTGAGCCTTGAGCATAAGGCGGTCGTTATCAGGGAAGTTGTGGAGGCGAACTATGACATCTCTCAGCTTCAATCCGGGGGGCCTCGTGGTCTCAGAGCCCTATGGGCCCTCTCAGTCTTCAAGGGGTATTTTTCAGTGTCTATCGCAAGCATCTCACCAAAGAGGCATTGTAATGAAGACTGAAGGTCTTTAGGCTGAACTGATTCCAGAAAATCTTTAATCCGTATATTGCATCTCCTGGAGTGATTATCGAGGTCATACAGTCGGGAAGATAAGTTTGCAATAGTGTCGTCTTGCTGCTGTATGTACTGCTCTATCGCATGGAGCTACCACCAGGATGCCTCTCTATCGTCTTCCAGAACATGTATATGGTGATCCAGCTGGGCGAGATCTTTCTTTAAATCTGATATTTCGGACTTCACCGTCATTTTTAGATCTTGCTTGATTTCGAGTAGAAAACATTTCATGTCCTCCTTCATGAGGAACGGAGCTAGGTCCTCCTTCGTAATAGTAGCGGTAATGTGCGCCATGGGTGCAATGTTTTCTTTATCTGCACTAACATATGGTGGGGTGCTAGGTGCGGGTAGGTCAGGGGGATAGTCTTGGGGAACTTCGTTCCAGTCCACGTGCCCAATCAGGGAGAGCAACTACAAAGGAGTCGCGGACGGCGAGCGGCCTTTACGTGTTGTCGGTAGAAAGTCTGAAATCTTTTTGTAATCCGGGCAGGCTTGCCCCTGCTTCCCCCTACCCTTCATGAAGTATCGGAAACCCACTTTGGGTACTGGAATTACTCTCCAGAAAGGAGTATAAGGTGGTCAATAGACACAGAGCCGCGGAGCAACCAGTTCAAGCATCCATCTTGTTCGAGCGCAAACTCTGCCTCGTCACCGCATGGTTTAAATTAAGTTATTCCATTCTCCTGTTTCTATTGAGATCATATATTATCCACTCATACTTTGATATTGCGGACAAACCGGTACTATAGCATTCTTTGTTGTTGATACACAATAGAGAGGTGGCAGCTAGTGGTGAAAATGTGGTATGACATGTAGTAATTTATGTTTCATTTATTGCTTACCATTTGCAAATAATTGTTTCCCCTAGTGGTTGCTTGCTATATTGTATTTTCAATCATATTTAACACGTCTGAACTGAAGTGACCTGTATGTGAATGGACCGAAGTTGAATGCTTAAATCTATTTTCCTGTTGGGGTTACAGATGGGAAGTCCTGCTCAGGCATCACAATCATTGATGCGCGGGTAATGTAGTGACCTCTATGTGGGAGGTTTTGGACATTTATGAGATACTTGATAATCTCCGATTTTCAGTGTACTTACATCCCTATATGGGGTCCAATTCACTACTTAAGCACCAGTGATTCAAGTATCCCCTGACTTTGTTGCGGCTTTATTATTGTAGCAGACGCAGTAGAGGTGGCAATGGTACAATGGGTATCGGTATAGCTACAAAGTTGGCTAAATTTATAGTATGAACCACCTATGTCACCTGTATCCAAACACTTTCACATTTAGTATCACTACACCATGCATAGCAATGTGTGGGAGTCCCTCGATGTCCTAAGTATATGAATGGAGAAATGTGATACTCATACTACGGCAGTGTCCCTGACTGAGTGCGTGTTGTGTGGAATACTAGACATATTAAAACACCAAAAGAAAGGGGATTTATCCCCTAAAAGGTGACAATTATGATCTCTGGTTTTGGACACATCACACTTTAGTTAGAACTGCTTATCCCCCTTGAATGTACTGTGATCTATGTACATACAACACACCAATGCTTTCACTATGTCTTTATCACACTTTGTACACCATCAAATAAGTATATACACTAAATATCACTAAGGTGAATAAGAAAGGGCACGTGATGACGTCATGGATGACGTAGGACTAAGAGCCTTGGCAGGTTTTTGTTTGAATTATGTATATATTGGAGGGGGATGGGGTCACTTCCCTTGTCCTGAGGAAGATGTGGAACTCACATTAAAACGTTGACACCAAGTAAATACAACTCTTCTTGAAAAGTCCCGAGCGTGCCAGCTCTTCTTTTTACTTTTCTATACTATATATATATATATATATATATATATATATATGTATGTATTTTTGTATTCTAAAAGTTGGAATAAATACTTTGAACAAGTCCCACGGGTACTTCCCTCCTTTTTGTTTTATTACACAGTATATATATATATATATATATATATATATATATATATATATAGCATATAAAAACTAAACTAAAACCAAACTTCTGTATGGAGGTGGGGCATCCAATCCCAGTCGGCACAACTGTACCGTCTCCAATCCTATGACTTCCCTCCTCACACTAGCACTATGATCTCAATTCTCTCTACACAATATAAAACCTGTTGTAAATTATTGCATATCCTATTAGGCTGTTACAATTCGTTTATAATATTTCTTATATCCCTGAAGAAGTACTTTATATAAGTACAAAACGCGTTGGAAAGAAAGGAAAGAAATGGTGCAGAGAGTGAAGTGATATTGCATTAAAAGCTCCTTCGCATGATCCCAAAACAAAGACCTTTTGCCAAGGCAACCTACTAATACCTTTATTGATGGCCGACTAAAATAGGAATAAACAGCAACAGTATCACTGCCAGCTGTAGTCGGGAGAGGGTAAGAGGAGAAACAGTTGCAGTTGCCAGGACAAAGACCCAGCCTCTGCCCATGGAACAAACAGCAACAGTATCACTGCCCGCTGTAGTCGGAAGAGGACAAGAGGAGAAACAGTTGCTCTTGCCGGGAACAAGACCCAGACTCTGCCCGCGGAACAAAGAAAGTTCATTTTAACCCCTAAATTCGGGAGAAGAAGGACGGGAAAGGTAACATATAAATCCTTAAAGGGTCAAATACAATAGAATTTATACTGGCTGCAAATAATAGAGACTGTGAGATTATTTTAGCTGCAGTATTTCAGCACCTTCGGCAATACGTATTAGAGGATCAATATTTCATTGTGGATTAAACAATAACTAAAAGAAGGAAAAATAACTATATTACACTATGGAGCAATATCACACAAACACAATATATGTCTTCATAGTTAGCAGATACTTTTATTATTTTCCATATTTTATTATTGCTTTGATGTACTGTGGATATCCATATATATGTTTTTATATTGGTTATTAATAAATATGTTTTGATAGTAATTGCACATCCGTTTGGCGCTCTCCTTATTCATATATATATATATCTTATATAATATATATTACTTGTTTTAAAGCCGGTGTACACGGGCCAACACTGGCGGCGCTGCAGTCATGCACAGTACAGACTGCCCGCGCTGCGGCTGATACGGAGTGGGGCGCTCCGAATTCAGACAGTAGTCCTGTCCTTCCTGGGACCAGAAGCACATGGCAGCTTCTGACAAACATCCTTAGCGAATTATAAGATAGGATATATAGGATTCCACCTCTGCTAATGGGAGCGATCATGTATATTTTAGAATGTTAGAACTAGGGAAAGTTTCTGGGTTTAGTTTCCAATTTCTAGTCACCATAGTGACATGGCCCTGGGATTTGTCGAGCCCTGCTTTAAGATGTAGGTGGACTGGTAGTGCATAACCATGCTCCCTTCTCCACATGTGCCAAGAAATATCCATTCTTGTTAGGAAGCGCATACACTTTCATGCACTTGATATAGGAATATCCTCCAACTCTGAAGTTCTGGTCTATGATCACATCTTTCTCAATGCACTGGGTTGCTGATATTTCTAGATAAAAATCTATTCCTCCTCCTTATACACAATGATGTGTACACAGATCCTCATTTGAGACAATTCTTGTTCGAATCCCCTATAATGGCTAAAAAAAATGTAGTTATGGCCTGGATGGGTCCCAATCCTGATGTTACCAAGTGGTTGCATTTGGTATCCAACATGCTTCCTCACTACAAGCTAACATAAAAACACGGGGGTCTCTTATCTACCTTCAATAACGTTTGTGAGATACTGTATCCCATCAAGCTAACTGTAATCTCTTATTTATTCATGAATACTGAAGCCTTTTTGAGCTTGCCTTATATGTCCCCAGGTGGTACTTTTTTAAGATCTTGTGTTAATTGTGGGGTAGTTGGGTTGGGGTTGTGCTTGGAGTGTAATGTGGTAAGGATTCTATGGGGTGTGCTTAACAAAATTAAGGATTTGTTTCAAATGTAACAAGCTTTGCTTTCCTTTGTTCTTATTTCATAACAGTAAATTCACCTTACTTTACATGTTGAGATTGGTTGTAACATTGATTGCTCTGCATGTCAGAATCCTCAATAAAAACACTTAAATAATAAAATGTGTATGAATTCTATATTTTGGTGTGCAGTCCCTGTCTTGCTATACATATTAAATACTAAACCAAAAGCAAAACATGATTTGTTCTGGGGAACACCAACCGCACCATATGCTAGAACCCCCCCACCCCAAACAATTCTCATTGATTTAAATTGTGCTTTTAACCCCTCGAATGCTAGATAGGTCTTTTGAAGCATTCCTGTCACACTATTAAATGCTAAAGGATACCTGAAAAAAGGTCTCTGAAAGATTTAAAAGCATCATCACCAGCTGAGTTGTAAGAATTGGCCTGCTCTAATTTCCATTCTTATAGACTTCAAAGAGCTCTTCAGCCTCAGGTGCCATTCAGTGTTCCAAAGCAGGTGCTTTTCATCTGTCTTCAGCTGTAAGGTCTTATTTCATCCATGTGCATTCTATTCCAATAAAATAGAATCTGCAGATCTCAACTACATCATTGGAAATAAAGAATTACTGGCAATCAAGACAGTCTTTGAAGAGTGGTGACACATCCTTAGGGTATCATTGTAATTTATACTGACTAATGTTGAGCGAGCACCACGATGCTCGGGTGCTCGGGTGCTCTGACCGAGCACCCCCTGAGGCTCGAGTGCTCGGCCGAGCACCCGAGCCCCATTGGAATGAATGGGGCAACACCAGGCACCCCCTGCTCTGATGAGGGGAGGGTGCCTGGTCAATGCCCCCTTCATCTCCGCTATGCCCCCTTCATCTCAGAATGCCCCCTTCAGCTCCGCAATGTCCCCCTTCAGCTCCGCTATGCCCCTCTTCCACAATGTGCCCCTTCATCTCCGCTATGCCCCTCTTCCACAATGTGCCCCTTCATCTCCGCTATGCCCCTCTTCCACAATGTCCCCCTTCATCTCCTCTATGCCATAGAGGAGATGAAGGGGGACATTGTGGAAGAGGGGCATAGCGGAGATGAAGGGGCACATTGTGGAAGAGGGGCATAGCGGAGATGAAGGGGCACATTGTGGAAGACGGGCATAGCGGAGATGAAGGGGGACATTGTGGAAGAGGGGCATAGAGTCTATGCCCCTCTTCCACAATGTCCCCCTTCATCTCCGCAATGCCCCCTTCATCTCCGCAATGCCCCCGTACCTCCAGTCCCTGGTGGTCCAGCGGAGCTTCTTCGGATCTGTGCCTCTTCCGGCACAGATACCCGCCACCCGAACATGTCGGGCGAGCACATGGCGGTACTCGACGAGTACCGCCATGTGCCGAGCAGAGCGATGCTCGAGCCGATCCGAGCATCGGCCGAGCACGCTCGCTCATCACTAATACTGACCATAATTATATAGAATATATGACAACCTCTAAACTTCAGACTTCCTGGAAAGCCAGATGTTTTTTTTCCTGTTTCAATCATTATATTATCTAGGATCCTCTAATGTTAAAGCTGATGCTTTCTCTAGACAGACCATACATGCATGAAAGTTTTTCTTTCAACATCTTATTCAGTGAAAAATGTTTTTTTTCTGGATGTTAAGAGTGACCTCTAGAAACATATTCAAACAGTATCTTCTTCTGATCCATTTGTAAGAACTATTCATGCCACTCCGCCTGCTGGATTTACTTGTGAAATGATTTCCTTAGATTTCAAGAGCAAATCTTAATTCCTGAACATTTCCATTTGGAAGATCAACAGATGCAGCTCAATTGAATATTATCAGTTCAACCTGGTATTCATAAGAACAATGAGTTATTACACAGAAGCTTCTGATGGCCCTCTTTTTAATATATTTGTTCTGTCATGTTAGATGTTACTTTAACGTTATTCAAAGAAGACCTTTTGGCCTTTTGACCATCTTAGTTGTAATAGAATTACTAAGATGACTCATTTTGTCCTTTTAAGACATCTGCTTTCTACCCAAACACAGAGGAGGCATTTCGTTGAGAGGGTTTCTGTCTATATTCTGTGCCTGATACTATTATCTCAGAAAGAGGTCCAAAGTTTGCCTCCAAATTTTGCCAAAGTTTTAGTTCACTGTTAAATATCAAGTTCTGCCTCTCTACAGCTTTTGATAATCTGTCTAATGGGTAAACTAAACAAGGAAACCAGTCCCTTGAGCAATACCTCAGATGCTATGTAATTGTTCTTCAGGAATATTGATCTGACTACCTTGATACGGCAGAATTTGCATATAATAATTTGAAGATCAGTACTATTGGTTTGTCAAAATTTTTCTTTAAATTTGATCTTCCTCCTTATCACTTTTCAGGAACCATCTCTTTGGCTATCTGTGTATTTCTAGGATTGTGTTTCATTGTTACAGGAGATTCATATTGATGTTTAATCCATTCTCCTATGAGTTCAACATTATTACCAAAGAGCAGCAAATATTGTCTTAAATGAATTGTAACATTTTACTTTGAATTTACATATTCTGCAGATATATAATATGGAAAGTTAAACTGACTATACTTTCTTATTTATTTATTGATTTGATTTTTACCTTTTTTCTTACACTTTTACCTTGACAATTATATAACTGGATCTGTTTGCAGAGACCTTTCTGCCAGGGAACATGAAAGCAGATCTAGTGATTCAATGTAAAAAAGACACAATTTAAATAAGATAGCGGCCACAGCATTCAGTGCTGCAGAGGGGCTGAAACATTGTATTACATTCTGCTTTGATGGCCTAACAGAAAACAGAATATGTAAAGTCAAAATAAAAGGATACTATTCGTTTAAGCAACCAGTGTTTGAGATTGGAAGTTCAGTGAGGCTGTCAACCCAAAATCTTAATAAGACAATTTCCTCTAAAAGTTTGGACAGATAATCCATTGCGAGTCTTCAAGTGTGGATCAGACACTTGTCAACTAAAGATTCATGTAATACTCAGAATATACTGTCTTCAGTGTTTCCTTGATAAAACCTTGGAAAATACCTTTTCAGTATAGAAACATAGAATATGACGGAAGATAAGAACCATTTGACCAGTCTACTGTGGCCATGTTTCCTATTGGGTGAAAAGTCCTGTTTTGTCCTAGCAGGAATTTTCTTGGAAAAAGCACAATTTTACTCTTTTCCCAAAGAAATTCCAGCCATTAGAAAAAACCCCAAAAGAATGGCTCCATTTCCCACCTATGTTTTGCAATGGCTATTAGATTTCTTACCTACATACTATAAAAACCCATATGTTCCTGTAATGCAGCCTGGTGTAGTTTAGGAGACAAAGAGAGTGCAAACAGACAGAGAAAAAAAGAGAGGAAAAAAAGGGAGGAGGAGAGTATGAGAGTGTTTTTGGAGGAAAGCAAAAATGAATGGGAGAAAGAGATGCAAGTGGGGATAGACATCACCGACAACACTGATGCTGCAATTCCTGATGCTGAGTTGCTGTAACAGCAGCAGGATGAGCAGGCTAGCGTGTAACAGACCACTGTGGCCACCATCGGACTGGGTTCAGCAAGTGATGATATAGGACTAGAACAGATTCAGAGTGACACCAATACATCTGGTCCTAATTCTAGTGCTGATGCTGAAGCAGCAGCACAATCACCTGCCCAGCCAGCGAAGGTGATTTTGGAGAAGAAGAAGGCCATTCTTCTCCACCTCTCACTCACAGAAACCATGGGTGTAGGTATATTATCCCTTGGGGCAGGGCACAGTGTAGTCAACAGTGGCTACACTGTGCACTATGTGTGAAAAGGTAGTGAAAATGGGAAAGGAGGGGACACACCTTGGCACATCTATCCTATTAAAGAACATACATCAAAGACACCAGGGTATTTATGTTAAACATGTGAAACCAAATCTCCAACAAAGACATTGAGAGCTGTTATCAGTCTGCCCCCTGTCCCTACCTAAGGGCACAAATAATGGGGTGAAAATCCCAGGGGAACATAAAAGAAAGCCAGCCTGGAAGTTCAATGATGAGCGTCATCATTGTCTTCTTGTGCTAGAGTCCAGGCGCACAAGCATGTATCCATTGTCACCGTCCTACTGCCTCCACTGGTGTACTAACTTTGCCTCTGTTACCTACTCCACCAGATTATAGCAAGTCTGTAGATGTGAGGATCTGGCATTTTCTGCCCACCTATTGCACAATGTGTGGAACCCTGACCACACATTGTAGTGTGATGGACAGCAGGGTGCATCTGCAGACATTCTATTCTGCTGAACATGCTAAGCTGGTGTCAAGGAAGATTAATTATTGATACTAAGTCTTCTATCTTAATTTCACGTGTCCTTAGCATATTGGACAAAGGACATAGTGACAACAGCACTTGGTTTCCTGTGATATAGTTTAACGTTGTTGCAATTGTACATGTTACTTAATATGATAAATAAACGTCAGTTAATATAGATGAAAATGTAGCATGGGTTACCCCTCCTGACTGTGTGAGAGGGTATCAGGGGAGATGTATATGTATACATGTATATGTTCATGGTAAGTGCTGCTAATACTTATTGGAAACAATTGACAACAGGGATTACCCAATGTTGTTAATCTCAGACAAGTCACAAATAAGTAGACAACAATTCAAATGAAGGACTGTGGGCAGACGTTAGCTGCACTACACATTCTTGACTCCGAGTAGGCAGAGGTCCCCTTTAGCAAGGCAATGAGAGTGCTTGTAACGGATCCTACCCGTTACTGAGCCCTTGTCTGGCCCTAGAACTATTTATTCAAAGACTATGGACATTTATTACGGTTTGGACTCTGTGCTGTGCCTTGGCGTACAAACTGGCCAGCTATTCCCTAAGAGAAAGACTTAAATTCGTAGACTTTGGATCACATAGTATGTTTAATGTATGGCGAACGTTTTAGTTATTGTATGTAGTATGTTGAGGGTTTACTCCAAGGGAATAGGCAGTGAGGGGTTAATTATTTCATTATGTATTGCAGACTCTCAAGCCTTTTGCTTAATTATTCAACCCCTGGCCATTGTTAAGGAAATGAATATTCTGGCCACTCAAGTCCTTGGAGTGAGAACTGTCCTGAGACCCCCTGCTGTGTGTGTTAATCCATTCACACCCCTCAGTCTGTGAGTCACCTATTGTATAGCCTGAAACTCTGTGTCAGCCCTTGCCTTTTGTCTGATGTGTTTGATTTAATCAAGTTCCCTATTGTATCAGGTTCCCCATGTGATCCAATGTACTGTACTGTATATAAATATCTGTGGTTTGTGACAATAAAATGAGTTCTGTTTTGGAGTGAACAAGGAGTCCTGGAGTCTTGTATTGCTTATGGTCTAAAGTATCCACTCTGATACCCATCTGCGCCAAGTATCCTGAATCGCTGACCGCCTGCTGCCAGTTTCCTGCGTCCTAACTTCGTGGACTGTCAGGCGGCGACGTGGACTCTTCCCTGCTTCCCTGCTTCCAGCAATCCTGCGGCTGTTTCCAGTGACTGTCCATCCTTCAACTGGTGCATCTGACGGCGCTTATCTGGCGTTGAGAAGGAGAGACCCAGGAACGACGGCGGAAGGCGACGCGGTCCCTTACCAGCTTCCGTTACATTGGTGGCATAGCGGTGGGATTTCTCCTTCTTTTATTGGGTGTACCAGCTAAGAGATGGCGGCGAAAGCGCGGCTACCGGAGGCCATAGGAGTGTATGACATGCGGTACCACTACATCGGATGTCAATGGGAGACCTTCCTAGGTGATTTAGCCGAGGAGTTTTACTGGGAGGTCACCACCTGCATCACAGAGGAGCTCCGAGTCCAGGACGGATACTGGGAAATGATCAAGTGCCTTCACAAGGAGTATACAGGAGTTATGGTCAACTTTTTCCCATTCAACTTGCGCCTGAAACTCCAACAACTGGTATGGATGGCCTTTCAGGAGGATGCTACTTTCGGCCAGAGGAAGTACAGCCGCTACTGGGAGATTTGGGAGAAAAGAAAGGCCATGTTTGGAAGTTACTTTCCTCCAGACCTGGAGGGGAACCTAGACCGTTTAGTCGAGCAGGAATGGAACTTGGAGCTAATGTACATGGGCTGGATAGAGGAAGCCCAGGAGATACAAAGAGAGGAAAAAGACTGGGGGGGTTACTCATCTGAGGAGGACTTCAGTGGAGCTGAGGACTTAGATGGAGCTGCCCCTGTTCATTCCACACTGGTGAGTGGGAATGCGTTCCTCACCAGTGCCCCTGTTGCCCTGCCTGATACCCCTTTGCCCCTGGACTGTTTGTTGCCTGAGCTGAGGGGTGGGATTTCGTTCCCCCTCAGTGAAGAGAATGCCTCTGCATCAGGGGATGGGATGGACGTCTCCCCTGATAGGCATATTGCCCCTTCCCCTGTTTTCCCAGCTGCGGTGGACGAGAAGCAGGTCCCCACCAGCAGCAATTGTATGCCCCAACTGATGGGTGGGAGAGAGCCCATCAGTCCCTGTGAACCCCCTGCTGTAGTGAGTGTGGAAGAGCTCACCAGCAGCCCCAAGATGATGCCCCCTGTGGGGTTGGAAAACGCCCTGGAAGTGGAGCGGTATGTGCTCTCCAGGGCCACAGAGGATGCCGCCTTGAGGGATGGGACTGCGGTCTCCCTCAAGGCAGAGAAGGCCCTGGAAAGTGATGGCCTACAAGAGGAGGACCCCAGCGGACTGGAAGAGAGCAGTGCTGCTGGCCCTCCTGAGGATATGTTGTGTGAACTGATGGGTGGAGAAGAGTGCCCCATCAGCCCCCCTGTAAACCCTGACCTGGTGAGTGGGAGCGAGCTCACCAGGGTCTGGGAAACCCCTGCTGTGGTGAAGGAGATGCAGGTCCCCACCAGCAGCCCCAGTCCGTCCCCTGTTGCTATTGCCCTGGAGAAGGGGAAGAGTGTCTTCTCCAGGTATGTGACTAAGATTGCGAGGAGGATTGAGACTGCCCTCCTCCAGAAGACAAGAGATGGCCCTGATGTGAGGGGCCAAGAAGAAGAGGGGTACAGCAGGCTGCCACTCTGCAGTGCTGCTACTGCCCCTGGAAACCCTGGATGTTGCCCCAAGTTCCTCATGCTGGAGAGTAGGAGCGAGCTCTCCAGTCCCCCTGTAACCCCTGGCTTGGTGCGTGGGAGCGAGCGCACCAGGTCATGTGAAACCTTGGCTGGGATTAGTGGATCAACAGTCCTCATCCCCAGCCCAACAATTGTGTTCCCTTTCCCTGTGACCCCTGGCTTGGTGGATGGGAGCAAATTCACCGGGTCCTGTGAACCCCCTGCTGTGGTGTGTAGGAGTGAGCACACCACCCCTTGTTTTGCCCTGACACTGGTGAGTGGGAGCAAGCTCACCAGAAGCCCCAAGAAGGCGCTCCCCAACAATTCCCCTTTGGGCCCTGATCTGGTGAGTGGGACCACCGTCCTCATCAGGGATGTTGCTGGGGCCCCTGAATTTCCTGAGCTCTGCCTGGGGGGTGGGAATGTGTCCCAGAATGTTGCCCCAGCCCAGGAGAGTGGGACAAACATCCTCTCCTGTTCCTCTGGGGCAGTGGCCCAACTAAAAGGGGGAGATATGCCTCTCTCCCCACACTCTGATGCACAGAAGCCAGAGACACAATTGACCCAGGAAGATCCCCCTTATAGACTGGCTTTGGACCCTGAGCCCCTGGCCCCAGACCCAGGAACATTGAACCCCAGCTCTGCATGGAGCATGGCCCAGGAGAGGCCACCCAATTTGATGATTGCCAGGACAACCAGGCACCAATTTCCCTGGCCCAGGATTAAGAACCGAGACTGTACCCCTGGTCCAGGACAAGAGACCTGTTTTCTATTTCCAGGCGTGGACAAGGGGCTTGCATTTTCTCCTGGCACAGGAGACCAGGCTGAGTCATTGTTTCCCTGGCCCAGGACAAGGGGCTCCTCCTTTAAGACTGGCCTAGGACTAAGGCCTCCAGACTAATGAACTGTCCAGACAAGTGGCTCACAACCTCAATGCTCTCCTACAGCTCCAAGTCAGCGTTTACTACTGTCCCCGCTGGCTTGGTACAAAAATGGGGAGAAATGTAACGGATCCTACCCGTTACTGAGCCCTTGTCTGGCCCTAGAACTATTTATTCAAAGACTATGGACATTTATTACGGTTTGGACTCTGTGCTGTGCCTTGGCGTACAAACTGGCCAGCTATTCCCTAAGAGAAAGACTTAAATTCGTAGACTTTGGATCACATAGTATGTTTAATGTATGGCGAACGTTTTAGTTATTGTATGTAGTATGTTGAGGGTTTACTCCAAGGGAATAGGCAGTGAGGGGTTAATTATTTCATTATGTATTGCAGACTCTCAAGCCTTTTGCTTAATTATTCAACCCCTGGCCATTGTTAAGGAAATGAATATTCTGGCCACTCAAGTCCTTGGAGTGAGAACTGTCCTGAGACCCCCTGCTGTGTGTGTTAATCCATTCACACCCCTCAGTCTGTGAGTCACCTATTGTATAGCCTGAAACTCTGTGTCAGCCCTTGCCTTTTGTCTGATGTGTTTGATTTAATCAAGTTCCCTATTGTATCAGGTTCCCCATGTGATCCAATGTACTGTACTGTATATAAATATCTGTGGTTTGTGACAATAAAATGAGTTCTGTTTTGGAGTGAACAAGGAGTCCTGGAGTCTTGTATTGCTTATGGTCTAAAGTATCCACTCTGATACCCATCTGCGCCAAGTATCCTGAATCGCTGACCGCCTGCTGCCAGTTTCCTGCGTCCTAACTTCGTGGACTGTCAGGCGGCGACGTGGACTCTTCCCTGCTTCCCTGCTTCCAGCAATCCTGCGGCTGTTTCCAGTGACTGTCCATCCTTCAACTGGTGCATCTGACGGCGCTTATCTGGCGTTGAGAAGGAGAGACCCAGGAACGACGGCGGAAGGCGACGCGGTCCCTTACCAGCTTCCGTTACAGTGCTGATGATGATCACTAAGCTAATTCACAAAATAGAACACTGTGGAGGATCTTTTGTTGATTAAACAGTTGTCCAACTGAATGTACATGAACTTCTCTAGACTAGTAATGGTGATAGAGTACAGCTTAAAACATTCCCTGATCAAGTATTAGTAAGATACGAAACACATTGGAGAGACTGTTTTAAGTTACATATTCACGAATACTTGATTTGGATGTAGTATAAGGCCCTGACAGAGAAGGTCTTGGGACAATGGAATCCTCCATGGTTCAGAGACTGATAATTGGACCAGGTCTGTGAACCAAGCTCTCCTTGGACAGTATGATACTATTAGAATCACCTCTGACTCCTCCTTCCTGATTTTCCTTAGGACATCCAGGAGCAGTGGAACTGGAGGAAAGATGTAAGCTAGAGGAAGGTCCCAATGAGCCTTCAAGGCAAACTGTCCCAGGACCTTGGAATCCTTCCATAAGGAGAAGTAAAGAACACATTTGATGTTTTGGCTTGAGCCCATGAGCTCCAACACCAGTTTTCCCCATCTGTGAATCAAAATGTTGAGTATCTGGTTCACTTTTAAAAGATTGCATTTAAAACATTGTGCAGATGTGCGCCACATTCAACATGTCGCCTGTATGAAAAGGGTGACATGAGAATCTCGTCCTGCATATAAGCACAGAGATTCTCGTCACCTCTTTAAACGCTGCAGCATTGCCGGCATACCAATGTAGATCCAGCCCTCTTTAAATCCATCGGGCAACATGTACAACATATACATTCATTACAAGGGACTTGTAGATGGCTCATGGACTTCCTGTGTATCACGGTACCGTGATTGCTTGCTGAGTGGCCGGCCTGTTGTATGAGCAGGTGACTAACGCTTATGGTCCATAAGTCTGAGGAAAAGCTAACTAGGGTACAAAACTAGAGAGCAATGCTTGGGAGCAATGCCGGCTATCTTACCCACCTTGCAGCAACGAGGGCTGCAATTAAAGTAGCTGGCCGCGAAGCCAGATGTCTGACCCCAGTTGAGCCGGGGCCCAGACCAGGATGGTGAGTAAGATACACCTGTAAAGACCTCAGATCGGACCTAAGAGTAGGACCCCAAAACGTGGAACCACCTCCACAGTGGAGCCAGGAACATAGTATGCTACACAGACAACAGGGAACCCTACAAAACAACAAATAGGAGAAGAGGTGGAGCAGGACTACAATAAACAAGCCAGGCCAAGCTGTTCAGGAAATGACATCCTGACCCAGACCACCAAGAAATACCAGATTTCCAAAAGGGGCAACAAACTGCTCCCAATACCAAATCAACACCGGATGCCTAAATATAGCTTCCAACTAACACACACCACCAGGAGTACCTCACAATGAATGAAAGAGCACCAGGCAGGGGACCCCCATGGCTGGAGATAGAATACTGGACAGGCAGCAACCAGGAACCAGAGGAAGGAGGACACTAGACGACCACTCCAAAAGCCCCAAAAACCCTGACTGGTCTGGAGGCTACCAGGGAAGGAGGAGTGCTGACCTAGGTCTGCAGTACCACTCTTCAACACCGGAAGGGGTAGAACTGCACAAGACGGCTGTCCAAGCAACCGGAATGGCACAGACCGCCAGGTGAAAAATGTGAGTCAACAGCTAGGTGCTTACGGCCGCAGGGGCACTGCACCACCAGGCACCCACCAAATATCACACAAGTCCCAAGCCACAAGGTCCCCCCACCACGGTGAGAGACATGGGCGTCCGCAGGGGGGGGCAAGGAGGGGCACTTGCCCCCCCCTGGATTTTCATCTTGCCAATGCCACTTAATACATGAGCCTGAGCGTAGCTCTCGCTCGCACTCTGAAGTACCTCTCCTTCTGCTGCCCGCGGCAATCACCTCTCCTCTCCCCCTCAGCGACGCCCGTCACGCACAGCTGGCAGCCAATGAGAGAGGGGTATCAAACTCTCCTCTGTCATTGGCTGCAGTGCGGTCTGCACTGCAGCCAATGACAGAGGAGAGTTGGATACCCCTCTCTCATTGGCTGCAAACTGTGCGTGACGGGCGTCGCGTCGCGGAGGGGGAGAGGAGAGGTGATCGCTGCGGGCAGCTGAAGGCGTCGCGGAGGGGAGAGGAGAGGTGATCGCCGCAGGCAGCTGAAGGAGCGGTGCTGCAGACAGCGAGCGAGAGCTACAGACCCCGCTCAGGAGGAGACCTGGTGGACTGCATTAAAGGTAAGGCTGGGTGCACTCTAAGACATCCATGGGCGTCCGCGGGGGGGGGGGGGCACTTGTGAAGCTTATGGGGCAATGTGAAGCTGATGGGGGCAAGTTGGAGCTGATGGGGGCAAGTTGGAGCAAGTTGAAGCTGATGGGAGCAAGTTGGAGCAAGTTGAAGCTGATGGGGTTAATGTGAGGGCAAGTTGGAGCTGATGGGGGCAAGTTGGAGCAAGTTAAAGCTGATGGGGGCAAGTTGGAGCTGATGGTGGCAATGTGAGGGCAAGTTGGAGCTTTATGTGATGACTATTCCCCTCCCCTTCATGACATTGTGAAAAAAGGACAGAGTATGGATGTCATTAAAATTATGCCCCCCCCTGGAAAAATTTCTGCGGACGCCCATGGTGAGAGACAACAGCGGGAACGAGGTAGGCTACTGCAGACTGCAGCCACTGCCTCACACAAGCACTCGAGATCACGAGGAATGTCAGGGGTACCGAGCGAGAAGAGCGGGCAGCAAGGAGAGAAGGACGTCACAGCGAGCCAGAGCCAGTAAATGCTAAGCAAAGCCTAAGTCAGTGAGGAAGCCAAGCAGGTAAAATCGGGAGTGACTGAAGCTATGGAGAGAAGGCATAAAGGTTAGTCAAACGAAGCCAGGGAATCAAACACCAGAGAAAATCCAAAAACAAGTCAAGGTCAGCAACAGGAACTAAGGAGCCACAACTCGGAGTAAAAATTGATAATCGGGCCCAGCTAAGCAAGGGAACCAGTCCTAAATACCCTGCCTAACCAATAGCAAGAGATGTGAGGAAGAACTAGTACGGTGACTGAAAGTAACCAAAACTACTAGAAAGGTAAACTATAAAAATAGGAGAGATCTGACAGCAACATGCTGTCTGCCTGATCCACTTGCGGGCGCGCGTCTCTGACGTTGCACTTGCTATTTTGTAGCTGCCTGTCACTTAGCTATGGCTAGCTCTGCCTTCTGGCTCGGCCTTATTTACTGAAGGTGAACAGGGCTTAGTTGCTCTTTTGTGGTGTTCCTGTGCACATCTTGTTTGTCTCTTTGACCCATGCTTGGCTTACGTTGTCTCCTGGTGTTCGATCCTTGGCTTGTCTGACTACTCGCTCCGGTTGTGACCTTGGCTGTGGCTGACTTCCTGATCAGTGTATGACTCTGGCTTGTCCGACTACCCACTCCATACTGACTTTTGCTGTGGCTGACTACCCGATCCGGTTCCTGACTGTAGTCTGTCTGATTGACACTCCGTTTGTGCCTCGCTCCTGTCTGACTACCACTAGGCCGATCATTGTAGCTCAGCTACCGGCTGGTTGCCTCTGCTTTGTGCATTCCTATTGCCTCCGGGCAGCTAGTGCAACTTAGTCTCGCTCCTTGGCACCCGTCTCGTATGCTTACCTGTTGCCTGGCTTTAGCACTTGCTGTGCTAACTACGCTCTGTGCCTCCTGTTGCCTTCAGTAAGATAGAATGCAAGCTTAGTCTCGCTCCTTGTCTCAGTGGTGCGCTCCTATCTGACTGCATTTATCTAGCACCTACGCTGCTGCCTCGAGTGGTGCTACCAGTTACTATATTTGTAACGGTGGTCTATTCTACGCTCTATGCCTCCGCTGGGTATCTCTCACATTTAGCTACCCAAGTCCTCATATTGCCTTCCCTCTCAGGCCTGCTTGGGTATGCTCCTGTACTGGTCTTGACGTTCCTTCCTGTTGTGGCAGAGCCAAGTCTGGTTCTACGACTCAGTGCCATAGACCCATGGTGGTTCAGTGTCAGCTCCTGGGTGTGGACTAGACAGTGTGCTCTGACTGAGGAAGTGTTCATTATTATTATTGCTATTACTCTTATTATCTTTCACTCAATAAACTGGTTTAAATTCACTTGTACTATTTTGTGTGTTTATTACTGAGAGTCCGTGACACTGTGATCTTGTGGTATGCAATTTCATTTTTTTTTGTGTGGCACTCAAAGGGTTAATCTACATATCGAACAAACATATCTAGGATTTTGAGTACTTTGTTCGATATGTAGCTTAACCCTTTGATTGCCAGACAAAAAATTAAATTGCATACCAGGAGATCACAGGCAGTCCATGTCCATCCCTGCTGTATATAAAAGAACGGAGAAGAGCCACGTAGAACAGGACACTGCTGTCTCAGAGCTTCATCTTCTGCTTACTGTAAGAGATTTAAGACCGGTATGCGGGCAAAGCTGCGGCGTTTAAGGAGGCGACATGAGAATTTCGTGCTTATATGCAGGGCGAGATTCTCAAGTTGACTTTTTAATCCAAGTGACATGTTGAATGCAGAGTACAGTTACACAATGTATTAAATGCAACCTTTTAAAAGAATACAGAATTTCTTGGGGTTCAGGGACCATTCGCCTTGATCCACTCAAACCCTGCTCAAATAATCTACCTGAACATTTGTGCTTCTGCAGACATGGTAAGCTGACAACATATTTTCTGTATGTACAGCCCTGATCTCTTTGAGCAACAGCTTCCTCCTTGTACGTCCCTGCTTCCTGAGGTAGGCTACTGAAATTATGAGAATGGCCTTGGACCTGATGTGTTTCTTAACAGCCTTGAGGCAATGGAATCCTGTTCTTATCCCCAACCCATTATTCTGCAGGAGAGTTTCTACTGGGCCACAGTTCCCCTGGGCTGACAGATCTCAGCATGTACCGCCCCAGCCTTTAATTTGTTGTTAATATCTCCCACTGGGGTTCTTTCAGAGACATGTTGCACCTTAGATTGTCTCTGGATTGCAGATGTGAGAACACCTAGTAGTTCCATAAAGTCTGGGCCTAGTGTCATACCTGATTTCTGAACCTCTTTACTTTACTTGTTAGCCTCTGGACCTTGTCATCTGAGGGAAACCTCATCCTTAAACGGGTGTCTAATCTGATCCCCAGAAAGACCAGATTTTAACAAGGCTGAGACCAGAGATGGGGCCTGCTATACCTCACTGGAATTATTTCTTCAGCAGCCCTCAATGGGCAAAATCCTTCCTTGATCCTCCTCTGTGACTTTGTGACAAGTCTTCTCCTCATATATATTGGTATCTGTGTAAGTCTCAAAAAATTCTGCTTCCTGGATCTATATGTGAAGAAACATTTGGGAGAGGAAGATCTTTTCCCCTGAAGATTTCCATATAAGTTCTTCCAGTTGTTCACCAAAAAGGAAATCCCCCAAAGGGAAGGGACACTAACTTGGCTTTTGAAGATGAGTCTGCACCCCAGGACCTTATCCATAGGGAGCACCTTGCAGTGACCAAGAGGGCTGATGACTTCACCAACAACTTTATGATGTCCAGATATGCATCACAAGAAAAACTGTCTGCCTGTAATGTAATGTAAGCTGTCTGTATATACTTAACAGAGTAGAGGCTCCACAAAGAGAGAACAGACAGCTATAAATATAAATGAACAAGACAAAAGGAAACAATACAGGTTATACAGCTTGGTAGTCCACAGAGAGCAAGATGCAGGATGAACAGCAAGACTGTCAGTGGCTGCTCTACCAGTGCCTTTCTGTGGCCTAAGCTGGATTAGAGGTGCTGGCCGTGAAGACAGACAGCAGAATGACAAGTCTAGATACAGTAGCTACTCACTGAGACAGGAAGCAAGGAGACTAAACCTACCCACAGTACAATTGTCTCTGTTGCAACAAAACTTAAAAGAAACTGGAAGCAGGATACAGAGAGTCAGACTCGACTAAGAGTCAAGGACAAGGCTGGACAGCAGTCGAGGGGAGCTCAGCCCACATACAGTAGACAGACGGACCTGACAGTTGGTTGAGGGAAGTAAAACCCATCAGAGGGTCGTACCCTACAGAGGCAGAAGGGTTGACCGGGCCAAAAGGCTGAAGGAGACAAGCTCGACCAAGATATGAGGAAGTTGGGGAAGATGGTAGGGCAGAGGAGAAGACTCTGGCTACAGAGGGAGAATGGTCGACAAGGCAGGTGAGCAACTAGCGGACAAAGGCGGTACCGGATATAAGTCGAAGAGAAGTCAAACAAGTCAGAGTTGGATACCAATCGAGAAATGCAGCACACCAAGAGAAAGCAGTAGAAGAGTCGAGGAACATGGAACCAAGGTCAATGCCAGAATACACAATGAAGAGAATTTTTAACACAGCAGGATTGTAAACGTTGGACTCACACAGGAACAAGACAAGACTCAGGTCACAGTAAAAAAGCTTACATTGCACACCAACAAAAGGCTTTTGATAAAGGCCCAGGAAGAGCATCACAAAACAAAGAGGGAAAAATAACCAGCAGCAAAACAATATACCCAGCAAAGAATACCAGAAAAACATGGAAAAATATGGAAGACTATGATACTGCCCCTTTAATAACTGCAACTTCTTTCAACAACTTTGAGTGAGAGACTGGAGGCTCAATCTTATTGTCTAGATCCAAG
This sequence comes from Rhinophrynus dorsalis, assembly GCA_037306005.1. Lineage (NCBI taxonomy): Eukaryota > Metazoa > Chordata > Amphibia > Anura > Rhinophrynidae > Rhinophrynus > Rhinophrynus dorsalis. Next base: position 535,092,172 of record CM074719.1, read on the forward strand.
AGTCAAATGCGAAGGGTCCTGGTTATACATAACATAGCTGTGGCCACCTTCAGGTTCTGGCCCAGCAAGGAGTATTGCTTCTTCAGCGCACTCACTAGCTTTCTTTCCATGGGGTCCTTGAGGGAGGAACTATCTCCCATTGGAATAGCTATATGGGCCACTGAAGCATCAGTCCTAGTGGGATAATATATTGCTTAACCTCAGAGTCTTCAAAGGGAAACATCTTCGACAACCATTTTGAAATACTAAACCTTCTGTTGCCCTTCTCTCACAATTTCATGGATAGAATGGTGCACTGGAAAAACAGTGGAAGATTACTTATTCCCCAGAAAGGCAAGATCCATAATATTCAATACCTTCTGGACATTAGCAAGGTCTATAGTATTTCTCATAGTAATTAAAAAAGGGTATATTTTTTCTAGATTGAAGGTACCTGTCTCCTTCAAGTTTTCCCCTGCCTCCAAGCCCTCGGCTCGGGAGATCATCCTTATCAGTCCTGAAGGCTGGGCTTTCCGCTGGATCCTTTACACTTTGCTTTTCTTTGGTATAGCAGCCTCTTGCATGGCTATAAAAGTCCGGTACATGGATGACTTCATTCATTGCTAGAAATCCTATAACTATCATGGTATATCCTGACCCACAGCCTTCCTGAGACAATCCTGGCACAGTTTAGCTCAGGGGTTGACAGAGAATTAGAACTCCCCACACACTGTCTAGGCTTCTAAGCCTTGTCTTCTTTGGGAGCAGGGTCAGAAGGAGTCTTCTGTTTAGAAGAGGATGGCTTTGATGTCCTGATGCGGCCTGCAAGACACAAGGTGAAAAACTGTATATATACTATGCAGAAATTCACCCAAGGGAACCAAGGTTGTACTTTCTGTATATTCTACCCAGGGGAGGAGATAAAGGGAGTAAGCGATGCCAGGTTGCAACAAAGGACATAGTCGACTATACAATGCCAACATCATCACAATGCATGCATTCCAAGGCTGGAATGCAAGTGAATTGAGAAAGGATTCGCACATGGTCCTCAGCCACTATGAGAAGCACGGCATTCAGATTACCCAGGGAAGGCAACAATGTGGCCAAGGGACAAGATAACTCTTACAACCAGAGAGAGAGAGAGAGAGCTGGAGGACCCAACCTCCATCTTCTCAACTAGCAGGGATCGTTTTGGGAAACCGTTAAGAGGGAAGAGACATCCCACTGTTGCTGTGGAGCAGGACACCGAAGAAAAAAAAGAATAAACATTCAATCTACTCTCAACTCGGACTAAATAGTCACGTGGCCATAGAGGGAAAATATTAAAGAACTATACGTGTCCATATCTATTCAGGGGAATGATGGGTGTTAACCCCCAACACCAAGAACCTCTACCACTTTATCTATAGTGGAGAGTCTGGTATGAATTTATTATGTAATTTTCCAATTCAGAGAGTCTAATAAGTGATAACTGCTTCGAAATATCCCAATCCAATATGACTTCTCATGTTTTCCCCTATAAACATATACATAGGAGTCATACAAGTCTCTGTTCTAGGAGACATGTCTCTGTATGGATTATGTTAATTGACAATTACAATAGTTCTTAATAATTTATCAAAATACAACACCGTGATCACAACTCTCATACTACCGTCATAGTCTAGGCCCTCATGTTATTCCCCGATAATTAATGGGTAAGTATCTTAGGATTGAATAGTAATCATTAACTTTATGGATACAAAGATTAGTAAAATCCTTTCGATATGGACTGTGTCAGAAATAATAGCGATCCTCCAATATTAGTAATCCAAATGAATCCCTGTGATCACTTGTCTATTCACTGGCACAGTTCTATGTCCTTCCTAAAACTCTGTCTCAAATGAAGTGAGGAGAATACATCTTGAATTGGAATTCACCTGGACATTAAAACATGTATCAGTATATTAATTACGTCCTCACAGTAAATGGCCCAAGAAGGCATCCATCTTGGCAAAGTATCTGCTGCCAGAGGAGACCCCACACTTGGCAAAGGAGCAGATGTTTTTCCAATCTGGGTGCCTGCTTGAAGAAGCATCTGCTGACAGAGAAGACCCCCAGCTTAGAGAAGCAGCGGAACGCAGATAGTGGCAATACATGACAGAAGAACTGTCTAACTTTATTGTTTTTACAACATGATTTGTGGAGATGGTGGCTTTATGTATGATCACTCTTTTCATCTCTTACAACTAACTCAGAGTCATACTTCTCTCCAGTAGGAACAATAGGTGTTGACATTTTAGCACACTCCCTAACACATCAACATCACTTCTATTATGTGCACCATAGCTCTGGGACCTTTTAGGTGTGCTTCAGCTGCTGCTTGTTGTCGCACCTCTGACATGCTGATGGTGTGTCTTCCAATCACACCTGTGGTTGTACTTCAGGTGGAATCTCCTGCTTTCCACCTGCTCACATGCTTACTGTCAAAAGACAGGGATTTTCACAACCTTCGCAACTACTTCCTAGACAGGTGTTGTACTTGTTTGTGTCACTGTCAGATGCAGGAGATGGTTGAACTACTAAACCTTCTTCCTTTATGCCATCAACACTTGAATGCCACTATGGGACTTTGACAAACAGCCTGCTCAGGAGGTGAAGGATCATCTTCATTTATTGCACACACTGCAGCAACCATGGTTTTTGGACTACCACTTTACTGACATGTCCCTGCACTGCTCCTATGCATTTCATCCTCCCCCCTTGCCCTAGTACATTTGTTGTACATTATTACACTAGTGTGTGGATTTTAACAGTGAAATACACAACATAACTGGTTGCGCAGGCAGCTGGAAGTAACTTGGATCATAGCTGCCTGTGTCTTCTCAGTCAGTCACACAAGCTTTTTGGGTACCAGGGGTAAATCTCTTTTCTCCCTGCACACTCCCCTGCCCAGAGTGCCCCCACACTCCCCAACAAAGAAAACATTTCCTTACTCCCTAAACTAACATTATTTGCTTATCCTAACTAGCTCTAAATTGTGTTACTTGCCACGTGATGGGAAAATTAATTCTTACCATTAATATCAATGCAATGAGCTAGGTGGGACAAGCAATAAAATGACACATTTCATGAAAAGCCTCCTGTTCAGTAGAGAGTGAAATTTTTCACCTGTTTCTCTTTTGAGGCAAACACTTTACCCATCCCTAATCAGGATCAGGTTATCTGTAGGGACCTCCAGCTTTTACCATGCTTGCTGGTGTGGAAGAGTTAATGCTAGAAGAAATGAAATATTTGAATTTACAGAGATAGCTTCTAGTATCTGATACACTGGCAAGGATATGGTTTTAAAGAGATATTGGGAACCCTTTGCTAATATTCATGTTTCTGGACACACTGAGGCTTTCCACAAAAATTATCCCTCTAACCTGGTCCTGTTGTAGTCAGTAAAAAACTGGCCAGTGGCATCTCTCAGACCTTTATGGTTTGATAGATATCCTCTTTCAAAGTTCCCTCTCCCCTGAAGTCAGCGTTCTGGCTGACAGCAGGGGAATCTGGTCCCGGGACCGGCAGAGGCTCTGCAGCAGAGCCGAGATCGCGTTAATAAAAAAGAAATCCTTAACTTAAAAGCACACGTAGAAGACCTTTTTAGTAAAGGATTTATTTTTTATTAACGTGATCTCGGCTCTGCTGCAGAGCCGCCGGCTGATCCCAGGAGAGGATTCACCTGCTCTCAGCTAGAAAAGCCAAAAAGAGGGAACTTCAAAAGCAGATATCTCTCAAACCATAAAGGTTTGAGAGATGCCGCTGGTCTAATTACTATCCCTTTAATGTTTGCATAATCTTCAGTATATGTGTTTATACATTAGCTGGTTTATATAAAATACTTTGATTTTTGCTCTATATTACTTATTCAGTTACACAAAGAAGTGGTAATAGGTCATGAAGTAAACAAATTCACAATAATGTCCACACCCCCAAACATAAAAGTGTCCCTCTTTGGCCATTTTAAATGTTGGACGGTATGTTAAGACTAATTTACTCTTCAGGACTTGTCTGGATTATTAGGGAACAGCTTCTCCTTTATTTACCTGCCTGTTCTGGGTGGATATTTCTGTTGTGACCTGGTCTGATTTCTGTTACCAATGACTCAACATCTGACTACACTTGAATACAAGTCACAGGGTGATATTCCAGTTTTGGCCACTGGAGGGAGTTTTCTTGTTTGTCTGCTGCAACTGTAAATACTTACAAGATGATTTTATTAATTTACTCCTAAACTGGCATCCTGAACTTCTTTTTATTGCCTCTATCAATGGTCAAGTTCCCATGGTACCTTTTAGGCATATGTTCTGACCTCTGCACAATATCAAAGGATCAAATTCTGGGAGCAAGCAGGGGTTATAGGTGGAAGAGCTTGCCATGACTGAAGGCAAGGTTGCAGATAGGAGAACTGCAGTCCAGTCACTGTAATCCTTATTTGCATACTTTTGCTGTAACCAGCTCTTGTGTTCCAGTGATTTCCACAAACTCTACCACATAAGCATAAAATTATACATGATATTACTATACAGTTACAAAGTAAGGAAATACAAGATTATTCTAAAAATCAAGAATGCATAAAGGGTTAAATTCCACAGGTCAGATACTTTTTTTGTTGCTCTTCTGGAAAATATAGATATGCTTACATATTATGTATATGTTTTTGCTTTACTTTTCAATGGCATAAGATTCTTACGCTCTTTGAGTAACATTTGTATAAGACATCCCATTTTTGGTGTGCAGCCCCTTTTTCTGCTATAGTTATAATCATCCCATTATTAAAGGAAATGTTTGGAATATTGTCCCCAGTGCTTTGTTAAAGCGGAACTACCAACCTGCCTAAATTTGCCCCTAAAGAATTACCCGTCTGATGACTAGCTGGTCAGCAGTGCTAGTCGCCAGAATTATTACCTCCTTTTAGAGAATTCCTACTGCTCCTGGGACAGCCAGGAAGCAGAGCAACATCTTTGCATAGTGACGTCTGTAACCTGCGCTGTCATCTCAGTCTGCTTTAGGAGGCGTTGCTAGGAGCCACACGGTTTTGGAAGGGACTAACAGCACAGGAGCGCAGACATCACTATGCAAAGATGTCTGCGCTGTTTCCTGGCTTTCAGTCCTGGGAGCAGTAGGAATCCTCTAAAAAGAGGTAATAATTCTGGCGACTAGTACTATTGAGCAGCTAGTCACCAGATGGGTAATTCTTTAGGGGCAAGTTTAGGTGGGGTGGTAGCTCTGCTTTAAATCGTAAACTGACCTTAAAGGGGTCTATCACCCCTATACAAATTAGCTTAAATTGGTAGGTTATATAGCGAATAGGTGTACTATAGTAGTATTTTCTCTTTTAAAATCACTGTTTGACTGAAATATAATGATTAAATACTGTCCTGGCCCTGCTTCAGGACAGACTGCGGTTACCTGCTCTTTACCGCAGTCTGGCAGTCTGCCTCTGCTCCCCTCCCTCTATCCAACCTCCTCCATTGACTGAGTCTTCACGCCTATAAGCTGGAGTGATCTCCGGCCAATAAGAGCGCTCCAGCTTACTGGCAGAAAGCCTCCGTCATTGGAGGAGAGTGGATAGAGGGAGGGGAGCAGAGGCAGAGATCGCTCCAGCTTACAGGCAGAAAGCCTCCATCATCGGAAGAGGCTGTCCAGAGCAGGTAACCACAGTCTGTCCGGAAGTAGGGCCAGGGCAGTATTTATTCATTAAATTCCAGACAAATAGCGATTTTAAAAGAGAGAATACTACTATAGTACACCTATTTGCTATATAACCTACCTATTAAGGCTTACTTGTATAGGGGTGATAGATCCCCTTTAAGAATAATTATATAGATAGCTTTGAACTTTTTTTAAATCTGTCTTTTAACATTTAAACCTTTGAGTGCCAGGGAGGTATCCAACGCATTCCGTTGACAAGATGAAAGGACTCTCGGGAAAACATATTTCTTGTGGGAAATGGGTACAATTGTCATGGCAACCTGAGTTCCAGTTGGTCAGTCAGGTCCACCCCTTTCACAGCAGATGGGACTGACATCAGGGGAAACAGAGAAATAAAACCATGATTGTTTACAGTTCTTAAAGTGGACCAGTCATTTTGTAAAAATGAGGTCATTTTGAAAGAGATTTAAAAAGCAAACCAAATTTATGTTAGTTTTTTTTTTTTTCTTTAAAACAATATTTTATAAATTATTTTGCCTGGAGAACTCAAACATTCTGCATAACCCTGCATTAACTACTTACCAGAAAGTAGCAGCTCAGATACCTAAAATGACAAATAAAGCTAAATTAAAATTAAAAACATATATATGGGTGATTTTGGACACTCTTTTCAAAATCACTTATAGGGATGGGCGAAACAATCAATTTGTTTTCCTGCAGGAAATTTTACCAAAAAAACATGATTTTCCACCTTTCTTGTGAAAGATTTCTGTAAAACGTTTACCGGTGAACTTCTACTCTATCGTTTGTTTCAGAAAGGAATTTCCTGCAACACAGAATTTTCCACCACCCTGTACTATTGATTTTTGGAGGAGGGAACTTCCCACCCCTTAAAGTGTGTTTGTAACTTAGGGTTCTTATCAGGGGAGTGTAGGCCACGCCTACTTCAGGGTGCTCTCTCTATTGCCATGATGATAGGAGAGCATCAATTGTTATCAGCAGTGTAATTACTACTCCCGCCACCAGCAACAGCACTGCAGTGGAACCCCAGCCACCTGTACCAACAATGGTACTGATACCAACTGCACCACTCTTGTCATCAAGAAACCTAGATAGTAGAAATGATGAGTCTTTCAGGGCACTCCAAAGTTTTCTTCACCAGTCAAGCATGGAGTGGCAAAGACAGGGAGTGAGGATTCAGAAGACAGACTAAAATTGGAGCTGAGGGTAGTAGGTGAGAGAGAGAGCCTCTTTTGAATGGGCAACAGGTTCCTGGAGGATCCTGTGAGTGGGCAGGAAGAAGAGGTGCAGCTTCTGGCTATGAGTGGGCAGGAAGAGGGGCAAGTTCCTGTGAGGGTGCAAGAAGAGGTGCAGGCTCCTGCAAGTGGGCCTGAAGCAGGGCCGGACTGGCCTAACGGGATGCTGGGAAAATTCCCAGTAGGCCGCCTGCACCGGGCTTCCTGGGGCTGCTGCTTGTGCCTGCGCTGCGCCTTCTTTTAAAAAAATCAAGAAGCTTGCGGCCGCGAGATTTGAAGGGGCGCATCTGCCAGCCAAACTGACTGCACACAGACAGACATGGGAGATGCAGACGGGTCTAGACCCACTGACGTCAGACGCACGCAGCAATGAGCGTTGGCAGCATCTAGAGGGTGAGGCTAGCTGCCAGAGAGAGAGTCTGAGAAAGTGTGATGCAGGAGTAGACTGCCCAGGAGGACTGAGGCAACTTCCTTGCCCCTGGATGTCTTCTTTCCCCCTGGGCTACAGATGAGTGCAGGGAAAGGAAGTAAGGAAACCAGGATCACATGGATGTGGCTGCCTGCACAGAGAAAAAAAGTGGCAGTGCCAGAACAGCTTTAGTGGGAGTAGGACAACACTTGGCCACTTCAGTGGGGTAGGATGTTTTGCACATTTTCATATGTAAATATGATTTTAGAGTTAGTTGTAGACATATGTAATGATCTAGGATAGGAGTATGTCCAGAACTGGGGGTCTATATGTGTGCTCTTGGAATATTTGTGAATACGGTGATGTGGGCACTGAGGGTCTGTGGGCAACTGGGACATTGTGTAGTAGGGCAGCGGAGCAATTGGTATCGTCGTGGCAGGTACTGAGATCTCATGGCAATGAGCAACTGGTGTCTCTGTGTATTTTACAGTAGTGAGTATTGGGGATCCATGTGGATGCTGGAGGAATGAACACTGGTGATCTGGGTGCTGTAGTGGTACGCACTGGGTCTGCAGGTGCTGCGGTTGTGGGCACTGGGGTCTGTGGTTGCTGGGGTGGTGGGCACTGGGGTTTGTGGGGGCTGGGGAAGTTAGCATTCTAGGTATGTGGGTATTTGAGCAATGAGCATTTTGGCTCATTGTGAATTCTAGGGAAGTGGTAACTGTGGGTCTGTGTGGTCACAGGAGCAAACCCTGAGGATCTGTAGGACTAGGCACAGGTGCAGTGAGTACTTATGTGTGGGTCAAAGGGATCTGTGAGGGTTTTGTGACAGCACTGTCTGTGAGAATTATGTTGCAGTTAGCACTGTGTGTTTGTGAGCGGTAGCACTGTGGGTCTGTGTAGGTGTTGGGGCAGTTGGCACTCCATGTATGTGCTCATGCTAGGGAAGTGGGCACTGGGAGTCTGTGTTGGTACTACTACAGTAGGCATTGGGGGGTCTGAGGTTTCTGGGTCAGTGGGAAATGGGAGTCTGTATATGTTCTGGCATAGTAAGCACTGGGGATCTGTGAGCATTCTGTAGCAGTTGGAACTGAGGTCTGTGTGGGCACAAAGGCAGTTGGAACTGGGTGACAGTGTGGGTACTGGAGCAGTAGGCACTGGAGGGCTCTGACTACTAGTGCAATGAACATTTAGAGTCTATATGGATATAACTCAGGGATCACTGTGTGTCTGTGTGGTCACTGGGAGTCTGTGAGTAAAATGGCATGCACTGGTGGTCTGTGGGTATGAGGGCAGTGGGTACTGTCTGTGTATACTTTGTCAGTGATTACTAGGGCAATGGAGATTTGTGGGTGTGATGGCAGTGGGTAGTATACGCGGGCAGTGAATACTAGGGCAGGGAGCACTTGGGTCCATTTGAGTACAAAGGAAGTTGGCACTAGAGGACTTTAGTGGTTTTGGGGCAGTTTGTCTCTGAGCTAATAGGGGGGTTACAGTGTGAGGAGAGGGTATATGGACACCTCAGGTGTAAATCAATAGGGATTTTTATTTACTCCTTGGGGTTCAATCTGTTTGCCTCATAATTGCTTCATTTTTTTGGGAATATTACCCTGGGCACCATGAGGAATTGCTGACTTTTTTTTTTTGCCAGACTATAGGTTTGGCTGTCTTCCTTTTGTAAACGTGCAGTGCTTAATGGAGCCAGGTGAATTCAGGACAACATCAAATGATTCTGATTTAAATATCCTCTGCAGGAATTGGTTAACTGCTCTGGGGCTGGTATAATGATGCAGTGCTATGGGGCTGGTATAATGACGCAATGCTATCGGGCTGGTAAGCAATTTTTTCCAGGGCCGGTTTTTATTCCCAGTCCGGCTCTGACCTGAAGATGTGGTGGTGGGACCAGCAACAGCAATTGAGGAGAAGAATCAGAGAGGTGGAGCCCAATGTTCATCATGTGCTGGGTCAGACTCATGCTCTGCAGCTTGCCTTTCAGGTGCAACATCACTGACCCATCCTCCTCCTGCACTGAAGTCCTGAGTGTGAGAATATTTCTCCCTGGGGTCTGGAGCAGTTCAGGAAACTGCAAACGCTTTATGCATCCTGTGCTATCAAAGAGTAAATAGTGGAAATCAGGTATCCCATCTTGGCACATCTGAATTGCTTTATCATATGCAGCACAGACATACTGATGTGTATGTGGAAAAAAAATAAATAAAAAAATCATACTCCCATGGCACTTCTGTTTCTGCTAGTACTTGTACTACCCATCTTCACAAATGTGGACAGAAGAAAAACTCTACTAAGGCGGCCAAATTGGCTGCTGATACCCGCCATCAGCAATCCCCCATGAGCCTTTGCAGCAAATACCACAAGTGGTTCCTCCCCTCCCAACTTCCACAACCATCCAAAGTGTTCCCACTAGTCTCAAATCCCTAAACCAATGCCATTACTCCCAATCCTGTGCAGCCACGATTATGGCAATTTGTGTCCACACATTGCACCATATGTGCAATGAACACACACGGTTATGTGGAGACAAATAGGATGCAGTGTATAACAGGGCATCCTGCAGAATATGAGGACTTTTTTTTATAATTTGTGTGAATGTGGCTGCTGCCAAGCTGAGTCATCATTTTTATGTTTACTTTATACATTTATTCTGCTTTAGGTTTCCCACATCCAATGTTTCTTGGATTACCATTGTATATCTATTATATAAACTAAATACATTTCTAGCCCTAATTTTAGTAGAGCAGTTTTTTGGCTACTGTGAGTCAAGCAAAAAGACAAAAAAGTGCATAAATATAATATTTCATTTGAGGACACTTTAAGCATATTGATATTTACCTGTTCCATTATATGGCATGACATAAAATAAGCAATTAATTTGCTGAATGTAAAAACAGACACCATATTTTTTTTTTCATTCATTCATTCATTAAAAGGCAAATAAAAATATTTTTTACAGATGACACATATATCCCTCCCTTCTGCAAAGAATGCATATTTAGACTTAATTGATAAATGAATATCAATGGCAATCAGAAAAAAACACCAGTGGATCTTAATAATAAACACTAAACACAGTAAAATAGCAACATAGTTGATGAGGCTGTAAAAAGACATGAATTCATCAAGTTCAAGCAAACAATAGGGGGCTTTTTATGGATAACTGGTATAACCCAAATACCATACGGCCACCCCAATACGTTAGTGTGCTACTTAGAAAACCCTCCTATTGACATATATCAGAAAATAATATCAAAAAAGAAAGTCCCAATGACAGTTATTGGTTTCCTTAGATTCTCCTGCCTGGGCTCTCCACTCTCAGTGGTGCTTGCAGTTGTGCCCTTGGTCACCTGGCCATGTGGTGCTTATAACCAATTGGCTGTAAGTATAAAATAGAAGCAGATACAGTGCAATACAGCAACTAAGAGCAATCTTTCATGACAGTATCCACACTGTGCTGTATGGAGTTGATAAGCCCTTCAAGATGGACTCACGAAAATCATACTCGACAAACCCCTGGATTCAAATGCATTTCAAATGTTGCTAATAGCACATCAGTGTCAATCTTCAATGTAGAGATCGCCGATCTTCAATGATGATGTATAAGGAAAAGTAAAACACTACTACTACCTGGGCTATTAGAAAGTCTCCATTTATTGGGGTAATGTTAAAATGAAATAGTACATAAAAAATATATTTAAAATCAATATCAAACTAGACAATTAATGTTACCTTATGCATTTCATCATTTAAGTGACTTCATCAGGGCAATAGCATACAATGGTCAAACTGTCTTATATACAATTCTTACCTCGCCCCTGCGCCATCTACTTCCGTCCTCCCAAACAACAAACATCCAGAATCTCCCGCTTAACAGAAAAGCTGAAGTGAGGTATAGTTTCCGTTTCCTTCCCTTTATCTCTACCATGATGGATGGAATTCAAGCTATCACTTCCCATAGCAACATTTGAAATATAAACCAACTACAGGTATAATAATAATATCAAAATGTACTTATCTTAAAAAAAATATGCAAACTATTTCAATTATATTTGCACTAGCAAGTGTATATGGGATCTAATGGGCCCATTTATGTAGGCAACATAAGTCCATTTTAACACATATATAAGTACTTGGTGATGATAGAGATATGAAGGAAGGCTCTACTGATGGCTAACCAATTGTAAGTGGACAGGAACAGCAGTATTCCACTGAAAAGTATTAACAGCCATTTGACCAATGTTTGGATTGTCTCTAAGATGGCCATTTATAGATAAAAAGCCATATAGATGGTTAGGAGCAATACCAAAAGATCATCAATTAATCATGTTGCCCACTTAATGTTTTCAAAGCCAATCAAAAAAAAGCTAGGAAACTTCCCTCCTTAAGAATCAGTATAGGTTGCCAAAAACAGAAGAGGGAACCGTCCAAAGAAAGGGGCTCAGACCAAAAATTACAATAAAAAGAATATATATATATATATATATATATATATATATATATATATATATATACACACTCAGCCTGGAATTATCCACCAACCAAGGAGATAGCACTGCAACAGGATGAATAAAATGAAGAAAAATTTTTTATTTCAATCCATGCCAAATGTTTTCGGTCTTAAACAGACCTTCCTCAGGTCAAACGGGAACCCCACACCATTACAGACAGATTTATAGGCTAATAATGCACTTGACCCCATCCTAAGAGTGGCCCCATATAAGGCAGTGCCACAACAGGCGTCCTCATGGTGAACTGGCCAAAGGATGACGTCAAACAAGGGCAAACCTGGTTACTAGGTTACCTGCAACAATGATGCTGCTGAGCAGTGGAGCTCACCCGAACTCTCACTACACCTCAGCATCATAGTCAAACAAATACATTTAATAACACAAAAATTGTGGAAAAGAAAATGTTAAAAAAGAAAAGAAAATACTGCCTACTAAATACACATTATTGCAGAAATGGAGTGGTGTAGGCTAGGGACACCACCACATAGCAACGCAAACTTAAGCAGCTAGTATAAGGGCTACAGGTGACACTGGCACATGTGTGGATTTAGTTAACACACTAATATACATTAATATCTTGATGATCAGACAGATGCACAATTAAGTATTAATTATCTGCTATGGAACAATGTGGGCTGAGGACATAGTCACGTTGCAGCGCTTCAGATAAGGTGAAAAAGTGGAAGAAAGGGAACATACAGTAATTCAGCTATGTGTGACATATGTGTGTGTTTCAAACTGAAACATTGTATACACACAGTGATATTCAGTTAAGGTAAAAAAATACGGGACGATACATAGCGGAACACCTAATGTGTTCTGATGCCTAGTTGGCGTTTCAGCGTAGTCTCTTATGGATCATGATACATGAATTTGAGAGATCCCTACCACAATGTATCAGGCATATTATGCAGTATTATAATTGCCTAAATCATAAGTCCCAAGATTATGTCCAAAACAACTGTTGTATCAAACAATCCTAGATCAAAGAGACAGTGTATTAGTTCACAAAAACTCATTTTTTGGATGTATCATGCTTCTGATGCAACATTGTAAGATAAAAAGTTTAAGTCACAAACTGATGTTGTTACAAAAGTTTGTTGATCCAAGACACAATGTCATTGTCCAAAAAAGGTAATCTTTACGGATGTTTTGATACAACATATTGGCCCCAGAGGGAGTCATTTTTGGCACAAATTTATTGAATGAAAAAGGATAATCCAGCAAATTCTACTTATCCATAGTGATAGATCCCTGGTGATTTCCAGGCCCTTTCCTTGTTACGACACAAGGAATGCCCATACCATTATCAGCTAGATGAATTGTCATTCAATACACATATTCCTCATTTTAATTCACTGCCCTTTCCTGCAGTTATCTACAAGGAATCCCATGTAGTAATCACCTGCGTTAGTTTGTATCTCCAGCATACACATGATGGTCTTGTAAGAACAGGCTGTGTTCAGGTATATTCCACAATAAGGGGCGGATTGTGATGCAATAACAGCAGGGAGATTTTTTTGTTTAACTGGCCCACTAGCTGGTATTCCAATCTGTATGCATATATTAAAACCCTTTGAGTGACAGAGGAATACGTAAAGCATTGCTGTGCAATGTGTTGCTTACCCCTCCGGCACTCAAAGGGTTAACCTAACCCACTGTATGCACTGATAAAGAGGCATAAATGGTTAGCTATTAAAGAGAGAGTAATACTTAAAAACTACTATCCCCATGTTGTAGCCAGTAAAAAAATGAGTTAAATGAGACAAGCAGCATCTCTCAAACCTTTATAGTTTGAGAGATATCCAGTTTCAAAGTTCCCTTTTTTTGGCTTTTACCCTGTCAGCATTCTAGCTGAGAGCAGGGGAATCCTCTCCTGGGATCAGCCGACAGCTCTGCAGCAGAGCCGAGATCGCGTTAATAAAAAATAATTCCTTTACTAAAAAGGTCTTCTACATGTGCTTGGTTTGCAAGCACATGTAGAAGACATTTTAAGTCCTGCCGGTCCCGGGACTGGATTCCCTTGCTGTCAACTAGAACGCTGATGTCAGGGGAGAGGGAACTTTGAAAGAGGATATCTCTCAAACTATAAAGGTTTGAGAGATGCCGCTGGTTTCATTTATCTCCATTTTTTACTGGCTACAACATGGGGGACAGTAATTTTTAAAGGGATAGTAATACTTCATTTTAACTTTATTTTATTTTGTAGGCATTAAAAAAACATGAAGAATGATATAAGTCTTATCTCTGAAACCTTTATGGTTTAAGAGATATTCACAAACAAAGTTTCCCCCCCCTGTTCAATGAGATCAGAAGGGAGATGCCCAGATAGACTGCAGAGAGGGACAATCTTCAATTAAGATAATGGAAAAAGCTGAAAATCTTGTCAAGGGGGGAAGGGCTTTCATTGTTTTCATACAAAGAAAATTGTCTCCTTCTGTTATCTGTACTGTCATACAACCAGACTCACATCTGAGAAGAGATGGCTTACACTAGGTAAAAGGGGCGGGGAGGGGAACTTTGCTTGTGAATATCTCATAAACCATAAAGGTTTGAGAGATAAGACTTATATCATTCTTCATGTTTTTTTAATGCCTACAAAATAAAATAAAGTTAAAACGAAGTGTTACTATCCCTTTAAGTATTACTATCCCTCTAACCCATTTACATACTGTATGCAATAAATGATCAGTTATTAACCCCTTGCATGCCAGAGAGGTGTACAGCAATGTGTTCTGTGATTAACCCATTGAATGTCTCATAGGTGCACAACACATTGCACAGGAATGTGTACCTCAATGATTAACACCTTGTGTGCAAAAGAGGCATTATTCATCAGTAATTAACAACTTTATTCACTTTTCTGTCATACAAGGGGTTAATCCCCGAGGTACTGAACCTATGAGGAATTCAATTGGTTAATAACAGAATAAAACATTGCTGCAATCCTGTCTGGTATGCAAATGGTTAATAACTGATCTATACCTCTCTAAAGCATGCAGGGGGTTAAAGGGTTAACAGATGGTAAATGAAGCCTCTCTAGCAATGGGTACAGTTAGTTAAGAATAAAATATCTATTTAATCTGCTAGTTAGTGCCTGCTAATCAATCATGCACTGCACCAGGACACACACTTCAGGCAGAGCAGGGCCAGTTTAGTCAGCCTTGGGGGCGGGACAGGTACAGAGAACCTGCCAATATATGCCAGTTGTTCAGGACAGCCCCTTTGATTGCTTGTGAAGAAGTTGTGTACTGTGTTTGCACTTTTTTCTTCACTTTATTCATCCTGTTGCAGTGCTGTCTCCATGGTGGGCGGATAATTCCAGGCTGAGTATATTTATATATATTCCTTATTTTTATGGGACATACACCAGTTGCCATCATGACGTTACTTACTTGAGTGCCACTGTGTTTATTTTTACTTATAGACATGTTAGCAAAATCCTTTTAACCTCTTGTCGCACAGTCAATGAAGAGACAAGATTTGAAGAAGGGACAAAACAGGAATCCAATTTATTTGAATAAACAGGAGAACATACTAAAAATACTGTTCTAAAGAAAATAAAGCTTGAAGTGCATTTATATACTAGTACACACCCTAATAATCATAAAGTACATTGGTTAATAACATGATGCATTATGGTCTAAAAACTACAAGCATGATACATTTGTAGTCCAAAAGCAAAACATTATTATTATATTCCCTCCCCTTCACACCTACCCACTATGATTATCTATATATCCACCCAATCGCATTTATTCACCCTTTACCCAATTATTGTGTTACACACCCACTACTTCTCTGCTACTAAACAACATCTTAACAATAGGACCTTTAATATAGACAGCTGTGTATGCAGCCTTGAAAAGAACCTTATCTAAGAACAGAGACGTAGCGAGATGGGAGAACAAATGGAGGGGTACCTTATCTAAGAACAGAGACGTATCGAGATGGGAGAACAAATGGAGGGGTACCTTATCTAAGAATAGAGACGTATCGAGATGGAAGAACAAGCGGAGGGCTACCTTATCTAAGAATAGAGACGTAGCGAGATGGGAGAACAAGCGGAGGGGTAGGAAGATGAAATAGAGAAGGGAGGGGGAATCAGAGCTGCACTATCTTTCTCATAGCACCAACAATTTAGAATTACAGCAGCTTAACCCTTCTTTTGCTGTCACTAAGTGAATGCATAATATGTTATTACCTGATATTGATATCAGACATATATCTATCTATACTATAAAGGAGAAGCTGGTCAGGCTCCTCCCTGTCATTCTGCACGTAGAGAAGGTGAGTGAGAGGCTGGAGCAGCTTTCTTCAGTTGCAGATATAACATATGATACAAGATAAGATATAAGGGCTTCACAGAAATATTACAGGTAGTTGTTTTTTCAGAGTGATTTTGTTTTACTAAGTGATGTTAGGAGAGGTGAAAGAAACCCTGAATGGAAGAATGTTGTGTTATGCGCTGCAGTGAGATAAAGGCAAGAGAAGTTGCTTTAATGAAATAAAGGTTAAAGGTATGCAACCATTCAGTAGGCAACATGAGAGTCTCGCTCTGTCATGTAGTGCGAGATTCTCATGTCGCCATTGTGATCATGGTGAATGTTTTATGTGACATCAGGGAGAAGTGACAGAAAGCCCAGCTCAGCAGCATTGTGCTCTCCAGCGCTTCCAGGTCACTTCCAGCACTCAGCTTGTGTCATAATGGTTGAAGCGTGAATTGCATGTCAACACATCACAAACAAACAAATTTTAACTCTCACAGGATGAACATGTCGTTAGGGAGCCTCAGGTATTCTACAAAACAACCCAATGCTTTCTCAGTATGAGCTATATAGCCCAAAATAACTAAACTTTACGCACATTATGTTATAGTAAGCCTCTCTCCATTCTTCCTTTCACAGTGAATTCCAATACATCTTCAACGGAACATCAGTTGAGTTCGAGGTCTGATCACATGCTGGACTCACACCTACGATTCAACTGATGTTCCATTGAAGCTGTATTGATATTCACTGTGAAAGGAAGGGTGGAGTGAGCCTTACTATAACGTAATGTGAATAAACCTTACTTATAGTGGTTACATCACAATTGATAAAAGAACAGCTCACCATGATCAACCCCACCACCATACTGTATGTTGCTCAAGCACCATCTTCCTGCTCAGGATTTAAATGGCCTGCCCCTCTTTCCCTTACCCCATGTTGCAACGGTACAATGTTCCTGCCTCCAGCCTGGATATTTTTATCCATACAGGTGTATACCCTCACTAGAGCCCAAAACAAATCACACACCCACTTCACTATACACACATATCAACACAAACACACATACACGCATTCAAAGACCCTATAAAACACATTACATTTGAAACACAAAATAACACAAATACAAACCCATGACAGGCAATGCAGTCCAAAACTGCTAATTATATATATATATTTATATATATATATATATATATATATATATATATATATATTTATATATATATATGAGAGAGAGAGAGAGAGAGAGAGAGAGAGAGAAATATCCAATGATAAAAACCGCACTCACAGGTCTTTTCTAGTGGATACAAAGTGTTGATTTATTAAATCGACGTTTCGGCCCAAACAGGGGCCTTTCTCAAGATTTACAGACAGTAATTTAGACAGCCTTTAAAGACCTTAACAGTGGGAGTACTTTTGGCACCCCTTTGATGTCATGGGGTGAAAGACAGGTGAAAGGTGACAAGGTGAAAGGAAAAGTAAAGCGTGTACGCCTAATGTAAGATGTATACATATACAAAATAGGTGTGTGAAGAATATTGATATATACACCTAAACAGATGTATCATTAGGTGGAACACTAATATATTTTCGATATGAGTATAGCCTCCACATTGCACAACATTAGCGATGTAAACCTAAAAGCTAGATAAACTCACATCCCTATTAGGGTTAAATATATACAGAATTGCTGAGATATAATAGAAATCATATATTACATATGACATCTGTATCTATATGAAAATATAACTCACGCTATGATCATCTCTGCGTGTGTATGCTAAATGTATGCTATAAGGAGACCAGTATAGAAGAGATTGTTCATCAGTATGTTTAAAAAAGCATACTAAAGGAAATAACACAATCTTTACTGATAAAGAGGTAGATAGGGATATAAGTATAATATTAGTGTCTTAATGATACAATCAGAGAATAACAATCTATCTCCGACCTAAGGGAATCCCGTATATCAATGAACATATACGTAATGATGGTATCCATCATCTATATAATAATTGTTCCAAGAGTGATGTCCAAGATAGGCAGAAAGGCAGCGTGGCATATGTGGCGTATTATTACAATGTCCCTCGTGTCTCGCCTACCTGTGATCCATAACAATCATGTAAAACAAAGAAAACAAAACATAGAGGCAATATATCTATATCATAGCTAGTATTGGTAAGCCTTGCTGATAAATAGATACGTATTTTGGATAATACATCATATGTAGTCTCACTGGTAACTTTAGAGCGATTATGGTGCAGCCAGATAAATAATGTCAATGCATATAATAAGCTAATGTTCATCAAATAATTGTTTCAAAAAATGATTATTTGAAAAAGGAAATAGTTCATCATGTTTCCATATATTCTAAGAATAGAGCTCCCATGATCCCGTGATGGTATATTGATGCTGTACAGTTCATCCAAAGAAAACTTCCCATATCGTAAACGGATAATCATATGATTAAAGTCTTACCTTCATAACAGCACACAAATTGTTTCCGATAAGCGCAACATACTCATGTCCAGATGTACGTATCAGATTTTTTGCTGGGCCGAAACGTAGATTAAAAATAAATCAAAACTTTGTATCCACTAGAAAAGACCTGTGAGTTAGGTTTTTATTATTGGATATCTACTCATCTTACGAGACTGGCACCCAGGCACGTTTTCTACATATTTGAAGTGAGTGCTCTACCAATAACACTATACGATTTTATAATAATATATATATATATATATATATATATATATAGCGCCTTATATTGGCTTCTTAGTACCAAATATGGATCCTAAAAAAAAATCTAAAATGATTGGTATTGATGACTGACTGAAGTACCAAGACATCAGTACTAATATCTATATTTTCATTAAGTCCAAGAGGTACCAGACTTATAAATCCACTCTGCCTCTTTCTTACACAATAAATGGAACCTACTGGTGGCATTTGAAGGAACAGCTTCCAAACCCATCCGTTTAAAATTAGAAATACTACCTTTTAGACATTTATTAAAATGGTGAGATAAAGCATGTTTGGAGTTTCCCCTGATGACATTCATGCAATGTTCTCCCACTCTCTCTCACAGACATCTGGTCCTCCTCCCGAAATACTGTATGCCACATTCAATCAAATATATCACAAATTTGGTACTGCAATTGATCAAATTCTTTCAGCCTACATAGATGCTTTTCTCTACCACCGTATATAAAGTAGTCACTAGATATTACATAAATTTGAAAATTTTATATGGAAATCAGGTAGTCTCTGCCTTATACACGTCTACAGATCACCAGTGGGGTCTTCAAGCTGTCTCATAATATTAAGATTTGGACAAAACTATAGTGGACCGACAAAAAGAATACCTTCTTCAGTATATTTCTTTTATATTACATCCTAAATTTTTTGAGTTCCAGGGAAGATTTTTCTTCAATTATGTGAGAAAGCCATGGGTACTAAGTTTGCCCCCAGCTATGCCAATTTGGCCATGGGATTCTGGGAGGTTTCACAGATTTTGTCTGATAGTGGCTGGGGGTCAAACTTAGTATACAACAGCTCTTAACGTGGGTGAAACTGAACAACCACTACATAAAAGGTTTAATTCCCACAGATCCAGTGTCAACGACAAGCCCTAATGGGATTGCAAATACCTTTAAAGCCTCAGAGGATGAATGCAATTTACCACTGACTGATCAAAGTATCTGGATCTGGACTGCGTTCTCTTATATGATTTCCATTTTAAACAATGCAATGTGTACTTGTATATAAAAGAGATGTTTTCATATTTATCTGTATAACATGCCTGAGGAAAAGACCTAAGGTCTTGAAAGCTTGCATTCTAAATCTGCTTAGTTAGCCAATAAAGGTAACAACTATATTTGCCTCCTGGATTTCTACGGCTAACATGGTACAACTCTCATCTGTTATCAAGTTAGAAGTAGGTCCAGAAGAGAAAATGTGTACCAGTGCTTTTAATAAACCAGTAGCCTGCAATGGCTCTCTGAATGGGTTCACTATCAAAATGTTGAGCAGTATAGTGCGAGCATCTAAATGGAACATTAAACGTGTCGCCTGGATGAAAAGGGTGACATGAGAATCTCGCCCGCATCAAAAGGGTGAGATGCTCATGTTGCGGATTTAAACGTTGCATTCCATATCTGCTGGCCGGACCTTACCTACTCATGTTGTATGCTACCTAGAAATGGCTTGAAATCCATCCAGAGCTGCGAAGACCTCTTGGCAGGTTGACTTTAAATCGGCAATAACCTCCGCAGGCACCCTGCATCCAGGACCACCTACAGACCACTAGTCGCAGCATAGGATCACATAATCCTAACTCTCTCATACCATACTGTACACCTCTGGTTTATAGTCCTTGGCTTGATTCAACATGATTGGGTGTTTTGCCTTTCCTGGGCTCCCTACCACCGCTGCCGGGCACGCCTCTCAAGTACATGATACAGCAGTCAGTTAAAACTATGTAATTAACAGAAGGACTTACCTAGGTATGCTTCACATAGGAATGTATTTCTATATATTTTTTGGCACTCTTTTTCCTGTTTATAGAAGAGATGGGATAAAGCATGGAAAGAGAGAGGAAACTGGTTACCAAGCACACGTAGAAGACTGTTTCAATTAATCATTTTTCCTTCCATAACGAGATATCGGCTCTGCTGAAGAGCCTCCTCTTGATTCAGAGACCGGATTCTCCTGCTGGCAGCAGAACACTGACAGCAGGGGAGAGGAAACTTTGAAAGCGGCTATCTCTTAAACCATAAAGGTTTGAGAGATGCCGCTGGTGTCATTTAACTCAGTTTATTAAGGGCTACAATATGAGGGATAGTAATTTTGAAGTAATACTATCCATTTAAGGTGAGTTTCATTGTTGTGAAGCAATGTAACACACACATATATACACACCTCATAGTCTGTTCAAAAAATAAGGACACCAGGGAGGGAAAGAGAGACAGAGGGATTTAGGTCTCAAAAAGGGACTGTCCCTCCTACACACCTAGTGCTAGATTCTACTGCCAGTGCTAAATGTTAACAACCCTTTTATTAAACATTTTCCTATCTAAGTCTATGGGGAAAACTGGAGATAAACGCAATGATAAAATAAGCACATGCAATAGAATCCAGCCCCTTGTGTGCTTTGCCTAGAAGTGCCTTAGATCTAACTCTGTAAATTAGATTATTTATTAACCCTTTGAGTGTCAGAGTGGTACAGAATGCAATTAAAGGGTCCTATTTCAGCAAAATATAACGGGAATGCATGAAAGTAGAAGTTGGAGCAGGATACAGACTGGTCTTAGGGCATTGGTTAATTACCTATGATAGGAGAAAAAAGCCAGATAATATAGTCTGTGAATAAGACGGTAGTGGCATCTTTTTTGTCCGAACCTAACACTGTCGACTTTTAACCACCGGAATGATGTAGGAGCCTCTTAAGCAACGCGTTCGAAACCTTAACCCCTTGTGCCAGAGGGCTACCCCTCTGGCATTCAAAGGGTTAATGCATTCAGCAAGTTAATTCCTATATTTAACCCTTTGGGCGCGCCGCCCCTCTGGCATTCAAAAGGTTAAATCAACAAAGTTCAGAATATCACTATTCTGCCCCAGAATTTATCTTGCTCGCGTCCCACACGCGACTGGTTGTTTTCTGGCTTGTAGGGCTCCACCCCCGGCGTCCCCTGTGTCTAATGCATCAGCCTGAAGCCATAGCAACACTGCAAACACACCAAGAGCAAGAACGTCAGATAAGCCGTACGTGTACCCAAAACCACAGGCAGAGCTTGGAGTAGCTGAGCACAGCGTTCTATCTATATCTTCTCTCCGTTACCCGTACTAACTGTCCACTAGATCCTAGACGACCTACTGTTCATTCAGTGTTACACACAATCAGCTGGGCCACTGATTCATGGGGGCGAGCTCAAGGCCTGCTGGGAACTGTAGTCTAGTTTATTGCTTCACTGTATAGCTCTGAGTGGGAAGGAGAAAATTCAGAACTACAGTTACCAAGAAGTCTATCGACAAGGCTCCATCACACACTGAATGTTACTCAGTTCAATTATCCCTATTGTGGTGTAACCATCAAGCCGATATCCGATCCAAAAAAAAGGTGAGGAGATTTTATCCTGTGTGGGGGGTGTAAGTGAGTATTATAGTGAGACAGACAATATAGTGATGACTATATGTGAATATCTGGGAACTTAAGAAACGTGCTGACCTCTGATATTTTCATTAAAGCTTGAAAGAATACGGATTATAAGAAAATATGTCCCTGCTTGCTCTAACCCAGTCTTCTTGCTTGAATCAGTCTTCAAAGAACCTTTGTCTTGCTTGTTATAGCTTTGAAATAGCGCTGTTTGACACACAAGCTAACCAGACATGTTGACATTTTACCTAAAGATTTGGTTGAAAAGCCTGAGTCTCAGGGTCTCTCATTTTGAGTTCCCTGCTATAAACATGTCTACAGCCTTCCTTCTCCTGTTTTTTCTTTAATGCTCCACATTCCCTAGTTTGTTTTGGAAAATGTTGGATACAGTCTAATGCATAATATTGGATGGTTAACATTTGGGCAACAAAAGCATCCAATACACTTCTTGGTCTACCGACACTGACCATTGCTTTAACCCTTTAAGGACTGTGGGGGTTGCAACACATGTTTCACATGTGTTGTATTCCCCCCTCTGCTAGTAGGCTCTGCAGTGTCAGTGAAGGGGTTAACTTTTCTCTTGTTCCATATCCACAATAACAAAGCCAGTGCATGGTATTAGTATGGGTTGCCAGAGAAGTCTCCAACACATCGAAAACCTAAGGCGCTAGTGGAACTTTCACCTAACCCCCCCACTCCCTTTTTTGCTGTATCATGCTAATTGAAACCGAATATCATAAATAAAACTTATTGTAATATTGACAATTACCTATTTGGCCAGATGTTCTGTCCATGGAAACACAGGGACACAGATGCCATGTTCGTTGTGTGGTGTTTGATTGACAGCCCTCCAATTCCGAGTAGGCATCACTGTTGGCTGGAAAATCATGACTCATGGCTAAGGGGAGGTAATTACAAGCCGAGGGACATACTGACGGCATTGAAATCTGATTATAACTGAAATCTGATAACTATGCAAGAGTGCAGGAGGTGAAAGTCCTGCTTTAAATACCCCTAGGCAAGGCAACTTAGGTGCCCTTTATCATCACCAATGATCACACCTCCAGACCCCTCATGAGACTTTCCTTCAGTCCCATCCACTGTTCCCTGTCATGCAAAATCCCCTAGCCTTTAACATAGAAGCACAAACAAAAACCTTTATCATCTTGGTTGCTAATGAGAGGGATGACTTGGGACATTGCTTTTGGAGGCTTATGTGGAGGAGCAGCATCAGTAGAGCAGCAATGCAAAGCTCTTATCTGGACCTCTAAACACTTTTTCAAAACATTACAAAGTTCATTGTTTGCCTTGGTGGAAGTGAGTTTTGGGGAAAAATGTGTTTAGGTGATGATGCTTGACTGGTTTTGTTTGGCCTATACTTGTCTGTACCGTTAAAAGGATAGTAATGTTTCACAAAAAAAGCAGCTCCGGTTAATCGTCATAGTATTTGGGCCATGAAGAGTGTTATTTCAATACTGTGCAAGTTGTAGTTGAAGAGTAATTGAATGAAAAAGTATCCCCTCCTTCCCCTTTTACTGATGTAACACTACTCACCTCAGAGCAGCAAGACTGTCCGTATGGATCGCAGTGAGGGTCAATCTTCAGTGAGCATAAGGAAATAACTGAAAAACCAGTCAAGGGGGGCAGGGGTTTCCTCATGCTCACAGTAAAAAGATTGTCCCTTGCTGTGACCATATCCCACAACTGAGGGGAGTTGGCTTACACTAGGTAAAAGGGGTGGTAGGGGGATATTTTGTCATTGAGTTACTCTTGAACTACAATTCTGACAGTATTGAAATAACGCTCTCCGTGTCCCAGATACTATGAAGATTAATCAGAGCTGCTTTTTTGTGAAACATTACTATCACTTTAAAAGGGATCGCTCACCTCCATAAATGTTTGACTGTATGTAATCTTCTGACAGAGTTAACATGTAATCTGTACTTATTTATCTATTTTTTAATGAAGGCTATAGCGAGATTTGAAGTTTTAACAGTGAGCCGGTGACGTAACTTTTGGACAGACTGTGGCAAAAATCTGCCCGCAGCCTGTTGCTCCTCGTTTTACATGTTAACTTTGTCAGAAGATTACATACAGGCATTCTTTTATGGAGGTGAGAGAGCCACTTCAATCCCTTAACGACCCTTGACGATCATAGCACGTCATGGTTTGTTCTGCGTTAACGACCTATGACATGCCAGGACTGTCATGGAATTCCGGGCTCCCCGTGCGGCTGTACGCCGTTCGGGAAGCTTGGAACCGGATAAAAAAGAAAAATGGTCCTTGGTCCTTAAGTGCCGGCCATCCTTAAGGGGTTAAAGGTTACAGTGTGTATTTTCTTCCTATTGTGTAGCTTTTTGTGTCTGTTAAGTTGAGGACTTACGTTGATGGTTGTGTTTTGGTCTTTTAGGATAGATGGCCTTGTCAAGATTTATCAAAGTTTTGTCTCCCTTCCTGATAACACTTTGCAATAACACTGGAATGCCCTCATGGTTGTTTTCACTGGGAGGGATGCCCTGTGTCCTCTATGAACTGAAAGGGATTTATTTGTAACTAGTTGAACAGCCCGTTACACGGGCCACAGTGCCTCTGGCAGCCGGTCGCGGGTCTCCCGCGCCTCGGCTGATACAGAGCCTCTGGCAGCCGGTCGCGGGGCAGTCACACGCAGTGGAGACTGCCCGCGCCTCGGCTGATACAGAGCTGGGCGCGGCGCAGGCAGTCTCCACTGCGTAAGACTGCCACACAGTGTCTACTGCGCATGTCGGGCGTTACACACAACTTGGCGAATTATTATATAGGATTAGCACAATAAACCTTTTTATCTAGATTGGGGTAGCCAGCCCTGGTCCTCAAGAGCTACCAACAGTGCATGTTTTCAAGATATCAGTGAATGAGCACATGTGGACCAAGTAAAGTGACTAAGACCACTAAATAGTCCACCTGTGCTCCAGTTGAGAGACCCTTAAAACATGCACTATTGGTAGCTCTTGAGGATCAGGACTGGCTAGCCTGCTGGGGACTACAACGTATGGTACCCACATGTTCCTTTAAATCAGGGATGCTTATAAAAAGGCACACTCCAGAGTTGCACTGGTTTCAGTGCAGTCTTACCGATTGAAAAGTTCATGTGTCTCTGAATTAAAGGTGTATGTGGTCACCTTATTACAATTTCTATCAGCCTCATATGACCATTGGCAGGCTGAGGACGAAGGGAGTTGAAGTCTAACAATATTAAGACAGACCATGGTTGTCCATACCTGCTGTAGAGCTGTGGTGGTTTCCGAGTAGCTGTATATACTATGCATTTAATGAGAGGTCAGTATTAAAAGAGCATTCATATCATCTACATCTAATATCAAATGCACCTTACAGATTACTGACATCACAGATTGCTCATATCAAGTGGGTATAAGACCCACATTTACTAAAAGCACAGGTTGTTAACTGTGGCCAAGTTCTATTCCAAGAAAAGCAAGTGTAATTAGCTTATTCATTTGTATCAACCTATACAAAAAACAAATGGAAGACTTGGTAAAGACTAGTGTAATACACACACAAAACACCATCCATGCTGAGTTTCACAAATATCAATAGAAAAGTGCATCTATTCTGGAGCAAAACAACAACTCGATATTTATCAAAGAAAGTGTTCCATCAAAAGTAACGTGAGGTTTTCTTTGACAAATATGGTGCTGTTACTTTGCTCCAGATTTTCTCCACTTTGGCCGTGCTAAGTATGTCCCAAATAGCTTTACATTTCAAGCAACATATAGAACTATATAAAATTGATGAGAAAACACTATTGAAGCCATTTGCAATTAAGGCACAAGTGGGTAAAAAAATTCCTTCCTGACTCCAAACGGTAGTCGCATATTTCCCTGGATCAGCATCCTATCTGCTTTTAAGCCAACTATCATCATTCTCAGTATTGTTCTGTGCTAGATAGGTATTCATTATGTTTTTGAAAGCAGTTACAGTATCTGCAAGCACAGGATCCAGAGGCAGAGAATTCCATAACTTTACTGTCCTTACTGTAAAAAAAATCCCTGCCTTTTAGTCAAAATTGCCTTTCCCTCTGGTTTTAACAGATCACCTCTTGTTCTTTGCTCATCTGGAGCAGAAAATATTTTTTTGTTTCCAGATTTACATTGTGTACTTATGTCTTATGTAAAAACAGCAACATATAATGTCTGCACTACCTTTATACTTCTCCCCTGAAGTTGTCTTTTGATCTGGTTTTTTTTTTTCCATAACATCCTTTCAGCTTTCAAATTTAGCACAAAACTGAGACAAAAGGCTGTATGTTCAAAAGAAAAGTAGAGGAATTCTGGGGTAAAATGCTGCTCTGTATGGAAGAACTAATAAAAATACAGATTGATATGAGGAGTTTAACCCCTGGAATGCCAGAGGGGTCACCAATGCATTGCAAAACAATGGGTTGGAGTGCTTTCTAGCATTTGATGGGTTATAATCTGGCGTTCACCTCTTCATTGGTGAGCAAGGGCCAGATAGATTTGCCAGCTTCATGTTGATAGATTCCATAGAAATCTCTGATAGACAGGGAAGGCAAAAATTAGCAACTCACACACTCTCTTGCAGCGTGTGTATGATGGGAATGGCCACATTGTGTCCACATTTTTACTATATTTACTTGGCTCACATGGGCAAATCAGGGAAATGGTGATCAATTATTAACCCCTTAAGGACCCATGACGGTCCAGGACCGTCATGGGTTTTTATACCCTTAAGGACCCATGATGGTCCTGGACCGTCATGGAATTCTGGGCTCCCTGGGCGGCCGCACGCCGTTCATGGAGTCTGGAATCGGATCACGCAAAAAAAAAAAAAAAGCTTCATGGTCCTTAAGGGACCGCAAAGTATTTGCAAGGCTGGTCCTTAAGGGGTTTATAAACTAGTGTAAAAGCCCGTGTACACGGGCTAATGTCCAGGTAATGTTAAGAGACAGCTGCCTCCATGTGATGCAGTCTTGCGTCGCCTCACGCGATGCAATCATGTGCAGTGGAAACTGGCCAAACACGGGCAGTCTCTACTGCACATGACTGCATCATGACAAACATCCTAGTGAATTATTATATAGGATATCCTAGTCTATATTAATATGGGACGTGCACTTAAGCATAACCTCGTACTTTTAAGTGTGTACTCTTGATATTAAGTCACAGAGGTCTCCAGCTGAGAGAGAGCTCTACTGGGAATTGAACTAATCTGTTCCCAGTAGAGGAAAGGTAAGCATGCTGTCACTTTCAGCATGGTTCCCTTCTAGGTCCGGAGCGCGCTATAACAGCTGATAGTACTCCGGATCGTAATTTAGCTTTTAATAAACAATGCAGATTGCTGATCAGTGCCTGTCGAGACAGCCCACTACAGTCTCCTTTAGACAGGTTGACAGCTTTCCAAACTTTATGCTGTTTATAAATGACGCATTGGCAAATAGCCCAGCTATTTGTACTATTTATAAAAAACATAAGATGTTGAGGGATTAAGAACAAGGGGGAGTGCTATGTACCCCACTGGTCCTTAAGGGATTAGTTAGGTTTGTATACTCTGCCTGCTTTAGTTTAAAAAAAATTACCAGCAACTGTCAGGTCTGTCTCCATGTGCATGACAACTGGGACTAATGGAAGATGTTTACTCTTAACCCTTTGAGTGCCAGAGGGGTACAGAATGCATTGCAAAGCAATGCGTTCCGTACCCTTCTGGCACTCGAAGAAATAAATATAGATTTAAAAGCAAAATTCATAGGGGCCATTAGAATTTCCTGGCCATAGTAAGGTAAGTGGGTTATTATTACTTGTTCCTTTGCCTTTAAAATCCCTTGCTTTGAATTTTTTTAATGTTTTATGTATTTGTACCTAACAATTATTTTTCTTTTTCCTGTAGGTATACAAGAATGAATTTAGCAGAGATCTGTGATAATGCTAAAAAAGGCAGAGAATATGCACTTCTTGGAAATTATGATTCATCAATGGTTTATTACCAGGGTGTTATCCAGCAGATTCAGAAACACTTTCAGACCATTAGAGACCCTGTAGTGAAGGTCAAGTGGCAGCAGGTGAATAGCAGTATTTATTCCCAGCACCCTGTTCAAAGTTATTATTTTATAGTTTGTAATTCTGTCTGAGTACTGCCTAAGTATAGTATGGATCTCTCTAAAACCCTGAAGTTCAGTTGTAACAGTAATATATGACCTCCAGCAAAGTTTTATGACACTTAGGGACATATTCAGTAAGAGTTGCAATTCTGGAGCAAACTAACTGCTTTTCAGGGGACAAGTAAAAATTCACATTTATTTACATGAGACGAACATATTGAATGCTAGAAAGGTCTGCGGTGCATTGGTTTGCAGTGCATTGTAAACCTAGCATTCAGTGGGTTAACAATCCCTTTTTAAAGAGATAGTAACACTTAATATATAAATATATGTGTGTGTATATACATATATTGATAATATATATTGTTGGGTTTATCTTCCTGAGGAAAACAAGGGTACTCCCTCTTTTGAGAGGGGCTTTATTGAAACGTTATTTCAGCTCAAATTTGAATTTTTTAGTTGCAGTATCTCAGTGGCCTCATCTTTAGCTTACTGATTATGGCTTTTGGGGCTTTTTGTTATTCTGGAATAGATAAAGCAGATCCATGCTAACACACCATATAATAAACACGGTATCTTAAAGTGATAGTAAAGTCCAATTTTATTAAACTCTGATAGTGCAGCTATTACAATAATAAACTAAGCGATACAAGTTCTATCTCTCAAACCTTTCTTAGTTTAATATTGTAATAGCTAAACTATCCGAGTTTAATAAAATCGGACTTTACTATCCCTTTAATGCAACACCTTCTTTGTAGGCTGTGGGGATCTCCAAGCAGGTCAAGTGCATCAGCCGTCTCGGTTCTCCATTAGCCGGGTCACAAGGTATAATTGAAAAAAAGGTTCAGCTGCACTCCGACATCCATACACAGACACTTTTCACTTGTATAAAACTTCCATTTATTGAAACATATTGAAATCCAAATTATGTAACAATAGCAGTGTAAGGTCGAGGTGCAGGTGAACACAAACGTCGTAGAGAGATCCCCGAAGCTCTTATATGTTTGTGCTAAATCGCGCTTACTCATGGATTGAATTTGCCATCAAACATGCCTCCTTACATAAACTACCATAAGGATCCGACTGGTTAATATTCAAACACGGGAAAACCAGTTAACAGGGAAACCCCTTCTCCTTCCGTCTGTGTCACAACATGAATGTCTAAATATAAAGAATTGGGTTAGCTCAAGTACAGCATATATATAGGTAACTGTGGCCACAAATAATCTCTATTTAGAGTAGGTGCTCTCAGGGACTAAACAGAGTCGTAAACACAGAAACAGGATGTTTCACAAAAACACAAGACCCACTAATGAGGCACACTAGACCACAAAACTAAATAATGAAAACAAATCTTTATTACTGTATCAAAAAATAAACAAAAATAGCAAAAGATAGCTCTTAATAAAAACTTAAGGTTTACATTACAGGCATTATACTGTTGGTTTACATGAGTGCAGGGTGTACCACCTTTTTGCACTGCATAAGAATGTAAATGTGACAAACTGGGATTCTTATTCTCTGTTTCCACTGTATGATTCCTGTATGCCCTTTTTACCTTCCATTCATTTGTTGTAAGTAGCCTCCCATTTGTTTTATTTTATCCTTTAAGGTGTAGTACACATCTCTTCTAGGAATTAATGCTGAGTTTATCTAAAGCATCTTCCCAGGGCAGGGATTCTCCACATGAGAGATTGTTGCCACATCTTCTGTATTCCACATTGCTCCATTCATCATAGGATCAAATCTTGGATTTAAACACAGATGGAGGAGCATACTTGCAAAGTATGATAAATGGTGACAGCTCATAATGATATGTCATAGTTTTTCTGTGAGTCTTGTCTGTTTGCTAAAGGAAGGGAGGACTTTTTGAGATTGACCCATAATATCTTGTAACATGGTTATGGTTCAGATAATGATTTTGCCAGTTTGTCCATTTTGGGGGAATTGGATGGAAAAGCTCCACCAGTTGTGCCAATCTCACCATTCTGTAAATTGCAGGCATGGCATGGCTAAGCCTCCCTTATTTTTCTGGTGGTAGAGAGTGGCCGCTTTTACCTTTGACTTCTTCCCCTTTCAAATGTAATGCATAATGCTTGCATGAAGATCGTTGAACCAGCATAGGTGAACGTCCACTTGTAGGGCAGTGAAGAAATGGAGAAGCCATATGAGGAGAAATGTTCTAACTGAAGCAATGTGGCAAAAATACAGCTTGCATGTTGGTTCCCATTGATTTAATTCTGATCTGATTTCAGACAAGAGTTGAGAATAATTCAGTGGCAGTTTTTGGAAAGACTCTTGGGATCTTGACCCCAAATGCTCCAGATACTCCAATTGCCTTTGGAAGTTGAAGGTTAATTATTGAAGTCTTTAGCTAGGACATTCGTTTTCAGTACATCTCTGCTTTATCTCTGTTATTTGGAGACCAGTGAAAGTATGGAAATGATGCAAGACCTTGACTAAGTTAAAGAGTGGCACTAAAGGCTGATTCAAAGAAAGGAGTAGGTCATCTGCAAAAAGGGATATGTTATGTTTCTGACCTGGCCGTTCCACTTCATGAATATTCATGTTTTCATGTATCAAGATTACCTGGGGTTCCATGGCCAGTGCAAAAATCATAACAATCATGACAACAGCTGATTTAGCTCCCATGAGCCAGGTTACAGTCATAGGGGAGACAGAGAGTGCTCACAAGAAGCCAATAAATCTGTCTCACATCTCGGTGTGTAATCGGTTGTACCTTACTTCCCACACAAAGACATGGGGGTCAGTTATTCTGCACTCTTAGTACAAGTTTACTTTACTCCTGATATTATCTATATAAAATGGCCTCACATGCATTATAGAATATCATGAATACAATCTAAGGGGCGACCGTTTCAAATATACTTAGTAACATAGTTGGTGAGGCTGGAAAAAGACGTATCTTTCAAGTCCAGCCAATGCCATATCACACCTGTTGATCCAGATGAAGGTCAGAAAAAGACTTTCCTTCATTATCATATGAGGTTTTGCCGATCACGCCCACTCCTACCTGGGTAGGGTAGTGAATGGAAGCGGGGGAGCTCTCTAACTTCCCTGTTGACTGTGTTGAACTCGTAGCTGGTTCAGCTGGGAGATCAGTAGATGGGGGGCATGAAGAAGGGTCCTGATGCCCCACCATGAGCTCTGTTTTTTTACTGTGGAAGAGAGAAGGGGAGGCAAAACCGGGAATGGAGGGAAGTGGGGGATGAGGTGTCAAATTGAAGGGATACTGAGGTAAATGGAAGTGAAGGGGAGATAAACTTGATGTATAGACGCTTGGCTGAGGAGGCAGGGAGCTTTGTCCTGCCTCCTAGGCCAACTCAGACCCCTCCCTGCCCATCCCATTGGCTGACCACTGGTAGTAAGTCCGCCCTGGGGTGTGGCTGCCACCGATCCAGATACACAAAACGGGGTTTTATATATCTATCTATATCTATCTATATCTATCTATATATATATATATATATATATATATATATATATATATATATATATATATATATATAAAATATAAATCCAGTATAACTAGATGAGAATAAGTAATACTACTCAGTCTTGAGTATAGTCTGTCTATCTGTTCACAACATAGCATATCACTCTTATCTTCAGTGCACTTCACCATGCCATGATCTGTACCAGAACTTCACTTCTTAACCTAAGACATATATTTTATACCAACATCACCACATATCGTATTCTGGAGTTACTTATCTCAGGCAAGGTAATGTTCATTTTTGGCACAAATAGGCATTAGGGAAGCTCCAATATCCAAATTCAGAACAAAAAGGGATGTTCTGTAAACATAAGTTTGGAAGGCTTGCTAGACACTTCATGTCCTTGATGTATGTATAACATAAAATTCTAATTGTTCTTCTGAATATGTCTTTATTAAAAAAAAATGTTTCTATGTAACACATTCTGCAAATGAATAGTTTTATAAAAGACATCATTTATGCATTGAATGCCCCAGAACGTTATTGTACATGACAAGTGTAGCATGTATGTATAATTAAATAAGGGTGTTGAAAGCTTTGTGTACATTGAATTTGAATAAGGTGGTATCTTGATTAGTGGAACTCATGTGTAAAATATTTAATGTCTGTTATGTGCTGACTGTCTGGTGTGGATAAAACCAACCTGGGGGGAGAGTCACTAAGCGGTGATAAAAAGGTGATAAAGCGGAGATGACTTCTCCAGTTTATCGCTTCTCCAGTTCCTATGTTATTCTATGGAGCCTATTCACTAAGATCTCCAAAGCTGAAGAAATTTTAGTGAATAGGCTCCATAGAATAACATAGGAATTGGAGAAGCGATAAACTGGGGACGTCATCTCCGCTTTATCACCTTCTTATCACCTTTTTATCACCACTTAGTGACTCTCCCACCTCGTCTTCTGTATG
The DNA here is from genome assembly GCA_037306005.1 of Rhinophrynus dorsalis. Lineage (NCBI taxonomy): Eukaryota > Metazoa > Chordata > Amphibia > Anura > Rhinophrynidae > Rhinophrynus > Rhinophrynus dorsalis. Next base: position 535,124,979 of record CM074719.1, read on the forward strand.
AGGTGTTGCAACAGAGGTGAAATCTATTTAACCAACACCTAATTTTGGTGGTAACATTTATAAGAAGTATAGTATGATAGTTATCACTGATTTCTGGGTCTTTACAAAACTTTGGTATCACTGTGGTACATATTGTGTTTAAGTCCCATGGGATGTTCATACCTCCATCCAAAAGATAATAGCAGACCTGTGCTAAGTGCGTTTTCAAGATTCCCAAGATAATTTTCTGTAGCAGAGGAGAGTAAAAACCATCAACCCAGGTGATTTCCCTAATTTCATGTTTCTCACTAGCTTTTCAGTTTTTTCCTTGATAATATTTCGGTTAATACAATACCTGGTTTCTTGCATGATTTGTAAGGAGTTGAATGGTCTAAAAAATGGCAAACACTATATTCCTCTGGGGATCTGTGTTGTTGGTAAAAAGTGGAGTAATAGCTGTAAAACTCCCCCCTATTTCCCCATTCTGCTAGTCTTGTAGGTGCCTGATTTACTTCTGGTGTGTGGTATTTTGGTAATCAAAAGTGATCCTGGTCTGAACTTCATAATGAGGAGAGTGCCGGTTCTCTTCTCAACATTGTAGGGACAGGAAAGTAACCAGAGAGGATTTAGGCAGTATTTATTTTCTGATTCACAGTTTTCCTAGCGTGTAACTCTGACTATACCCACTGAGAGCTGGAAAGAGTTTCCTATTTATCCTTCTTCAGTCTCGATGTCATGCCGATTATGTATCATGTAATCCTTAATTTATGTGCAAGCTAGATAATCGTGGGATTCAATTTCTTCAAGGTGATTTAGTGTAGAGTATTGTATTTTTTTACAGTAAGGGTGGTAAAGCTATGGCATTCTTTGCCTCGGGATGCTGTACTCGAAGATACTGTAACTGCTTTCAAAAATGTAATGGATACTTATCTAGCACAGAACAATTTTGAGAATTCTGACAAATAGCTTCAATTCAGATAGGCCGTTGATCCAGGGAACTATCTGACTGTGATTTGGAGTCAGGAAGGAATTTTTTTTACCCACCTGGGGTTTTCTTGGAAATGTTTTTTTGTTTTTTTTTTGCCTTCCTCTGGATCAACAGGAGTGATTTGGCATGGGTTGTATTTGATGGATACCTGTCTTTTTTTTTTTTTTTTTTTTTTTTTCAACCTTATCAACTATGTTACTATTGACAGGAAGTTGGATCTCACATCAATGTTCCCTGCATAATGGGTTGCCCTGGGGAGGATTTGAACCAATATTTTAAGTCCTCTTCAAGATACAGTAATCCACATCTGAGCCTTGATTCTCTGTGCATAGACAGGTATAGAAATTATATTTTCTCTTCCATAAGTTCTCCTTAGCACATTTAGAGCCCTTCTTATTTTGAAGTTAATCCCCTAGGGTTAAGAGTTGCTCATTCATCCTGGAGTCATGTTTACCCATGTTTAACACAACAGGCGCAGTTACCCAATCATCACTGACTTTTGTGTGCCGATACTAATACCAGTTAAGGGTCTCTAATTCATCTTGGACATATGTGTGCCTATATTATCCTCTACGGGGTAACAGTTTCAAAATAATCTCTGGGTTATATATATATATATATATATATATATATATGCTCATCGTTTTCTCTTTGTAGCATAACTATGTAATTATATGTACAGTTTGCACAATTATGTCTGCCATGTGTCTCACCTATAGTTAGTTCTATTATGGTATGGCTTTGTACCGTATGTTATATTCATTCACACACGTCTCATTTTCCAGATTAAAGCTGTTAACGTGTACCATTGTCTGGAACTGTCATGTGATTTCTATGTTCTGTAGGTTCCACTCTTCTTTGGCATTTTGGGGCTTTCACTTGTATTAGAGGTACCCTGGTATTTTTTTGGTTTATGCCCTATAGGTATCACATTCCTCCAGATGACTGTATTATGTTGTGTGTGTAGCCCTGTTCTCTCAGTTGGAACTATACATTTTCCCTAGATCTTGTGTTTTATACATGATATGTTCTCTCTTAAGACATTTTTCTGTCTATTATAGGATCTTTTAAATATTTGCGTTATTTGGATTGGTATAATTCTCCTATCATATTTTTGTCCTCTATATGCCCTATCTGGGATCACCTAATTCTGCTTATTGACACCCCATTATTTCTATGGATATTGTGATTTCAGATAATTTTCTTAGGTATATCCTATATTCCCCTGCTGGTTCCTGTCTTGCTCTTCCATGTAATGAACATGGTCCTATTTTTGATTAGGTTATATTGTGTTGTACAGCTTTGTTTATTTTTTCAGATTCCACTACTGTGTACTTGTGCTTAATAATAGCTTTATTCAAATGATAATGATATTAATCATCACTGGTGTCACTGAAACAATACTCATCTGTCAAAGACAGATGAATGGGTATCTGGGATTACACAGAAAAACGATTAGATCATTTTGCTTGCCACCCCCTTCTGTCTCAAAATGCAGCTCTAGAATCCTTCTGTCAAACTTGTGACTGGTGTTTCCTTGTCCACTCCATGCCTAGGTTTATGTTTGTTCCTGTGTCTTTGTTAAGCTCCAGCTCCCAATACTGGAGTGTGATCTTTGCATTCTACTGAGTGTTCTAGTTCAGTCTCAGTCTTGTTTCTTGTGTTCCTGTTATCCTTCTTCTTGCTGTGATTCCTCGATACCGACTATTCTCCAGCTTGACATTCCTGTACCTCACTTCCATTGTTGTTACTCCGTTGTCAACCCCAGCTCTCCTATTTGCCAATTCTTAATCCTGTCAGTTCTGTGCCTGTTCTGATCTCCGACCCTGCTTGTCCGACCATCCTCATCTCTTACTTCTGCTCAGTCGGAGTCCGACTCCCTCAAGTTCCATCAATTCACCTCTCTGATGGAGTCAGTGTTCTTCATCAGTCCGTTCCTGTTCCCGCCAGTTGGTGTTTGATTCATTCAACTGTCAGCCAATTTATGGTTCTAGATCTGTTGGAGTTTGACTATCCATGCCTGCTCAGTCAGTGTTCTACTCTTCAACTTTCAGATATCTACAGGCTTAGTACATCAGAAGTTTGACATCTCAACCTTCAGTATCTCTCAACATATCAGCA